>WNWK01000594.1:0-187500 GCA_009830355.1 Cherax destructor
ATGTCATTGATGTCAGCTGGGCCTGTATACCTTGTACATGTTGTTGTAGTAAATAAAGATATTATTATTATAGTTGACCATACCATAGTCAAATTGCCAGTCAATTAATGAACTACAATAGTTTGGCCTAAAAGGTTTTTCATTTTCTAAATAAATTTAAAAATAACGTTAAAGGGTTAAGTATGTACATTAATATGCATTATTTTTTTAAAAGTATATATTGCAACAATTATGTAATTAATATTTTAATTATATTTGAAAAATATGATGCGTTATGAATAAAATTTGCATAAAAACTTCAAATATTAGTAAATTTGTGAAAATATAGAATAATATTTGATTTCTTAGAGAATTTCCCATAATATATGGAAAAAATAGGGAATTTTTTGAAAGCCCCTTGGGGCTTATAACTTAAAAAAAAAAAAACACTATAGGTAGGTCCCGCTTTACAGCAGTTTGCTTTACATTTTACTAATGTTGCGGTTTTCAATTATACCCATTCTTCATTTATTCACACTTCCTACAAAAAATATATTCACCACTCACTATAATCTAAAAGATGAAAATATTTTAAGTACAGTGGACCCCCGTTGTTCGTGATTCTCCAAACTCGCCCTTTTATTTAAGTGTATTTTTTGGGTCTAAAAGGACTAGTCTACTTTACATTATTCCTTATGGGAATAAATTCATTTGGTAATGGCACTCGATGGTTTAGCGCTTCTATTTGATTATAATAATAATAATAATAATAATGGCACTCGAACAGCATTCTGGAACGAAAAAATCACGAAAACCGGGGTCCACTGTAATGTGTGTTTACTGTACATGCATTTTTTAGGCCTAGCTATATTACTCACTTAATATATGACAGTGTAAACATGTTATCAGGCTTTCATATGCACTTGAAAGTGAAAAAAAAGGCTATAAGTCACTTTACAGTGTTTTTCGCTTTGCATCAGCAGCCAGGAACCTAACCTGCTGTATAAACAGGCCCTCCTGTAAGGACTGCCACGCAAATAAGAGAAAAGAAACTAAACGATAATTCCCTACCTGGGGAGCCACTGCCGGGTCGCCAGATTGGAAGGGACCCGGGCCGGGATCCATACCAGCAAATCACCTAGAGTAGAATAGCCCTCCTGTACAATGATGTACTTTATCTTCTTGCATATACATTCGCTACATATTCATTGAATCAATTTTATTATGGATACCTTTAATGTCCTTATATACATATATAAAATGTTTATTGCCCTTGTAGTCTTAGGCTTGCCCGAAATGCACTCCATAACCATGGGCTTTCTACATGTCACCCATTTCTGTATAATGTATGATGTGGAAATATATTTTGAAAATGAATTGACAATGAGAAACACACCAAAATTATGTTACCTTAAGAAAAGATAAACTTTATACACAATAACTGCAAGACTGAAGTATGAAATGGAGCATTGCAGAACAAGTGTTATGATAGACATCAGTTGTAGAAAAAGTAATAATAATAACAATAATATCTTTCTCTCTACAAGTACATTGTGGTAACTTGTGAGATGCCCACTCTGGCAATCACTACTGACACACGTAACTCAATACTCCAAAATCCCAGTCTCACAAGCGACCCTTAAAGAACCCTTCCTCATGAGAATTAATCTAACTTGCAGGAAATTCTTATCTGCATGCACAAACTGGAACTGACTTATTGATTGTGGAGACTATACTAACTAGAAATCCACCAATTCTACCCATCTCTGTCTCACTTCAAGAAGCCACGTGAACAGAAGTACTGGACGTGTGTCCGCTTCTTAACCATAGCTAACTATTCCTGCGTTTTCCCAAAGTAATTTAGTGGCCACATAACATGGGACAAAAAAAGAGAAATGAGTATCACAAACGGGTCTGGTGCAGAGACTTGTATCCATGGTTCGTTGTGAAGGCCTCTGATGGACGTTGTTGGCTGCCACATAATATTTTGTAAACCACATCGGACACTGAGCTTAAGAGCTCCTATTGAGTTGTTGATGTTGTTGTTGGGGTTTATAAGGCCCCTGACAGCTATTGAGTTGTTATTATTGGGGTTTATAAGGCCCTGACAGCTACTGAGTTGTTGTTGTTGGGGTTTATAAGGCCACTGACAGCTATTGAATTGTTGTTGTTGGGATTTATAAGGCCACTGACAGCTATTGAGTTGTTGTTGTTGGGATTTATAAGGCCACTGACAGCTATTGAATTGTTGTTGTTGGGGTTTATAAGGCCCCTGACAGCTATTGAGTTGTTGTTGTTGGGGTTTATAAGGCCACTGACAGATATTGAGTTGTTGTTGTTGGGGTTTATAAGGCCACTGACAGATATTGAGTTGTTGTTGTTGGGGTTTATAAGGCCACTGACAGCTAATGAGTTGATGACGCCAAGGGTGTTCGTGCCACAGGGACGTGCTAGTATCCAGCAAGCCTCGATCTCGCTACCACAATTAACCTAATCTCATTATACTTAATACAACCTAATATTAACCTATATTACAGTCTAAAGCTGCAATATTAATCCTAATATTTTTTACTAACAATTTAAACCTATTTAAGTCTTCCTCGAAAAATAAATCTTTCCATCATTATTACTATAATAAAAAAGAAGTGCTAAACCTACAAGGGTCACACAGCGCAGAATCTTTCAATTAGTATATGTATCTTATAGTCTCAAAGCTAATACAGTATCTGTTGTTTGGGTGGCTGTTAAGGGTTGCTGCGACTAGCGCATCAACTTATTTACAAATTAATCCGGTATGCACATGTCGATTGAAAACTGGGCCTGTTGTATGTGCGTGTGTGTGTATGTATGTGTGTGTGTATGTGTGTGTGTATGTGTATGTGTGTGTGTATATGTATGTGTGTGTGTGTGACCCAACAATTAAAATTTGAACCAAGAACTCATTACAGTTGTGACCGGGTGTAGACTAGTGAATTGTTCATTACTTTATAATTTGTTCATGATTGTAACCATGTATAAACGTAAGTAAGTAAATTTACTTACATGATTCATTACCTTTGTAACTTGTGAGTTCATTACCTTTGTAACTTGTGAGTTCATTACCTTTGTAACTTGTGAGTTCATTACCTTTGTAACTTGCTCAGCTATCAAAACTTTGGGTCCAGTCCCTGGACCCATTATGTACCTCTGTAATCTTTTGACTACCGCCCACAGGATGGGTATGGGGTGCATAATAAAGATATCAAACTAAACTCGGTGGAATTTGTGATCTCAATAAATTTCCACATACATGCACAAGGTATACAGGCCTAGCTGACATCAATGACATATTACTATATAGAAAGCCGCTTGTTATGCTGAGCATTTCTAGTAAATTTTTTTTTTTTTATATTTTATTTAGAAAAACAGGAATACATTTTAGTTGTCAGTAAATGACTATCAACTGGTACAGTATGTACATAAATAAAAGACAACATATTAATATGCTTCCAAAAAACTTAAAGACTAAACACAAATTAAACAAAAACAAGTTTTAATACAAACACATAAGGCCACTTAAATAGTCTCCTTGTAATAAAAGAACTATCTTTATACATTAACATGAATGAATTGCTATTATATGAAAATTACAAAACTTGTACAGTGGCAAATCAAATTGAAAAAAAAAACATGTCCTCAGACTCTTCCATTATTCCGCAGAAACATATCTACTATAATTAAACAAAGAAATGGAGCATACCATACACACACATAACCCCAACTGAACATACAGACACATTAATAATATACACTTATCATTACAAAACCAGCTCAACCTCTCAACTCCCCTTATAAAAAAAAAAACAATTTAGTAAAATCTACCAATGAAAACTGAAAACTTTTCTTGAGATCATAGAATCTCATACAAAAGACCCCCTTCTATCCCCCATTTTATCCTAACGATACCCCCTACATACATTTTTCTCATCTGTAAAGACAAAAAAAAAAACCCTCAAAATTTGAGCTACTGATCACACTAAAATCATGTAACCCCTAATAAAAACATGACAACCAAAAAGCAGTCCAGTAAAACTCATGTATGCATATATAAAAAAGTCCTATGTGTACACATGAAAAAGAACCTAATAACCAACAGCAAAAGTTAACAGTTTTGTAGCCAAAACATACATACAAATCAAAATAATACAAAAATCCATCATCAAGCCCACACACCAGGCAGTGAATTTCTCCATTTAATTTAAAAATTAACATTACATTACTCCTTATAACTTTTATAATTAGTTAGCTAGGTAAAATACCTTACCATCATATACTACTCATTTCTCCTCTACTGAAGAAACCAACTATGTATTCAACAGAATACTGTATTCTACTTTGGTCCCATAAATACAAAAATATTATACCACATGTTGCAACACACCACAAAAACACAGAAAACCCCAATGACATGTATTTATCGAAAATATGCCTCACCCTGTTATGAAACCAAAAAAAAACCTTATTCTCTCATAAACATCTAAAAACAGTTACTGTTACCTCCATACACATCAAAACCTTTACACCCATGAAGTATGTCCTCTATACTTCAAAAGTCATACAAACTCAGATAATATGATACCCAAGGAAAGCCACCTCTAACTTCCTCCATTTTTTTTCCTACTTCATTATATCATTTTCTACTTCATAACCCCCCTCTTATACATACCTCCATTCACAACCCCATAAGTCAAAATATTGTCAAAAACCGTAACCTCATGGTTACCTTGTCACACCGTCCACCCCCATCCCCATCTACACAAACATACCACTTTAACTTACCTCTCATACTCCTCACAAAAATAGAACAGCCACTTTTCAACTATTAACTTGTATCATTCCCAACAACTGTCCTACAGTGAAATCCCTATAAACCACAGGAAAAACCTACCCCATGACTCCCCATACAAAATTCTATTTCTACATTTTGTCCTGTACATGGACGCTGCTATGGCCTTTAACCGCACACTCCCAGTTTGCTCCCTCATCACCCACGAAACATACACAAAATCAACAGCCATATACATAAGCGCTCTACGCACATCCTGCCCCACACCACCTATATCTAAACTCAAAATCTCAACGCATGTATCCCCCTCCCCTCCAAATCTTATTAAACGCCCCAACCATTGTCTGACAACATCCAATTGCTCACAAAATATACCTCATGATAAATAGAATCGACCTCGCCACATTTACCACACCTTGCATCTCCAACCAAACCCATCCTATACAGCACCTCCCGTGAGGCCAGTACCCCATGTAAAAACCGAAACAAAACTTCTCTCGCCCTCACACTGACCCTCATACCCTTCAACCCACTCCATATACTTTTCCAATCATATACCGGAAAACAGCCAGCCCTTCCATTACCTCCTCTCCTCTCCCCACCCTTCCTAACACACGAGCCTTTACACGTCCCGGATTCCTTACACTCATAAGACCCCGCAACATATCAGCACACCTAACCAAATCCTTCCCCTCCACCACTTCCTGAAATCCTCATGACCTCTCCCACCCTCCGTCCTTTGCCACCCCCTTAGTCATATAACAAAATTGTACATATAAGCACCTAGCCCGTTCCTCCAAATCTATTAACCCCAAACCCCTAAGCCCACCCTCTTCATGACAACCTCCCTACACAACCAATGCTTCCCATATCCCCATATATATCTCAACACCTTTCCAACCAATTCCACCATATCTCCCTTTAATATAGGAAATAACCTTGCCACGTGCCAAACTTTACTATAAACTAAAGTATTAACCACTATCACCCTCTGTAACAACGTAACATCCCCAGGTCTCCATCCCAACATTCTCTTTAATGCCTTACCTAAAACTAAATCGACATTAACTTTTCTAGTTTCCCCATAATCAGCCATTACCACTATACCACAAACTTTCAATCTATCTACTATTGACCATCCATACCTTAACCCCAAGCCACTCCCCACCCATGTACCTACTTCCATTAGATTGGACTTAGCAATGTTAATCCTCATACCAGATGCTTTCCCAAACAAACTGATAATCAATCCTATAGCACGTAAACCCTCTTCAGAATTCACTAACACCGTGGTGTCGTCCACATATCCAACAATTCCTGTATCCCATTCAACTTCCCTCCCCCGCCTCCTACTCCTACCTTAACTAGTCTATACAAAGGATCCTGCATACACGCGAATAGGATTTGAGACAAGGGACATCCCTGCCTCAAACCTCTCCCCATCCTCACTTCCGCACCTACCAACCCATTAACTTGCACCCTCACTTTTGCATCTTTATACAGGGCTTCCGCCCATCCCACTATTTCCTCCCCAAACCCCTGCTTCCTCATGATCCTCCATAACATATCTCTTTCAACACAATCATACGCAGTTTTCCAATCCACAGCCAAAACACCACCTCCAACACTATTGTCCACAAAATTCCTAATCCAAACATGCCCTTTATTCATACATCTCCCCGGTATCCCTCTTTGCCCCTCTTCAACTACCCTACCAATTACTTTCTTAATCCTATTACACAACACTTTCGCAAAAATCTTATAATCCCCACACATCATCGATAAACCCCGATAATCACCTATCTGTTCCCCTACCCCTCCTTTTTTTACTAAAACAATCACCCCAGTGCACTGCGACACGCCCATAGTACCCATCTCTTTCATTCGATTCATCAATCTCACTAAACAATCTTTTATGACCTCCCACTGCAACACATAAAAATCATTCGAAATTCCATCAATTCCAGGTGACTTTCTCTTACTCATACTCTGTATCGCCATCCACACCTCCTCCTCACTTATGTCCCCACTCATAGCTTCCCTATCATCCTCCCCCAACCTCTCCATGACCCCCTCCTCAATTATTCTCCTCTCTCTTTCCCCTCCCTCTCCTGCCGTTAAATATCCTCTAAACCAACTCTCTAAATACAAACTCATCGCTTCTGTGCTCCTCATGATCTGACCTCTTTCATACCCATCTCTGTCCTCTCCAACCACCAACCTCGAAATCATCATCCCTCCCTCCTTTTCCTAAATGACCTCAACACATAAGCCGAAGGCTTATCACCCCATAAAACCTCATCCACACCTCCACGCACACGAATCGCATCAAAACGTTCATTCTGTATTTCTCGCAATCTCCTTAATCGCAGGCACCTCACTCATGTACCTATCCAACCGCCTCTCATAGCATACACTCAGCTGATCCTCCAAATATTTTTGCAATCCATACTTCCACCTCGCAACCTCCCGACCTCTACTTTTATAAAAATCCCTTATCGCTGGCTTCGCCACGTCCACCCACCATGACACTATGTCCGGTAGTAACTTACCTTTCCTCCACATCGTCCCCACCATTCGGCAAATAATTCTCTACCCTCCTCCCCTTCTACAAGACTTACATTTAGTTTCCAATACCCAGGATACCATTTCACCATACCTGCCCACTCAAGCTCCACTAACACTCCCTATGATCAGTAAAACCTACATCCACACAACTCACCACCCCCACATTAATAACCCTTGAGACATATATACGATCTAACCGTGCTGCATACCCCTCCTCACAAAAGTATAATCAAACCTCCAACCCCACCCACCACATCAACTAGTCCCACACTACCTAGAACATCCCTTAAAACACTGAGCACACATCCCGATCCCTTGGTTCTACATCTTTGAGCCTTATGATACTATTCCAATCACCACCTACTACTACAACTTCTGGCAAGCCACCCAAGTAATATACCAATTGATCCCTCACAAAATCCTCCTTGACTCTACGGTTATTTATAGCCGGCAAATAAACCCCAATGAAAGCTACCCTGACTCCTCCCCAAACCCCATCCACCCTCACAACCCTCCCGTCTCTCCCCTCCTCCCAAGCTAATAACTGAAAAGGGCTGTTCTCCTTCACAATTACCGCCACCCTCCCTTGAAAGCCCCTGAACTACCAGCATACACTTTATAACCTTGCAACTGAAAATCCCTACCATACTTATAATTATGTTCCTGTATAAACCCTACATTAATGTCATACCTTCTCATCGTCACTTCTATCCACTTCCTCGAGACCTCAGCTTTAGCCCGTTCACGTTAAGCGTGAGACACTTGAATATGTTAAAGGTGGCTTCCCTTTAGATTTCTCATACTTATTACCTACACGCTTTGACATCCCACCAGGGTTATGATGTTCCTTTTGTTTCCTCGTAAATTCCTGTCACCATCCACACTCCTTCCACTCAGCTCCACTTTTTGTGCAACTTCTACCAAAGATTTTTTACTAGACCTTTGAGCGGGCGTAAGGACGTCGTCCTCAGCCACACCCATAGGACGTTTACGTGAATCACTTCAATGTCCATATCCCCAGCACAGTCCTCATTATGCACTGTAACTGGCACCTCCTGTTGAAAAAGACTAGTGTCCACTGGGCTGACTTCCCCCAGCCCCTCCGTCACACACACTACCTCCTCCACACCTGTTGAACTGTCCAACAGCCCACACAATTCCTCTGTCAACTCTGCTGCTATACCCAAGTCCAAATCGTCCACCCTATCCTGTACAGCCGGTACCACCGACGTCTGTGACTCTGTAGGTAGAGTCTGGCACACCTCTGCAGTCCCTTGAACTATGTCACTCCATCTTCCCGTCGACACCACGCCTACGTCCTCGTCCTGAACAGCAATTGCATCCTTAACAACCAATGCCGCTCTTGTAGCGTCGTAACGACCCCTGGTCGCTGTGCACAGTCTGCTGCCATGTGTTCATACGACCCACATAGGCGGCACGTACGACGTTGACCAGCATAAGTCACGTATGCCTGCGTCCTAAATTCAGGTAGTAACACATAGGACGGAATAGGTCGTCGTAGTGTCATCTTCAATGTATATGACCCTTCTGGCATCCCTTCATAGATACCCTCCGACCATCGGCCCAAGATTGCTTGATGGACCACACCATATTCTTGAAATACATCACGTACATCCCGTTCATCAGCTTCGAACGGTAAATTACGAAGACGCACGTACGTATATTGCCTTGAAACGTCCTTTAACTTTACTTCCACTGATGAATTCACTGTCAGGCTGACGCCCTCATATTTATCCACCAATCGCTCATACACTGTCGTCGAAATCAGCTTGACAAAAACTCTCGCACTTCCATTCAGTGCAATACCGTAAATGTCATTGTTATCCAATCCAAATGTGTCTCTCAACACTGCAGGCAACATCACTACCGCATTAGACGGATATACGGCTCCTCTGATGAATTCCACACATACTGTGTTAATCCGTCGACGATACTGAACAGCCATTACTGTCCAATGAAACTGCTAGTAGCTCCCACTAGAGGTCAGATCGGAACAACCTTCCTCCACCACAGCTGGGCAGCGAATGTGCCTAGTAAATTAGGTCAGTTTTGTCCCAGGATGCGACCCACACCCAGGTACCCATTTTACTGATGGGTGAACAGGGACAGCAGGTGTCTTATGGAAAGTAAAGTAAAGTACGTAAAGTAAAGTAAATTTTATTTAATTGCAGATTACCTAGGTATTGGTAGTTACAATGTAAACTGAGTGCAAGGAGAGCCACTGACATGCCATGTCATTAGGGGCAGCTTAGTCTAGTAACTTAAAGACCATGTACTTAATATTAGAGAAATTTATTGAGTTTATTCTAGTTAAAAATTGTTTTCAAATTACAATATATTATACTGTTAAATTATTATATGATGATATTAGATTGTAACAGGTGTTTAGATTATCGAATGGTAATATGAAATTGAGATTATCTTAAGGAAAATAACATTGAGCCTTTTTGACATTAACTTATAATATGAGTACCGGAGATTCGAACTCCGGACCTCAATGTGTGAGCTGAGTGCGCAATCGATCAAGCTACAGGACACCAGTTGTAGAACAAGTGTTATGATAGACACCAGTTGCAGAACAAGCTTTTACTGGGCAATGGCGGATTTACCAATAAGCGGATTATCTGGCTATTTAGGACCCAAATCATTAACCGCTTCCTTATTAACCCTTTGCAAGTTGTGCTCCTATCTGTAACATTGACAATTTGCAGTTGCCTGGGGATCCCTGCACGACCACAAATATTTATTTGCATGTTATACACACTCTCGATTCTGAAATCCAAGAAAATCAATATAAATGTTACTTTTTAAAGGGGTGGATGGGTAAGCCAGTGGAAGGCCTCAGTCAGATAACCAAAAGCTCCAGTGGCGGGTCATCATATGATTAAGACCCGTGTCAGGAAACACTTGTCCTGTTTCCTGACGAATCTTAACTAACCTAACCTGAAATCCAAACTCATTTTTTAAAATCTGTTTTCATCTTTATTTTAATATCTAGTTTTTGAAAAGTCAGGTTATAAGACAGCATATAGACAGCAGACAGTCATACAAAGTTTAGTTTCCACTGGTGCAATAGCTGACAACAGTGAGGGGCCCCTCATAAATGTTGAACTGCTGAGGGCCCCTGGACCTCCAAATCTGTCAATATTATTGGGACACTGTTTCACTCTTAATAAAGTAAAAGTCTCTTCTATAACCTGTCTATTTTTTTTTATTCAAGACAATCTAGAGAGATTATACATCGTTCCGTAGTAGCTTAAAGTTTCAGAATGTTGCAACTTAAGTTTAAAAATATGGCGCTACATCTAAAGTGAGTATATGTCAGGCAAATATTCTTATCAAATAAACCTTCAATGAAACGTGACTTACTATATGGACCTCCAGATAACAGTTTATTGTTGACAAGTAGATGTAAATTACTAGATCAAGTGCTTTACATTAATGTCATATCACGTAAGTTTCTTAAGTTGTTTGGAACGGCTCAGCCAGAGCCTAGATTGGTCAGCTGAGTACCCATGAGTACCTGAGTACCCGTTGAAGGTGGCAGTGGTTGACGTGTGGCAGGCTGGTGTAGCAGGCTGGTGTGGCAGGCTGGTGTGGCAGGCTGATGTGGCATGCTGGTGTAACATGCTAGTGTGGCATGCTAGTGTGTCTGGCTGGTGTGGCATGCTAGTGTGCCGATGCCAGGATCAGGCGGAGGTTGACATAGTACTGTAAGTCAGTGATACCCTGTGCGGTTGTGATTGTTAGGATAGCTGACTAGTGGCAAGGTAGTAGTTAGTTAAAGTTGCCATACTCTCTGAAGGAAGCCAGGAAGGAGGCTCCAGCCGTGTGCAGGAAGTCGTACTGCTCCTGTTGGGGTTATTATTATTATTATTATTTAGTGCTAGTTTTGGTAATAGTATCGGTAGTAGCAGCAGTAGTAATAATAGAAGTAGTAATAGTAGTAGTAATGGTGGTGGTGGTGGTGGTGGTAGCAGCGGCAATAGTTGTAGTAGCAGTGGTAGTAGTAGTAATAGTAGTAGTAGTAATAGTAGTAGTAGTAGCAGTAGTAGTAGTAGTAGCAGCAGCAGCAGTAGTAGTAGTAGTAGTAGTAGTAGTAGTAGTATAGTAGTAGTAGTAATAGTAGTAATAGTAGTAGTAGTAGTAGTAGTATAGTAGTAGTAGTAATAGTAGTAATAGTAGTAGTAGTAGTAGTGGAAGCAATAGCGGCAGAAGTATTCTCAAGGAAGCAGTAAATCAGTAGGGGCCAAACAGCAACTAGAGAATGGAAGGCAATCAGGTTTGGTTTGAGAGTGAAAGACAGCTTCAATTCCTTGGATCAAGAACCTTTCACCAGCCTCAAGGTACCCCCCCCTTCTTCTCCTCTCTCACCTAGTTTTCTCCAGTCATAACTAAAACTGTGTTCTCTAATCATAACTAAAACGGTCTCCTCCAATCATAACTAAAACTGTCTCCTCCAATCATAACTAAAACTGTCTCCTCCAATCATAACTAAAACTGTCTCCTACAATCATAACTAAAACTATCTCCTCCAATCATAACTAAAACTGTCTCCTCTAATCATAACTAAAACTGTCTCCTCCAATCATAACTAAAACTGTCTCCTCCAATCATAACTAAAACTGTCTCCTCCAATCATAACTAAAACTGTCTCCTCCAATCATAACTAAAACTGTCTCCTCCAATCATAACTAAAACTATCTCCTCCAATCATAACTAAAACGGTCTCCTCTAATCATAACTAAAACTGTCTCCTCCAATCATAACTAAAACGGTCTCCTCTAATCATAACTGAAACTGTCTCCTCCAATCATAACTTACGATAGTTGTGATGAACTGTGGTCTGTCGTAGATGATGCTGAGCACAGCTCGATACACGTCCACCTCCTGTAGCAGCTTGATCCTGGCCACCAGGTGTAACAACGCCATCATGACCCCGCACCCCGTCACACCATCCCTGCCACACAGTGTTAACCATCAGACCAAATATAATGGCATAATCATACTCACTCTACCGAATCAGTGTTCACTACGGTGCTCAGTAGACTGCACTAGAACACAGTGACTTACTTGCAGGTGAAGAGGCTGGCACTGTGTCCAGTGCCAAGGGACGCTACTCTCTCTACGACACCCAGCAGGGGATCAGGGGAAGCTGGCAGCAGGTCAGTGTAGGGCCAACCTTCCATCAACAACAACACGCATGTGTGGGGCGCTGAAACTCGCTGTCACAAGACACAATAAAGAATAAAAAGGCGCAATACTTTGACTGGAATTATACGCAAATAACTCGCACGCAGGACGATGAAATGACGACGTTTCGGTCTGACTTGGCCCATTAACTAGTCACAGTCGGACCGAAACGTCGCCTTACGTTTCACTATCACATGTGCGAGTTATTTGTGTACCTAGCAAAATATTGATTCTACATGAACGTCAGTCCACCACTCGTCATAACACGTCACAACTGAACGCATCGAAAACTGAACCATTTAAATGGCAAAAATAAACAGTAATTAAATGTAAAATTTATTAATATTGAATCAATTTATAGAGCATTAGTGAACGTCTCAATCACGAACCATTATATACTTTCAGCTGAATAAAAGCTCCCTATTTTCTAAACTTACCGAGACCCACTAACTGGTCCCTGGTACTGACAACTTACTGACTTGGGAACAGTGATTTGGACGTAGTACTCAGTAAAGTTGTTGAAGGACTGCTGACCAGTGACCTTGACCTTCATGTTGCTGATAGTCTGCCACTCCTTGCTCGGGACCACGTCAGGGTAGTCCTGGCAACACAATAGTAGTATTGTTAGCCACGATAGTGCTTCAGTAAGTTTGTTTAGGTACAGGTATACATAAAGTCAATTTTGGCTTTTTTTTGGGGGGTGTTATCCTAGGTAATCTACACATGTTACTATGTATGATAATTTGTATAACTATTTATGTGTACTTGTACCTAAATAAACGTACCTGCATAGTAAGATACGTGTAAATTACCCAGGATAACCCAAAAAGTCAGACACAGTGACTTATTTCCATTGGGGGTCCTTGTAATATCTTATTATTTAAACATTGAAAGTTAAAACAGCTAAGTAACTCAACTGTGTAAAAATCCTTTACAATAAAAGGAGAAATACTAGGCATAAGGTAAACTGCGTTATTTACATTACCAGTACAGTCACAGTACTAGTGATGGTGAGGGAGAGTACTGAAGGACAACTATGGGGCTTTCAAAAAAATTAACCACTTATATGCTTTGTGAAAATAAATTATTATTAATACATACCGGGTGGTTTTGAGGCAAAGTGTGGATGACTACCCAGAGTGGGACTCGTCGCTCGTATACCAGACGCCAGACACTCTGCAGTGTGTGTTGTTGTGGATGTTCTCCCGCAAGGTAAGCATTCTGTGGATTTAATACACATTATCACTTGTACGACTTACTATTGCAGATGTCACAAATATTACGTGTCAATGTATGGTATGGTTAGCATGTATTTCTGAACCTTATTTTAGGTTAGGTAAGGTTCGTCAGGAAACAGTACAAGTGTTTCCTGACGCGGGTCTTAGATGATGACCCGCCGTTGGAGCTTTTGGTCATCTGACCGAGGCCTTCCACTGGCTTACCGGTCCACCTTTTAAGCATCTTTAGTACTGTTAAGTAAAAGGACACAAATGCAACTAATCTCACATTATATTGTGGCAACGTTTCGCTTTCCAAGAGGTTTATCAAGCCGTTACTGTAACGGCTTGACAAAGCTCCTGGAGAGCGAAACGTTGCCACAATAAAATGTCACATTAGTTGCATTTGTGTCCTTTTACTTAATATATTGTCGGTGATTCTACCAATATTAAGGGGAAGGGGTGTTGATTCGCCGGAAGTCGTCCGGCTCGGGTCATTGTCAGACGGTGACCCGGCCCTGGCTCCCTGTCGCGGGAGTGTCTGAGACCTAAGTCTCCCATGGGAGGAGGTACAAGGACTTCCTCATCGTTGGGACCAATGGTCCCCAGGCCTAGCCACATTCCCCGCCCACACGGGGCTCATAGGGAGAAGCTAGGCCTCTCTTGTCTGCCACCTTCCCCACCCCAGAGGTGCTAATGGGAATGGCAGTCTTGGGAGCTGCAGATGGTAGCAAGCTCCAGCTTTGGCACCTACCCTGCCCTAAAAGGGCTGGGCATGGTTGATCTTCACCAATATTAATACAATCTTTAGTGCTGAACTTCAGGGCAAGTACAGTATCTGTTTTTCTTAGTTGAGGACAACAATGGCCTCTTACACAGTTAATTACAATTTGAAGTTTTCGTGGCATCTCTAATTTTTGCATCTCTATAATCTTGCCTTTGTCTTTCGGAACTCCATGATTCTTTTTGTATGATTTAACCCTTAAAATAATCTTATATTCTAATGAGTTTATGTTTTTGTATATAATTTTTCTAGAGTATTTTCCATTTTTTATTGACCATGAGTTTAATATAAATATATAAGTACTGTTATACAGTTTTAACTAGGGTAGGCAGTACTGTCCAGTGGCGGCTCGGTCTGCAGGCCTACTGATGGATCAGGGTCTGATCAACCAGGCTGTTATTGCTATCCGCACGCAATTATTTCCTCAAAATGCTATTTTAAATGTAATAAAGAAATTTCATGTTTTTTTCGCATTTTTTTACCTATTTATATAATTTTATAAACTACAAGTCTGGGAATGAAAAGATCGTAAGATGAGCCTTGACTGTGAGTTTGGAAACCAGATTCACCAATTACAGTCATTTATTTTTGAGGACACATGATTTTCTTTACCTGGAGAGAGTTCCGGGGGTCAACGCCAACGCGACCCGGTCATGAATGTATAATGACATGATCTATGATTGTGTATATAACATACAGTACTCGTGTGCAAAGAAAGTGTTTATATCATAATTCCCACGATTTTTTTTACCCCTGAACAGTCACACTTATACATCTTTGTACCTGCTTGAGTAAGAAATTCATTACATATAATAACCCCCTGACGTACCTTCAGGTCCATCCCATTAACCCTGACCACGTTGATGTACTGGGACCCAAGGTTGTCACCGAAGTTTTGCAAGAACACCATCCTGCTGTCCGCTGTATACAAAATGACATTGCGTTATTGGTAATGTTATTGCCGTAGTGTGAATTATATTAATTATAAAAAAAATCATTATTAAAATTAGATAACAGGGTCTTTTGTTCAGGTGTTCTTAGGTCGGTTTACAATTTACCTGGTAGAATGTCTTGGCTTCTGTTAAGGTGGGCACAAGCCGGGTCTTTCCCAAACTTAAAACTCATATCCTTTGGCAAGTTTTTCAACTTCTGCAATGAATGACAAAGAAATTATGTTGTGGGGGGAAATATTAAAAATACTTGTTTGGTTCTTCCTAAACCGTATATTAAGTACGGCGCACGATACCATTAAGGTGTTAAAACATCATTGTAATAAGGTGGCCTGGTTCTAGAAGACTCTGATGAACCAATTTATATATAAATGCTTTAAAAGAGTGTCTTTTCATCCTAATATATTGGAACCATAAAGAAAGAATTGTCAAGCAAAGGTGTTATCAGTGTTCAGACAAGTGGCAGGTTAGGTTCCTTCAAAATTTTAAAATCTTACAGAAATTCCAGAAGAGGAAATATTGTACCAGCAAGAGAGACGAAGAAGTGGATTTAGAAAACTGTATTACTAGTTCAATATGCTACAGTGTTTAAGAGTATAGTAGAGGAAAGAAGAAGAAAAGACTCAAAAGACTATCTTACCAGGCTGATACCTAGTGTAAGAAATTGTGTGTTGAGGTTTTAAGAGGTAAAGGAGATTCACGATGACTAGTATTCGTGATGTTGCTGTCGGTGGAGACTGCGTAGCTTACCTGGAACTGTTGGTGCATGATGGAGGTGTTGGAGGGAGGTTGAGGGAGACGCAGGGCCTCCAACTCCTTGGGGAAGTCACTGCACTTATAGCTGGTGGTGACCCCTGACAACACTTCCAGCAACACCTGGTGACCAAAGATGTATTGCGCCTGTAACAGAGACACTGCTTTAGTACCCCCATCAACGCCCCATACTATGTCAGTGTGACCTAATGCAATCTACTAGGTGAAGGTGGCTCACCACTATCACCCAATAGATGAAGGCACTTCACCTTCACCCACTAGATGAACATAACTCACCGTATTCTCCACCAGTCTTGGTCGTCCCTCCCTCAGGTGAACCAGGGCCAGATGTGGGTCTATATAACCGCTGGTGTTGAGCTGTTCCAGCATCAACAGCACCAACAACACTGTCCCCGTCCTTCCGATCCCAGCACTGTGGGAGAGACAGAAATACTCACACCTCCAGGTCTGTCCAACATATCCAGAGACAAGAGGAAACATTTTGGAAAGGAAAAAAAACATCACTAATGAACATTAAATATGCTACCAATGTCACTACTACAAATCAGCATAAAAAAAAAACATCAAAAATTAGATAGTTATCCCTGCATATGTTTATGAGAGTAAGATGGTGACAAGACCTGTAAGCTGTTGCCACAACATCTGCAAGCTGGTGCTACAACACCTGCAATGTGGTGCCACAACATCTGCAAGCTGGTGCCACAACATCTGCAAGCTGGTGCTACAACACCTGCAATGTGGTGCCACAACATCTGCAAGCTGGTGCTACAACGCCTGCAAACTGGTGCCACAACACATGTAAGCTGGTGCCACAACACCTGTAAGCTGGTGTCGTAATACCTGGTTGTTATCTGAGAGTAAATATGTCATTACCGTTATCACCTGTAAGCTTTATATGTAACTGATTATTTTATGTTGCAGGAGGGGCAAAGGTGGCCACACCTGCATAGGTGGGTGCAGGTGGCCACACCTGCACAGTGGGTGTAAGTGGTCATACCTGCAGTGGACCGTAATAGGGCCAGTGGTGGTCTCCAGGGTCAGGTTGTTGATCATCTGGGCCAGTCCGTAGGGATTCTGCGGCACTCCATGATCTGGCCACGACGTGTACTGGTAGTGCCGCACCTGTACAGGTGCACGAACGCAGAGGTGAACGCCCACAAGACGCAACTCTCATAATATATTAATGACGTGGGAGATCAAGTGAGAGAGAGAAGTTATTTGGTGGGTAACTGTACTCGAGTGTTCTTGCAAGGTGTTGGGAGCAGTGAGATAATTAAATCCTATGTTATTCTGGTTATGATTGATCGCCTTTTGTTTATGTGTTGTTATCCGGGAACCTTCATGGAGTACATTGTTGTTGCTACTACTCAGCCTTTTATTAACAACCACAACCACAACAGTTCTCATATTCAGAAATTTAGGTGCCTCGCCTCATGTGGATTCACCTCTCCCCCCTCACTCACATTCTTATACATTCACTCACACTACATAAAGCCATTATCATCTCACCTCCTCATGTACATGCACTCACCTCTCTCGTTTGTTCATCTTTGGAAATCTGCATCGTACGTATGATGAAGTCCATCTAATAGAGAGAAAATTCATTATATTAACAGATGTTTAGTATTCTGTGTATCGTCTTTCCTTATATGTAAATGTGATATATAATGTGAGAGAAATTATATGTGATAGACAGCAGACTTCAGTGTGATAAAATCTATCTACTGGTAAATTAGACACATGTGCAACACCTGGGTGTCTTTATTGTGGAGACGTTTCGCCACACAGTGGCTTCATCAGTCTAGTACAAAGGGAGAATGGTGAAGATCAGAAGGAGTTTGAGGTAATCAGTCCCTCAGCCTGGAGTCAATGTAATCAGTCCATTGAATCCAGGACTGATGAAGCCACTGTGGGGCGAAACGTTCCCACAATAAAGACACCCAGGTGTTGCACATGTGTCTAATTTATCTACAATATGTCTACTGTAACTTATACTGTGCTTATCTGTATGTGGTTGCAGGGGTCGAGTCCTTGCTCCTGGCCCCGCCCTTCAATTTGCAGCTTGTCGGACTCACTGTCTCCTAGCCTCGCAGGCCCTATCGTATCTGCTCTTAAAACTGTGTACAGAACCTGCCTCCATTAATTCTATATGCATGTGCCTCGATGCTGATGAAGGGCTCTTGATCCAAGAACGTGGAGCTACACTTCCATTTGCCTGATTAAACCTAATTTTCTCTAATTCTCCAAGCACTGCATGACCCGTGTGGGTCTAGTGCTTGTACATGAATAATACTTATACACGATCAGCTGACCTTGACCTCAGTGGAGATGAGTTTGACCTGGAGGTCATCCTTGAGCAGCAGTTGCTCACCCTCGGGCCAGTAACGCGCCACCTTCACCTGCAAATACAATAATCAAGTCAGTCTGTGAGACTGACGATGATGAGGTCAGTCAGTGCCACAGAGAGGCACTTAGTGCCACAGCAAGTTTGCTGTGGCACCTGTCAGCTCGCGTCGTACACTAGTGTATTAAATTAAGACACATGTGCAACATGTGGGTATCTTTATTGTAGACGTTTCGCCCTCCAGTGGCTTTATCAATACAAATTCTAGGACATAACTGGAAGACAGTAGAACTATATACAAAAGATGAGGTGATCAGTCCCTCGACCTTGGAGTTGAAGATCACCGTAGTTGAACCCGCACAACTACGGTGATCTTCACACCGACTCCAAGGTTGAGGGACTGATTACCTCAAAATTACGTCTTCTTTTGACTACCACCCTCAGGATGGGTATAGGGTGCATAAAAATAATGATAATAATAATAATAATAATAATAATAATAATAATAATAATAATAATAAACTACCTAGTACCAAGTTTATTTAGGCACAAGTTTACAAATTTATTTAATTACAATTGTCTTACATATTAACTTACGTGTAAATTATCTAGGACAACCCCCCCCCCCCAAAAAAAAAAGGGGTCAGAGTAACCATGGAACGGGTGGGACTTGAACCCATGGAATTCACAGGCCAGATTGTTTTCAAAAAGTCAGATTTACTTGGACTCGACCAGGAAGACTCACCTTGCCATTCTCCATGAGGTTGGCGACCATAACAATGAGTGAGCAGCGAGTGTGCCAGATCATCCTCCAGAAGTCACCGACGGTGTCAGCGTTGAAGTCCTTGGGTCCCTGTGTGGCGATGAACGCCTCTGCCCGCGTGTGACCCTGCAGGGGCACACACACTCACATTTAATAATAATAATAATAATAATCTTTTCTACAAGTACATGTACAAGGTATACAGGCCTAGCTGACATCAATGACATACTACTAGTATATAGAAAGCCCCTTGTTATACCTTGAGTATACCTATAGAGGGTTTTGGGGGTCAACGCCCCTGCGGCCCGGTGCATGACCAGGCCTCGCGGTGGATCAGGGCCTGATCAACCAGGCTATTACTGCTGGCCGCGCTTAAAACGACGTACGAACCACAGCCTGGATGGTCAGGTACTGAGGTCAGGTACTGGTCAGGTACGGAGCATTTCGGGCAAATTAGGTCAATTTTGTCCCCAGGATGCGACCCACACCAATCGACTAACACCCAGGTACCTATATTACTGATGGGTGAACATGGACAGCAGGTGTCTTAAGGAAACACGTTCTAATATTTCCACCCGTACCAGGGATCGAACCACGTACCTCAATGTACGTGGAATATCAAACGTCGCCTCTGTGAGTACACATGTGCTATGATCCGTCAGCCATAAATATATAATCCAATCCAGTCGCCACAATAAAATGTCACATTAGTTGCACTTGTGTCCTTTTACCTAACATATTGTCGATAATTTTACGATTATTACAACGAAAATAATCCATAAGTTTTAGCTGTGTACCTGGACATAGTTTGCGTTGATATAATCTGAGTGGTGGAGGTTGTTGAGGGGGGGCAGCTTCACTCTGGTGTCGTTATCTGCAAGACATGAGAGTATTAGTGGACCGTCAGTGCCAAGATAAGCCACTGGCACCTCGGCAGTGACGGTGCCTAGAGTATTAGTGGAACATCAGTGCCAAGACAAGCCACTGGCACCTCGGCAGTGATGGTGCCTAGAGTATTAGTGGAACATCAGTGCCAAGACAAGGCACTGGCACCTCGGCAGTGATGGTGCCTAGAGTATTAGTGGAACATCAGTGCCAAGACAAGCCACTGGCACCTCGGCAGTGATGATGCCTAGAGTATTAGTGGACCATCAGTGCCAAGATAAGCCACTGGCACCGCGGCAGTGATGGTGCCTAGAGTATTAGTGGAACATCAGTGCCAAGACAAGCCACTGGCACCTCGGCAGTGATGATGCCTAGAGTATTAGTGGAACATCAGTGCCAAGACAAGCCACTGGCACCTCGGCAGTGATGATGCCTAGAGTATTAGTGGAACATCAGTGCCAAGATAAGCCACTGACACCTCGGCAGTGATGATGCCTAGAGTATTAGTGGACCATCAGTGCCAAGACAAGCCACTGGCACCTCGGCAGTGATGATGCCTAGAGTATTAGTGGAACATCAGTGCCAAGACAAGCCACTGACACCTCGGCAGTGATGATGCCTAGAGTATTAGTGGAACATCAGTGCCAAGACAAGCCACTGACACCTCGGCAGTGATGATGCCTAGAGTATTAGTAGAACATCAGTGCCAAGACAAGCCACTGGCACCTCGGCAGTGATGGTGCCTAGAATGTAAATAATTAGACATGTGCAACATATGTGTCTAATTCATCTTGTCTTTACTGTATGTCATTTATGTACAACTGAATGGAGCTGATGTCTAGTTTTTAAAAAATCATTTTCCCCAGTTAATTTTTAAAAAATAATGATCCCCGATTTGATGTTTAGTAACTTTTGGGGTCCCATAAAATTTCTATGTTAAAAAAACCCACAATAACGAAGGAACACTGCAGTAGGCCTAGTGGCCTGATGCTAGGCAGGTCTAACTCACACCCACCCACACCCGTCCAGCCTATATTTAAAATTACCTTAAGTTATTGCCTAATCTGACGCTACTTTCTGAACTTCACTAAAACCAGATTAATAAAGCCAATAAAAGTTGATTTAAAGACTTCGATGAGCTGAGAATAAAACAAGAGCAGCATCCTCTACCCTCATGTCTAATTCATCTCCCTCATCCTCTACCCTCATGTCTAATTCATCTCCCTCATCCTCTACCCTCATGTCTAATTCATCTCCCTCATCCTCTACCCTCATGTCTCATTCATCTCCCTCATCCTCTACCCTCATGTCTCATTCATCTCCCTCATCCTCTACCCTCATGTCTAATTCATCTCCCTCATCCTCTACCCTCATGTCTCATTCACCTCCCTCATCCTCTACCCTCATGTCTAATTCATCTCCCTCATCCTCTACCCTCATGTCTAATTCATCTCCCTCATCCTCTACCCTCATGTCTCATTCATCCCCTCATCCTCTACCCTCATGTCTAATTCATCTCCCTCATCCTCTACCCTCATGTCTCATTCATCTCCCTCATCCTCTACCCTCATGTCTCATTCATCTCCCTCATCCTCTACCCTCATGTCTAATTCATCTCCCTCATCCTCTACCCTCATGTCTAATTCATCTCCCTCATCCTCTACCCTCATGTCTCATTCATCTCCCTCATCCTCTACCCTCATGTCTAATTCATCTCCCTCATCCTCTACCCTCATGTCTCATTCATCTCCCTCATCCTCTACCCTCATGTCTAATTCATCTCCCTCATCCTCTACCCTCATGTCTCATTCATCTCCCTCATCCTCTACCCTCATGTCTCATTCATCTCCCTCATCCTCTACCCTCATGTCTCATTCATCTCCTCATCCTCTACCCTCATCTCTAATTCATCTCCTCATCCTCTACCCTCATGTCTAATTCATCTCCCTCATCCTCTACCCTCATGTCTCATTCATCTCCCTCATCCTCTACCCTCATGTCTAATTCATCTCCCTCATCCTCTACCCTCATGTCTCATTCACCTCCCTCATCCTCTACCCTCATGTCTAATTCATCTCCCTCATCCTCTACCCTCATGTCTAATTCATCTCCCTCATCCTCTACCCTCATGTCTAATTCATCTCCCTCATCCTCTACCCTCATGTCTCATTCACCTCCCTCATCCCCAACTGTTTAATCAGCGCTCCAAGATGTGGTCAGTGGAAGTAAACAAAGCAGAATTGAGAGTTGTTGAAGACTGTATAAAATGCAGACGAGTTGAAGCTTAAGACACATGTACAACAGTTGGGTGTCTTTATTGATGAAATGTTTCTCCTACACAGTAGGCTTCTTCAGTCAAATATAGAGGCAGCAGATGTAGTAGTGAAATAAAGATGTTGTAATCAGTCAATCAACCTTGGACAAAAAGTATTTGAGGTGGTCAGTCCCTCAGCCTGGAGGGACTGGACTCTTCTCCAGGCTGAGGGACTGACCACCTCACATACTTTTTATCCAAGGTTGATGGACTGATTACATCATCTTTATTTCATTTCAACTGTTGCCTCTGTATTTGACTGAAGAAGTCTACTGTGTAGGAGAAACGTCTCATCAACAAAGTTTCCCAACTGTTGTACATGTGTCTTAATCATCAACTCGTCATTGTGTTGTGTTCTTGGTGTTGTTGAAGCGGCGTCCCTCAGGAGCCTCTGCTGGTTGTCCACTCACATGGTAGGTTGTTTTTATATCTGTTCTTCCTGAGGTTGTCTTGTAGTTTGCCTTCCGAGCAGCTCTTGTCCAGGATGGCCGGCACACTCTGTCCCAAGACACATCATAAATACAAATAAATGCTCGCCCTCATAAATTCCCCAAAAATCCTTATACTTATAAAGAAATTCATGAAGATAAATGAAGATAAATATTTTCATACCTACTCTTAAATTTTCCTCTAAATAACGAACAGACATTTTTTATAATTTTTTATAATTTTTGGAAAAAATGTAATTTATTACACAATAGATCTTTTAATTACCAAAATTTTTTCTCTACATTTTTTTTTCAATGTAAGTCATCACTAAAAATATATAATTTTGGGCGTCCATTATATCCATCAGTGATTTTTTTATTTTGTGTGTGTGGAAGGAGGTCGGTTTTTTTTTTTTTTTTGGAAGTGGGCCACGCTCACCTGTGACATCACCTCCGGCTGCTACACCTATTTTTTTTATGTTATGTTATAAATCAAGTAAATGATATTTATAAAGTTAATTGCATGAAATTCCCGGTCACTGGATCCATTTAGTGCCTCTAATATATTTTATTATTGCCCAAAATGTGGATCACATCTGAAGTATATAGCAGAAATCATATATAAGAGTCTGGTGCATTGATCAGAGAGGAAACTTTAATTTACAATTATAAAGTGGAAAACAGAAAAACGATGGTTTGAAGAGTCTGCACTTAAGAACTGGCCCATACTGGGCAGGTGATGCCATGTGAAAACTTTTGGAAAATAATCCAAAGCCGCATGGAAGTGAGGTTGGTGAAATATGTGACCAAAAGAGGAATTACCAGCAGAACACAAGCCATACCGAACCTGCACTGATGACCAGAAAGAACCTCACAATATTTGCTGCACTTACAGAATTCTTAATTGCAAAACAATCCAGCTACTTCTGAGGTGGTAAGGAGAAGGAAATTTACAAGACAGAGGAGTGGTCACTTTGTTTAGGAGGAGACTGAACACAAACATATTACTGAGAGGAGGAAGAGGCTTATTCTAAGCTCTAGGCCACAAACCTCAACTGATGTGTGATAAATGGTTTGAAAATCGACAAGCTGAAGATTGAGACACTTATGCAACATATGGGAATCATTATTAAGGAAACGTTTCGCCACACAGTGACTTCTTCAGTCCAATACAAAGCATAGACGGGTAAGGAGAGGAGGAGTTTGAGGTAATCAGTCCCTCATCCTGGAATCGATGTGTTCAGTCCATCACTCTTGTAGAAAGTATAGCATATGGCCGGAGAAGATTCCCATATGTTGCATAACTGTCTCAATCTTCAACTGATGTGTCAATGGTGTGTCAGTGATGTGCCTCCTGACCAGTGTGACATCAGACTTTTATTGGCTGACTTCCCCTGAAGTCTGGGTAATGGGACATGCTACTGGATGATGCTTGGTATCATCGTTAATGTTATTGATTCACTTTAAATCTCAAACACACAGTTCCTAACAGGTTACAACTCTGATATAATTGTAATGCTCACCTTGAACTCCACCTCAATATCCGGGGAATGGATGATCCTTGCCAAGTAGGTCTCAGCCTCCGCCCTCGGGATCTTTTGTGAGACGTTGGCATATATCACTTCTGTTGTTACCTCTTGGTCGGGGAACTGGACTTCTTCTTGTTCGTTCTCACGGACTTCTTCATTCTCATACGCTTCTTCCTGTTCATTCTCATACGCTTCTTCCTGTTCATTCTCATACGCTTCTTCCTGTTCATTCTCATACGCTTCTTCCTGTTCATTCTCATAGACTTCTTGTTCATTCTTAAATACCAAGTCTTGTTCACTGGATAAACAAACTTCTGGGAGGGAAATATTAGCAGACGCTAAAGAACTTTCGCTTGACAAAAGACCTGCAAAGTGAAACCTAGACCACTATTGACATAAAAGCTGTTAAAACAACAATAGGAATTTAGTATAAGATCAAATTCAGCATGTGTTTGTAGGAAAAATCTATCAGTTAGTACTAGGAGGACAATGATGGATCTGCTGAGTGGCAAACACCCGCAGTCATTTACATCACAGACAAGAAAAATATTGTGTAAAATTTAGTAAGGAGTCCCTGTTGAGGGTTCAATGAAGCACTGAAGGTTCAACTTACCATTGTGGAGGTTGTAGTGCATGGATGGGGGATGCACATCTATAATCGACGTCTTCTTGCGGAACCTGAAGCAACAAGAAAAAGGTGATGTATTTGAAGACAATTTTTTATTGATGGATGCAAAGCCCGTACCCAGAGAGTCACTCTCCTTGACTATCCACAAGAGTTGTACCAAGTTGTTGGAAGTATAGCTCCTTTAATTCCTGGCTACAGAAAGAGGTTGTGGGACCAGACAAGGTTAGCTCAAGATTGCTGAGTAGATGTGTTCAAGAGCTTGATTTATTTCTGTCTCATAAAAAGTGTAAATGGTCTTCTTTGTGGACGAACACTATGCTGTCCTTATTAACAAAAACAAAAAGAAGGAAGTGATGACTAACAACTACAGCCAGTTTCTCTTCTGTCAAATAAATAGTATGTTGTATTGATGGTCACACTACTGTGTGACCATCAATACAGATGAAGAAATGATAAATCAGCATCTCATCTTTTGTTATCTCCCCAATATGTGGCGCTACTTATTAAATGATTTTAAAATCAGCTGTGAATAGTATTCGATATTGTGAGTACCTTTGACTGGGTATGGTACCTTAGCCTGGCAAAACCCCACCCAGGAACTTTGTGACTCTCGTTTACTCCAGACCGACGCGTCCAGGGTTGTGCTCTTCCCTGAATTCCATTCCTACGTAGATAACAAATCTATAATATTTGCTAGAGCAACAAAGATGCCCACTGTTCCCAGTCACATGTATTGCCAACAGAGTGATAATACCCTGGGTCAGCTGGTGGCGGGTTACAGGCGCCTCTACGAAAGCAAAAATGACGATTACCAAGGAAGTTTGTGGGTAAGAATGAATAACATTGTTAGCACTCAGTGGCAACACAAGGGGATGGGGATGCTGCAGTCCCCTGTAATCTCCATTAGTCCCTCCAAATAAGATAATTCAGCCTCAAGACTAGTCCCCTATCTCTCCTTCCTACCAGACTGCCACCCTTAAATCTCTCGTGTATAGACCTTCTGGAGCCGCCTCTGTTAGTCTCTAATGAATCATGTCCCATCAGTCCATCACCCTTGTAGAAATAGTATTCGAGGTGGTCAGTCCCTCAGCCTGGCTGAGGGACTGACCATCTCAAACACTATTTCTACAAGGTTGATGGACTGATTACATGCTCTTCAGTTCACTACTACACCTACTGCCTTTGCATTTGACTGAAGAAGACTACTGTGTGGGCGAAACGTTTCAACAATAAAGATACCCAACTGTTGCACATGTGTCTTAATTATCAACTTGTCCGTATTTAGTACCATTTTCATCACAGCTATCACACTACACAGCTGGCAACCAGTGGTTAGTTTCACCCTGGCTGAGCCCTTTCCCTGGACATCACCAGTGATAATTTCCCTCTCCCTGAGTGATTCCTGTTTGCAACGTGTTCTCACCACATACTAACATTAGAGAACTAAAGTCAGTTGTCGAAAATAATGTCCTGGTCTACAGTTGGCTCCACCTTCATCCTATTTGCTTTACGTACGTTATGTTTTTAGGGGGGTGGAACATGTAGATGAGGTGAAGATAACAGCTTGTTGCTTGTAAAATAAATAGAGAAATTCATGGACATAAAGTGAGAGAGATGTGAGAAGTGATGAATAAGAGAGAATAAGGTTCGTCCTTCGTCTCCAAGAGAAAAAAGACTGAGATAGATCCTGGTCTCTCTTACCTGCTCCTCCAGATGATGAAGAGGGTGAGGACCACCAGCAGCAGCAGCAGCAACAACACCATCACCACCCACCATACAGAGTTCGACGATGGTATCAACACATATACCATCGGCTCAGAAGTTGTCAGCTCTCTGTAGGAACCTGCAACACAAAGTGTTTTTCAAACATGCTACACAAAGGGTACCAGAGACATGAAACACAAGGGGTGCCTTAACTTATACAACACCTTCAACCTAGAGGTGATTCCACATCTACCCTGGTCTCAGTGACAACAGTGAGCCAGTATCCAGTGCCATACCTGCCCTGGTTTAAGTGACAACAGTGAGCCAGTATCCAGTGCCACACCTGCCCTGGTCTCAGTGACAACAGTGAGCAAGTATCCAGTGCCATACCTGCCCTGGTCTCAGTGACAACAGTGAGCCAGTATCTAGTGCTATACCTGCCCTGGTCTCAGTGACAACAGTGAGCCAGTATCTAGTGCCATATCTGCCCTGGTCTAAGTGACAACAGTGAGCCAGTATCTAATGCCATACATGCCCTGGTCTCAGTGACAACAGTGAGCCAATATCTAGAGCCATACCTGCCCTGGTCTCAGTGACAACAGTGAGCCAGTATCTAGTGCCATACCTGCCCTGATCTCAGTGACAACAGTGAGCCAATATCTAGAGCCATACCTGCCGTGGTCTCAGTGACAACAGTGAGCCAGTATTTAGAGCCAGACATGAGGTGATGGTTGTGGAAGTCAGTGTAGGTCTTGTTGTCACCCACCACAAACTCCTTCTTCATGTTGCTCTTCTCCTGTGAGATCAGTAAAAGTCTTAATAACATTCACATTAATAACAAAGGAAATAACAATAACAATGCAACTAAGAATAACATGAACAATAACAACTTGCCTGATAAAGTTTGCCAGCGATCCACAGAGAGGAACTTGATGTTTTCTGAGGATATTCACGAACAAGCTGTTCTGCTATCACTTCCACCTTGTTTCTCATGTTATCTTCTTCTAAGTCCTGTTTTTGTTCAAGTTCTTCAACCTTCAGTGAGTGTTCTTGTTCTCCAGTATGCTGGATATGTTCTTCATACACCACAATCCACTGCCACCTAACAAATGAAATATCCAGATTGTGACTTAAAGTGTTTGTAATACACTTATAATGAACCTGGAGTGAGATTTTACCCTTGGGACGCAAGTTTATATACAGTCTTGCTGAACTTCTAAAAATTATAGTTAAAATGATCGTTTTTGGGCATTATTATGATTATTATTGCAACAGTAATTGATATTATAATTATTAGTACTATATTATTTTTTTTTTTTTTTTATTAACACATCGGCCGATTCCCACCAAGGCAGGGTGGCCCGAAAAAGAAAAACTTTCATCATCATTCACTCCATCACTGTCTTGCCAGAAGGGTGCTTTACACTACAGTTATAAAACTGCAACATTTACACCCCTCCTTCAGAGTGCCGGCACTGTACTTCCCATCTCCAGAACTCAAGTCCGGCCTGCCGGTTTCCCTGAATCCCTTCATAAATGTTACTTTGCTCACACTCCAACAGCACGTCAAGTATTAAAAACCATATGCCTCCATTCACTCCTATCAAATACGCTCACACATGCTTGCTGGAAATCCAAGCCCTCGCACACAAAACTTCCTTTACCCCTCCCTCCAACCTTTCCTAGGCCGACCCCTACCCCGCCTTCCCTCCACTACAGATTTATACACTCTCGAAGTCACTCTGTCTCGTTCCATTCTCTCTACATGTCCAAACCACCTCAACAACCCTCCTCAGCTCTCTGGACAATCGTTTTGGTAATCCTGCACCTCCTCCTAATTTCCAAACTCCGAATTCTCTGCATTATATTCACACCACACATTGACCTCAGACATGACATCTCCACTGCCTCCAGCCTTCTCCTCGTTGCAACATTCATCACCCATGCTTCACACCCATATAAGAGCGTTGGTATAACTATACTCTCATACATTCCCTCTTTACTTCCATGGACAAGGTTCTTTGTCTCCACAGACTCCGAAGTGCTCCACTCACCCTTTTCCCTCATCAATTCTATGATTCACCTCATCCTTCATAGACCCATCCGCCGACATGTCCACTCCCAAATATCTGAATACATTCACCTCCTCCATACTCTCTCCTCCAATCTGATATCCAATCTTTCGTCACCTATTCTTTTTGTTATTCTCATCACCTTACTCTTTCCTATATTCACTTTCAATTTTCTTCTTTACACACCCTACCAAATTCATCCACCAACCTCTGCAGCTTCTCTTCAGAATCTCCCAAAAGCACAGTGTCATCAGCAAAAAGCAACTGTGACAACTCCCACTTTGTATTTGCTTCTTTATCTTTTAGCCCAACACCTCTTGCCAAGACCCTCGCATTCACTTCTCTTACAACCCCATCTATAAATATATTGAACAACCACGGTGACATCACACATCCTTGTCTAAGGCCCACTTTTACTGGGAAATAGTCCCCTTCCCTCCTACACACTCTAACCTGAGCCTCACTATCCTCATAAAAACTCTTCACTGCTTTCAGTAACCTTCCTCCTATTCCATACACCTGAAACATCTGCCACATTGCCCCCTATCTACCCTATCATACGCCTTTTCCAAATCCATAAATGCCACAAAACATCTTTACCCTTATCCAAATACTGTTCACCTATATGTTTCACTGTAAACACTTGGTCTACACACCCCTACCTTTCCTAAAGCCCCTTGTTCATCTGCTATCCTGCTTTCTGTTTTACTCTTAATTCTTTCAATAATAACTCTACCATACACTTTACCAGGTACACTCAACAGACTTATTCCCCTATAATTTTTGCACTCTCTTTTGTCCCCTTTGCCTTTATACAAAGGAACAATACACGCTCTCTGCCAATCCCTAGGTACCTTACCCTCTTCCATACATTTATTAAATAATAGCACCAACCACTCCAAAATTATATCCCCACCTGCTTTTAACATTTCTATCTTTATCCCATCAATCCCAGCTGCCTTACCCCTTTCATTCTACCCACTGCCTCACGAACTTCCCTACACCCACAACTGGCTCTTCCACACTCCTACAAGATGTTATTCCTCCTTGCCCTACACACGAAATCACAGCTTCCTGTCTTCATCAACATTTAACAAATCCTCAAAATATTCTCTCCATCTTCCCGATACCTCTAACTCTCCATTTAATAACTCTCCTCTCCTATTTTTAACTGTCAAATCCATTTGTTCTCTAGGCTTCCTCAACTTATTAATCTCATTCCAAAACGTTTTCTTATTTTCAACAAAATTTGCTGATAACATCTCACCCACTCTCTCATCTGCTCTCTTTTACATTGCTTCACCACTCTTTTAACCTCTCTTTTCTCTCCATATACTCTTCCCTCCTTGCATCACTTCTACTTTGTAAAAACCTCTCATATGCTAACTTTTTCTCCCTTACTACTCTCTTTACATCATCATTCCACCAATCGCTCCTCTTCCCTCCCGCACCCACTCGCCTGTAACCACAAACTTCTGCTGAACACTCTAACACTACATTTTTAAATCTACCCCATACATTTTCGACCCCATTGCCTACACTCTCACTAGCCCATCTATCCTCCAATAGTTGTTTATATCTTACCCTAACTGCCTCCTCTTTTAGTTTATAAACCTTCACCTCTCTTTTACTTACTGATTCTATTTTCCTTGTATCCCATCTACCTTTTACTCCCACTGTAGCTATAACTAAAAAGTGATCTGATATATCTGTAGCCCCTCTATAAACATGTACATCCTGAAGTCTACTCAACAGTCTTTTATCTATCAATACATAGTCCAACAAACTACTGTCATTATTAATATCACCACTAAATACCCACGCAGGTAAGGTGGAGACATGAGGCAGAAGGATGGTGATGGTGTGGTTGGAGGAGGTGACAAACTGGAGGTCTGAGGTGAGGTGAGGTGACTCTGGTCTAGTCCATACCTTCTTCACTGTCCAGTCACTGCAGTGGTGTTGGTTGCAAGCTAACACTTCCACCTGCACCTCTACACCTGCACCCACTGCAGTGAACTGAAGAATACACCATCATATATTATACAGTACAATACAATACAGAGATTAGGGATTAGGGTAGGTTAAGTTAGGTTAGGTTAGGTTAAGTGTAATTGTAGATGCCTAGAAATTTACACAAACAGTACTGGTATCTATTCTATATTGTTAATCACAGATAGTTAAAATATATCTAAATATCATTAGAGATATATAAGAACTAAAACAAATATTACATATATTAACATACCACTCAATAAATTCAATAAAAGCACTCCTTTTATTAGAAAAAATAAATGCAAATGAACTTAACAACACAAGAACTTAGAGAACACTGCAAGAGAACTTCAGGTTCTTGTATATTTCAACTTTTCAACCATATACTTTATGCTAGGTCTAATTCACCTTCATCTAATTAATTTAAAGTATTTTCTTGTATGCCTCAACTAAGAGTTGTTTTAATTGCTGTCAAAACAATTATTACTTCTTATTAAATCTAAATTTGTCCATTTTGAACCCATAGTGTATTCTATTTTGGGTTGATATTTTCAACAAATCATTTACATGCCATATATTACTGCTGTTCATCTACTTACATCCTACACTCATGCCACCTCTCATTCTATGTCTTTCATGATAATGTAAGTTCATTGTTTTTTATGTTAGTGAGAAAGATTTCCCACACGATGGATTAACTTTTCCATCCTTTGTGTGACTACAGAATATTTCCTTCCATTAAATAATACTGATCATTGCTGAATCACACACCGTGGTCAAGAATCACACACCGTGGTCAAGAATCACACACCGTGGTCAAGAATCACACACCGTGGTCAAGAATCACACACCGTGGTCAAGAATCACACACCGTGGTCAAGAATCACACTCCGTGGTCAAGAATCACACACCGTGGTCAAGAATCACACACCGTGGTCAAGAATCACACTCCGTGGTCAAGAATCACACACTGTGGTCAAGAATCACACACTGTGGTCAAGAATCACGCACCGTGGTCAAGAATCACGCACCGTGGTCAGGAATCACACTCCATAGTCAAGAATCACACACCGTGGTCAAGAATCACGTACCGTGGTCAAGAATCACGCACCGTGGTCAAGAATCACGCACTGTGGTCAAGAATCACGCACTGTGGTCAAGAATCACACACCCTGGTCAAGAATCACGTACCGTGGTCAAGAATCACACACCGTGGTCAAGAATCACGTACCGTGGTCAAGAATCACGCACCGTGGTCAAGAATCACACACCGTGGTCAGGAATCACGCACCGTGGTCAAGAATCACACACTGTGGTCAAGAATCACACACCGTGGTCAAGAATCACACACCGTGGTCAAGAATCACGCACCGTGGTCAAGAATCACACACCGTGGTCAAGAATCACACACTGTGGTCAAGAATCACACACCGTGGTCAAGAATCACGCACCGTGGTCAAGAATCACGCACCGTTGTCAAGAATCACACACCGTGGTCAAGAATCACGCACCGTGGTCAAGAATCACGCACCGTTGTCAAGAATCACACACCGTGGTCAAGAATCACGCACCGTGGTCAAGAATCACACACCGTGGTCAAGAATCACACACTGTGGTCAAGAATCACACACCGTGGTCAAGAATCACACACCGTGGTCAAGAATCACGCACCGTGGTCAAGAATCACACACCGTGGTCAAGAATCACACACTGTGGTCAAGAATCACACACCGTGGTCAAGAATCACGCACCGTGGTCAAGAATCACGCACCGTGGTCAAGAATCACACACCGTGGTCAAGAATCACACACCGTGGTCAAGAATCACACACCGTGGTCAAGAATCACACACCGTGGTCAAGAATCACGCACCGTGGTCAAGAATCACGCACCGTGGTCAAGAATCACACACCGTGGTCAAGAATCCCACACCGTGGTCAAGAATCACACACCGTGGTCAAGAATCACGCACCGTGGTCACGAATCACGCACCGTGGTCAAGAATCACACACCGTGGTCAAGAATCACGCACCGTGGTCAAGAATCACGCAACGTGGTCAAGAATCACACACCGTGGTCAAGAATCACACACCGTGGTCAAGAATCACACACCGTGGTCAAGAATCACACACCGTGGTCAAGAATCACGCACCGTGGTCAAGAATCACGCACTGTGGTCAAGAATCACACACTCTAATATAATTATAACCACTAAAACACAGTCAAGAGGACCTCTTGCTTCATCTCCGTGGTGTTGAAGTGCCAAGTGTAGGAGTCTGTGTGTGAGGTGAGGACAGGACGACCTCTCACCAGGTAATACATAATGTTGCCAGCTGGGTCAAGTGGGGCAGCCCAGGTCACTACTACTGATGTATTGGTGGCGTATGATGAGTGCAGAAGTAGTGGTGGCGACGGCTCTGTTACAAGACAGGTGCAAGAATGGAGGCAGAGAAAATAAACAAAATCATTGTTGAATAATATTAAGGTTTTATGACCCTATATATCATATTTATCTGCAGCTCACACGTGAAAAAACTACTAAGTCAACCTGACACATCAGAATCAATATAGCTTAACAACGTGTCCCCCATGGGTTCTGAGAGTAGGAACTATGTCATTCCTGACAAAAACTACAACTAAACTACAACTAAAACTGAAATATTTTGGCTAACAATAAATTATTTTAGTATCAAAAGTGCCTAACCTTAGGTCTGGAGTTTTGAGACTCTCTGATCGCGGGTTCGAACCCCACCCGTGGTATGGTTTATGATTGTCCCAATATTGGAGTTTAGGGGACAAGAAGGTTGTTCTGGACCAAAGGTCAGTATGTTTGTGAAGGAAACAAAGGTGACAGTGAAGTTAATGAGGAGAGTCATGGAGAACCCGAAGAGAGCTTGAGCTTGATTTGACCTGAGCGTGGGTAAGATGGGGAAGGAAGAAGGATGGGTCAGGATGGAAATTGGGAAATAGGTGGGAGGGGGGAGGGGGAGGTTAGGGTTGTAAAGGTAAGTGGCCTATCCACTTTGGCGCAATATAATAAGTGTGTGTATGTAGAGTTATACATAAGTAAATTTTATGAGGAGGATATGCCTTCAGCCCATCAGTTGCACACAGGTATACTGCTGTATCACAGCATGCTACTGAGTTGCAAGAATGCATACTATTTGTAGTTATTTTTTTTTTCGGGCAAGGCTGCTGGGCTTTCGATGTTGATGGTGGGTAGCCCTGAGCTGGTCGAGCAGTTACTGTTGCAATAGGTGGTAGTTGCTGGGCTTTCGCTGTTGTTGGTGGCTAGCCCGGAGCTGTTCAAGCTGTTTCTGAGGTGGTGTCCTAAAATAGGAAGTTCGTAGGTGTTACAATGTTAGTTGTAAGATGTAGTTTGGAAAAGGTAGGTCACCCATAAATGGGGAGTATTTATCTATGTTGTTGAACGTAGACTGGGTCTGGTGGTATCCACTCTTCTGGTTCGACGGGGAGATCACTCAGGATTCTTGGTCGTGGGTAGTTGTCATTGTGAATGTAGCGCCTAACTCTTTGTTGCAGAGTCATTCTTTGGGTTCGGTGGGGAGGTGTGGTGATGACATAGTCGGTTGTGTTTACTGGTTGGGGGGGGGGGGTTCTCTATCAGGTACATATAGTTCTTGCATGTCGTATAGCTGTCTTTTCGATAGTTTATCTATCCTTACATTAATTGCAGCGATTTCTTGTTGTACATGTAGGTCTTCAATCCTTATTCTGTCCCTTAATCTGGTCCCAGTGATAAAGCGGAGGGCTTTGTTCTGGACTCGTTGAAGCCGCAGCCTGTTGGTTTTAGTTGTTAGTGTTAGGGGTACGCAAGGGTATTCCAACAGAGGTCTGATCATCATCTTGTATAGGTGCTTCTTGATGTGGGGGGGGGGGTGCTTCTTTGAATCTGAATAGTTGGCTGAGGCGGGCTTTAGCTAGGTTCACTTTTTTAGAGATGTGAGAAGTGGAGTTAAGTAATCTGTCGATCTCATATCCCAGGATTTTGTTAGGGTTTCTGATATCGACACGTGATCCTCTAATGGAGATACCTCCTTTGTCTTCTATGGTTGATGGGAGACAGCCAATGGTGCTAATGAGGACTTTTTCTGGGTTAGTCGTGATTCTCCACTTTTTCTCCCAGTTAGCTGTTCTTCGTAATTCCTCATTCATTTTCGCTATTACTCTCCTGTATTTTGTTGCACCTGTTATGGGGGCGGATGACACTACATGGATTACGTCGTCAGCAAATTGGGTGATGATGGTGTCATTATGTTGTGGTTGTGGGAGGTCATTTACAAAGATATTGAAGAGTATGGGGCTAAGGCATGAGCCTTGTGGTACTCCAGCTGTTGGGGTGAATGGGACGAAGAGAAGTTTTATAAATGATAATGAAACGATAGCATGACCCAGTCAACAGAAGCAAGAAACAGACATAACAACAGAGGTAAGAAACAGACATAACAACAGAGGCAAGAAACAGACATAACAACAGAGGTAAGAAACAGACATAACAGACGCAAGAAACAGACATAACAACAGAGGTAAGAAACAGACATAACAACAGAGGTAAGAAACATACATAATAGACGCAAGACACAGACATAACAACAGAGATAAGAAACAGACATAACAGAGGTAAGAAACAGACATAACAACATAGGCAAGAAACAGACATAACAAGAGGCAAGAAACAGACATAACAGAGGAAAGAAACAGACATAACAACAGAGGTAAGAAAAAGATATAACAGAGGCAAGAAACAGACATAACAACAGAGGAAAGAAACAGACATAACAACAGAGGTAAGAAACAGACATAACAGAGACAAGAAACAGACATAACAACAGGGGAAAGAAACAGACATAATAACAGAGGCAAGAAACAGACATAATAACAGAAGCAAGAAACAGACATAACAACAGAGACAAGAAACACATATAACAACAGAGGCCAGAAACAGACAACAGTATCGTGGAACAACAGTGTACTTACTTCCTGCACGAGTAGTGGCCGTTACCTCAACAACTGGACCATAGTCAGAAACTCCTTGATTTTTGGCTGATATCTGGAAGACATAATGAAAGTTAACATTGTGATGTGTAGGAGGCAGCGTGTAGGAGCCTGTGTAGGAGCCTGTGTAGGAGGCAGTGTGTAGGAGCCTGTGTAGAAGGCAGTGTGTAGGAGCCTGTGTAGGAGCCTGTGTAGGAGCCTGTGTAGGAGCCTGTGTAGGAGCCTGTGTAGGAGGCAGTGTGTAGGAGCCTGTGTAGGAGGCAGTGTGTAGGAGCCTGTGTAGGAGGCAGTGTGTGTGTGTGTGTGTGTGTAGGAGACAGTGTGTGTGTGTGTAGGAGACAGTGTGTGTGTGTGTAGGAGACAGTGTGTGTAGGAGGCAGTGTGTGTAGGAGACAGTGTGTGTGTACTCACCTAATTATACTCACCTAATTGTGGTTGCAGGGGTCGAGACTCAGCTCCTGGCCCCGCCTCTGCACTGTCCGCTACTGGGTCTCTGCTCTCCCTGCTCCATGAGCTTTATCATACCTTGTCTTAAAACTATGTATGGTTCCCGCCTCCACTATATCGTTCGCTAGACTATTCCACTTCCTAACTACTTTATGGCTGAAGAATTGCTTCCTAACATCCCTTTGACTCATCTGAGTGTGTGTGTGTAGGAGACAGTGTGTGTAGGAGACAGGGATTGTGTATACCCCTGCAGTTGATTAAAGCTTGTCCTGTCTATTACTGGTAATGTCCACATCCACCACCATCAAGGACATTACCAGTAACAGACAGGACAAGCTTCAATGAACTGCAGGGGTATACACAATCCCTTGTAATGACTGCAGCAAATTATACGTCGGGAAAACATCCAGAGACCTCCAAACACGTATTTCAGAACACCAGTACGCAGGCAGATCTGACGACCCAAGAAATGCCTGTGTTCAACACCGAAATTCACACAACCATTTAATCAACTACATAAACGCAAGACTTATTGCCAGAGAAGACAACACAGTTAGTGTAGTATACAGGTAGTGTAATAGACAGGTAGGGTAATATACAGGTAGTGTAGTAGACAGGTAGTGTAGTAGACAGGTAGTGTAGTAGACAGGCAGTGTAGTAGACAGGTAGAGTAGTAGACAGGCAGTGTAGTAGACAGGCAGTGTAGTAGACAGGCAGTGTAGTAGACAGGCAGTGTAGTAGAGGGGCAGTGTAGTAGACAGGCAGTGTAGTAGACAGGCAGTGTAGTAGACAGGTAGTGTAGTAGACAGGTAGTGTAGTAGACAGGCAGTGTAGTAGACAGGTAGAGTAGTAGACAGGCAGTGTAGTAGACAGGTAGTGTAGTAGACAGGCAATGTAGTAGACAGGTAGTGTAGTAGACAGGCAGTGTAGTAGACAGGCAGTGTAGTAGACAGGCAGTGTAGTAGACAGGTAGAGTAGTAGACAGGTAGTGTAGTAGACAGGTAGTGAATAATCTCTCACTATTACTAACATTAACTGTGTAAGTTACCAAACATTCACTACAATCAGCAAGATAATTTACCTGTATCGTATACTCGGTGTTCACTGTAAGATTAGATATAGTGAACATCTTTTCCTTGGTCGTTGGTGATTGTGACCTGGTATTCCTTGTATTATAACGATTGTACCAATACACCTTGAAGTTCTCTAGTTGACCTTTGAGCGGGACGTCTGCTGGGTCATCCCAGGTCACTGTCAGAGATTCTGCAGCCTCCTGCACCTTCACGTTGGTCACGGGACCAGGAGCTGTAACAGTGACCGGAAAGGTAAAGTTAATGTTCCTTAACTAAAGATTAAATGAAAAGAAGTTGTAAATTTATTAAAATTTTGCTGGTCACAACACAGGTCATGGTACCTGGTGGTCCTGGTATCACTGAGTCACAACACAGGTCATGGTATCTGGTGGTCCTGGTATCACTGAGTCACAACACAGGTCATGGTACCTGGTGGTCCTGGTATCACTGAGTCACAAAACAGGTCATGGTATCTGGTGGTCCTGGTATCACTGAGTCACAACACAGGTCATGGTACCTGGTAGTCCTGGTATCACTGAGTCACAACACAGGTCATGGTATCTGGTGGTCCTGGTATCACTGAGTCACAACACAGGTCATGGTACCTGGTGGTCCTGGTATCACTGAGTCACAAAACAGGTCATGGTACCTGGTGGTTCTGGTATCACTGAGTCACAACACAGGTCATGGTACCTGATGGTCCTGGTATCACTGAGTCACAACACAGGTTATGGTACCTGGTAGTCCTGGTATCACTGAGTCACAACACAGGTCATAGTACCTGGTGGTCCTGGTATCACTTAGTTATAACACAGGTCATGGTACCTGGTGGTCCTGGTATCACTGAGTTACAACACAGGTCATAGTACCTGGTGGTCCTGGTATCACTGAGTCACAACACAGGTCATGGTACCTGGTGGTCCTGGTATCACTGAGTCACAACACAGGTCATGGTACCTGGTAGTCCTGGTATCACTGAGTCACAACACAGGTCATAGTACCTGGTGGTCCTGGTATCACTGAGTTACAACACAGGTCATAGTACCTGATGGTCCTGGTATCACTGAGTCACAACACAGGTCATGGTACCTGGTGGTCCTGGTATCACTGAGTCACAACACAGGTCATGGTACCTGGTGGTCCTGGTATCACTGAGTCACAACACAGGTCATGGTACCTGGTAGTCCTGGTATCACTGAGTCCCAACACAGGTCATGGTACCTGGTTGTATTGGTATCACTGAGTCACAACACAGGTCATGGTACCTGGTAGTCCTGGTATCACTGAGTCACAACACAGGTCATGGTACCTGGTTGTCCTGGTATCACTGAGTCACAACACAGGTCATGGTACCTCGTAGTCCTGGTATCACTGAGTCACAACACAGGTCATGGTACCTGGTAGTCCTGGTATCACTGAGTCACAACACAGGTCATAGTACCTGGTGGTCCTGGTATCACTGAGTCACAACACAGGTCATGGTACCTGGTGGTCCTGGTATCACTGAGTCACAACACAGGTCATGGTACCTGGTGGTCCTGGTATCAGCATATATACACTGAGAGGTGTATGTCCACTATATGTGTTAACAGTTTACATTATTCCTTATATTAGATATTTACCTGGAGAGGGTTTCGGGGGTCAACGCCCCCGCAGCTCGGTCTGAGACCAGGCCTCGTGGTGGATCAAAGTCTGATCAACCAGGCTGTTACTGCTGGCCGTACGCAAACTGACGTACGAACCACAGCCCAGTTGGTCAGGTATTGACTATAGGTGAATGTCCAGCGCCTTCTTGAAGACAGCCAGGGGTCTATTGGTAATCCCTTTTATGTATGCTGGGAGGCAGTTGAACAGTCTTGGGCCCCGGACACTTACTGGGTTGTATCTCAGTGTACTCGTGGCGCCCCTGCTTTTCATTGGGAAAATGTTGCATCTCCTGCCGAGTCTTTTGCTTTCATAGGGAGTGATTTTCGTGTGCAAGTTTGGTACTAATCCCTCTAGGTTTTTCCAACTGTATATTATCAAGTATCTCTCTCGCCTGCACTCCAGGAATACAGATCAAGGCCCTTCAACTATTCCCAGTAATATAGGTGCCTTATCGTACTTACGTGTGTCGTGAAAGTTCTTTGTACACTCTCCAGGTCAGCAATGTCACCAGCCTTGAATGGGGCAGTTAGTGTACAGCAGTATTCCAGGATAGAGAGAACAAGCCATTTGAAGCGAATCATCATTAAAATATTCTTGACAGCTGGTGAACAGGTTACCACCAATATTAATGACAGATGGTGAACAGGTTATCACCAATATTAATGACAGATGGCGAACAGGTTACCACCAATATTAATGACAGATGGTGAACAGGTTACCACCAATATTAATGACAGATGGCGAACAGGTTACCACCAATATTAATGACAGCTGGTGAACAGGTTACCAATATTAATGACAGATGACGAACAGGTTACCACCAATATTAATGACAGATGGTGAACAGGTTACCACCAATATTAATGACAGATGGTGAACAGGTTACCACCAATATTAATGACAGATGGTGAACAGGTTACCACCAATATTAATGACAGATGGTGAACAGGTTACCACCAATATTAATGACAGGTGGTGAACAGCTTACCATTAATATTCTTGACAGGTGGTGAACAGGTTACCGCCAATATTAATGACAGATGGTGAACAGGTTACCACTAATATTCTTGACAGCTGGTGAACAGGTTACCACCAATATTAATGACAGGTGGTGAACAGGTTACCACCAATATTAATGACAGGTGGTGAACAGGTTACCACCAATATTAATGACAGGTGGTGAACAGGTTACCACCAATATTAATGACAGGTGGTGAACAGGTTACCACCAATATTAATGACAGGTGGTGAACAGGTTACCACCAATATTAATGACAGATGGTGAACAGGTTACCACCAATATTAATGACAGATGGTGAACAGGTAACACCAATATTACTGACAGATGGAGAACAGGTTACCACTAATATTAATGACAGATGGTGAACAGGTTACCACCAATATTAATGACAGGTGGTGAACAGGTTACCACCAATATTAATGACAGGTGGTGAACAGGTTACCACCAATATTAATGACAGATGGTGAACAGGTTACCACCAATATTAATGACAGATGGTGAACAGGTTACCACTAATATTAATGACAGATGGTGAACAGGTTACCACCAATATTAATGACAGGTGGTGAACAGGTTACCATCAATATTAATGACAGATGGTGAACAGGTTACCACTAATATTAATGACAGATGGTGAACAGGTTACCACCAATATTAATGACAGATGGTGAACAGGTTACCATCAATATTAATGACAGATGGTGAACAGGTTACCACCAATATTAATGACAGGTGGTGAACATGTTACCACCAATATTAATGACAGGTGGTGAACAGGTTACCACCAATATTAATGACAGGTGGTGAACAGGTTACCACCAATATTAATGACAGATGGTGAACAGGTTACCACTAATATTAATGACAAGTGGTGAACAGGTTACCACTAATATTAATGACAGGTGGTGAACAGGTTACCATCAATATTAATGACAGGTGGTGAACAGGTTACCACCAATATTAATGACAGATGGTGAACAGGTTACCATCAATATTAATGACAGGTGGTGAACAGGTTACCACTAATATTAATGACAGGTGGTGAACAGGTTACCACCAATATTAATGACAGGTGGTGAACAGGTTACCACCAATATTAATGACAGATGGTGAACAGGGGACCACTAATATTAATGACAGATGGTGAACAGGTTACCACCAATATTAATGACAGATGGTGAACAGGTTACCATCAATATTAATGACAGATGGTGAACAGGTTACCACCAATATTAATGACAGGTGGTGAACAGGTTACCACTAATATTAATGACAGGTGGTGAACAGGTTACTATCAATATTAATGACAGATGGTGAACAGGTTACCACTAATATTAATGACAGATGGTGAACAGGTTACCACCAATATTAATGACAGATGGTGAACAGGTTACCATCAATATTAATGACAGATGGTGAACAGGTTACCACCAATATTAATGACAGATGGTGAACAGGTTACCATTAATATTCTTGACAGGTGGTGAACAGGTTACCACCAATATTAATGACAGATGGTGAACAGGTTACCACCAATATTAATGACAGGTGGTGAACAGGTTACCACTAATATTAATGACAGGTGGTGAACAGGTTACCACTAATATTAATGACAGGTGGTGAACAGGTTACCACCGATATTCTTGACAGCTGGTGAACAGGTTACCGCCAATATTCTTGACAGCTGGTGAACAGGTTACCACCAATATTCTTGACAGCTGGTAAACAGGTTACCACCAATATTCTTGACAGCTGGTGAACAGGTTACCACCAATATTCTTGACAGCTGGTGAACAGGTTACCACCAATATTTTTGACAGCTGGTGAACAGGTTACCACCAATATTCTTGACTTCTTATAAAACCTTGTGAAGCAAAGAATCAATTATATGAGACAGAACATATTGAAATATGTTTGTATTGGACTGATGAAGCCACTGTGTGGCGAAACGTTTCCTCAATAAAGATACCCAAGTGTTGCATATGTGTCTAATTTACAATAAAGTAGTAGTAACATACATTAATACACCACACGTATATTATGTGTTGAGGACAATAGGCTAATCAGTAATGGTAATGTCAGCTTGTCTAAGGAAGTTGGTGAGATCACGTTCGTTTAATATAGACAATTGCTGACCTGTTGATACTTTTCGAACTTGTATTTTCCCATCACGAGCGAAGCACTGATGGATTTTGTTCTCCAGTTTAAGTTTTCTCAGCCTAAACAGAAGGTTTTGACGTTTCCTGGTTAGGCCTCGTTGATGTATACTCCCTTTTTCACTGTAATTGCTGATTTAATTACGTCCTTTTTTGTATCATATGAATGAAGTAAAAAACACATTACTATCTTGACTGACCTTAACACATTACTATCTTGACTGACCTTAACACATTACTATCTTGACTGACCTTAACACATTACTATCTTGACTGACCTTAACACATTACTATCTTGACTGACCTTAACACATTACTATCTTAACTAACCTTAACACATTACTATCTTCTCTGACCTTAACACATTACTCCAGGTAGCCAAGCATGTAAGGAAACTAGAGAAAGTGAAAAGGTTTGCAACAAGACTAGTCCCGGAGATAAGGGGTATGTCATACGAGGAGAGGTTAAGGGAAATTGACGTGACGACACTGGAAGACAGGAGAGATAGGGGGGATATGATAACGACATATAAAATACTGAGAGGAAGTGACAAGGTGGACAGAGACAGAATGTTCCAGAGATGGGACACAGCAACAAGGGGACACAGTTGGAAGTTGAAGACTCAGATGAATCACAGGGATGTTAGGAAGTATTTCTTCAGTCACAGAGTGGTCGGGAAGTGGAATAGTTTGGGAAGCAATGTAGTGGAGGCAGGTTCCATTCATAGCTTTAAGAAGAGGTATGATAAAGCACATGGCGCAGGGAGAGTGACCCAGTAGCGGCCAGTGAAGAGGCGGGGCCAAAAGCTATGACTCGACCCCTGCAACCACAACTAGGTGAGTACAACTGTTGCGTGGAGGTTCTTTCGTAGATTGGGTAATGAACAGACGAGTTTGGGATGGTAACTTGATATATTAGACGGGGTGGAATTCTCAGAGCCGTAAGCCTGGTCTATCCCTACACGGTGTCTCGATGGTAACTAAGCACTGCCCCGAGCAGGGCTCATAGCGTTCAAAGTATTGACCTTTGACATGGGTGACCTTTGACATTGGGCTAACGGTTGCAACGGTTGGTCACGAGAGCAGAAACGGTTATACCCTATGAACTCTCACTGAGCTTACAGTGACAGCTCGGCTACGGTACGTATGTCGTCTCGACATACCTCTATACAAACTAAAGACAACAGGCGTACGACTCTGAGCTGATTCTATACAATATCAAAGTACACAACAGTTGAATCTTATACTTCACATAGATTTTATCGTGGCGGAAAACAATCTACTTTACTATGTGATATATCATGATACAAAGGAATAATTAACTAAATGAGCTCATTTCTAGAAAATCATGATAAAAGAGATAAAAAAAATTGTTCGATCGAACTGTCTTCATGTGATCTACGAATTCTGAGGAAATATATTTACAAGAAGGTAGTGATTAACAGACAAGGTAGATCTGGTGCACTCAAATCTATACTGTTAATTCTCAGAACTCGGAGAGAACGTGAACACATTAAAATTTTACTAGATACTGGAACTCTGATAACAAAACACAGTCAATAACTTCAGTTCTAAACTGGATTTTCTAATTTTCTATCTTTAGCTCACGACTTATGATCACTTTCCTACTGAAGGAATGAATAACTTGGTGGAGTTGATTAACTTATAATCACTTTCCTACTGAAGGAATGAACAAGCTCGGTGGAGTGGATGGATCTCTCCCCGGCTGAAATAGTTAACTCAATAACACAAAGTATGAGCAAAGGAGAACGGCTCTCACTATCTCTTACTGCAGGTGTTGCGATCCCTGAACAAGATAATTGGGTCAAATGGTTGACGGACCATTTGGGTGCTGCACGGCTGCAGCGCCCGGTGTGACGTCACCATAGTTTATGTCAGGGGGTGGAACCTGGCATAAAGGTAGTATGATCCACGACTGCACTGAGTAACATCTTCACTGAGTACTGACTGGTATCCCAGTCTGCTTTACTACTCAGTTTCCTGCAGTATGGTTTACGTCACTGAGCTGTGGAGATTGCCTTGCTGTACCCCAGCTGCCATACTGAACTCAGCTTGCTGGCCGCCGCACGAAGACCCATGCAGTGACTATGGCTTGTGTGACATGTCACGTGAGACATGTCACGTGAGACATGCCGCTTGTCTGGCATGGAGTGTCAACCAGCGGAAAGGTGCACGACGGACGCTGTAACATGGAGACAAGGGTGTCGGTGATGACACAGTTGCGAGGGCGTGTCGTGGACCATAGACAAGGGTGTCGGTGATGACACAGAAGCGATTGAGTGTTATGAGAACACAGAGAACAGGGTGTCTGTGATGACACAGTAGCGAGTGAGTGTCGTAGGACACAGACAAGGGTGTCGTTGACACAGAAGCGATTGTGTGTTACAGCAGAAGGGTGTCCTTGACACAGGGTTACATAAAGTGTGAGACATTGGGGCGTTGTTATCATGTGACAGACACCGAGTATGGTAATGTCTTGTGAAATCGAGGTGACACTGAGTTTGTGATATGTTTAGTGTCCCTGTTTGTGATATGTTTAGTGTCCCTGTTTGTGATATGTTTAGTGTCCCTGTTTGTGATGTTTAGTGTCCCTGTTTGTGATATGTTTAGTGTCACTGTTTGTGATATGTTTAGTGTCACTGTTTGTGATATGTTTAGTGTCCCTGTTTGTGATATGTTTAGTGTCACTGTTTGTGATATGTTTAGTGTCACTGTTTGTGATATGTTTAGTGTCACTGTTTGTGATATGTTTAGTGTCTCTGTTTGTGATATATTTAGTGTCACTGTTTGTGATATGTTTAGTGTCACTGTTTGTGATATGTTTAGTGTCACTGTTTGTGATATGTTTAGTGTCACTGTTTGTGATATGTTTAGTGTCACTGTTTGTGATATGTTTAGTGTCACTGTTTGTGATATGTTTAGTGTCACTGTTTGTGATATGTTTAGTGTCTCTGAGTTTGTGGTGTCGTGTGACACTTACGACAGCCTAGTCGTTTAATTAACAATGTGACATTGTTACCATAGTACAAATATTATGCTTATGTACAAAGATCATGCTTTTTATATTTTATATGTACAGAGAGTACTATTCTTTATATAACATTTTACGAGTAAAAAGAAATATATATATATTTATAAGATAATGTGTCTATTTATTATTATACCCCTGACAAAAACCCTTTATTATTTTATTACGGTATTGCATTATTGGTTATGAGAGCAGATTCCCTTAGAATAACAGGCCGAGTAATCGGATTTGCCATAGCTCTCGTAACTAATATTGTAATATTGTAATATATGGGGGCGTAATATTTTGTACTAAGGTAACAATGTCACATTGTTAATTAAACGACTAGGCTGTCGTAAGTGTCACACGACACCACAAACTCGACACCACAACTCGACACCACAAACTCGACACTTTACTCTGCAAAGGAATTACTGTCAACTGGAAAGATCACTATCTGGAACACGGACAACAACTGGCACTCTAGTGAATACACTAGCAACAGAAACGGCTTTCTGCAATTGCTTTTGCATCAGTGAGAGATGCTATAACTCATTCAAGTAGTCTTTCTTCAACAAAGCGTCCCCTGGAGAGGAACTACTACTTGAACTAGCAACATTGCAAGGATAGACTCAGTACTCAAGGCGGTCCGGGATACCTCCGGCACCCTAGGCATCTGAACGCTATCTTGCATGCAAGATATTGTAGGGGCTGAATTCCAGACAGGAGTGACAGCAATACTAGTGTCTTGACCGCAATGCCCCGAGCAGGGCTCATAGCGTTCAAAGTATTGACCTTTGACATTGGGCTAACGGTTGCAACGGTTGGTCACGAGAGCAGAAACGGTTATACCCTATGAACTCTCACTGAGCTTACAGTGACACAACTAGGTGAGGAGTACAGTTGGAAGTTGAAGACTCAGATGAACCACAGTTATGTTAGGAAGTATTTCTTCAGTCACAGAGTTGTCAGGAAGTGGAATAATCTGGGAAGTGATGCAGTGGAAGCAGGATCCATACATAGCTTTAAGGATGGGTATGATAAAGCTCATGGAGCGGGTAGAGTGACCGAGTAGCGGCCAGTGAAGAGGCATTAGAAATCTTCCTTACGAAGAAAGATTGAAGACCCTAAAATTACATTCACTTGTAAGACGTAGAATGAGGGGAGACATGATCGAGGTATACAAGTGGAAAATGGGTATTAACAAAGGGGATATAAATAAGGTCTTGAGGATATCTCTCCAAGAGAGAACCCGCAATAATGGATTCAAGTTAGATAAGTTTAGATTTAGAAAGGATATAGGAAAGTATTGGTTTGGAAATAGGGTAGTTGATGAGTGGAACAGTCTGCCTAGTAGGGTTATTGAAGCTAGGACCTTGGGTAGTTTCAAATTTAGGTTGGATAAATTCATGAGTGAGAGGGGTTGGATTTGAGTGGGACTCGCGCATGAGTGGGTAGAATTGTCAAAGCTTATTTCTTGGGTAGCTTTGAAAATTGGGTTGAGCAAATATTCTGTTAGTGGGATGGATTGTGAAGGACCTGCCTAGTATGGGCCAACAGGCCTGCTGCAGTGTTCCTCCTTTCTTATGTTCTTATGTTCTTATGAGGCGGGGCCAGGAGCTGTGACTCGACCCCTGCAACCACAACTAGGTGAGTACACACACACAACATACCTGCTGGACTGGTGGTAAGGTCGGTCAGCTTCCCCAGCTTGTTGACCCCAGCATGGTTGGCAGGGTAAGCTGTGACCTGATACTGTGTGAAGGGTAGCAGCTCAGTGGTTGGTATCCAGATTTCGATAATATTATCATTGGATATATCCTTCCCAGAGATGTTCTTCACTCCATAATCTGGCTGGAGTTGCTGGTCCAGCGGAGAGAAGACTAAGAGCACATAGAAGTCTGGACCATGATCCAAGCTGCAGTTCATGTTTATGTACACTTGACAGATGTAAATATCGTAATACGTGTTCAGTGAACACCTTACAGTAGTCACTTTATCTCCTGGAACTGAAAGATATGAGAAATTGAGAGAGAGAGAGAGAGAGAGAGAGTTAAAACACTAACAATACAGTTCCTGTGATACTGACACTGCTACACTGCTGGTGATGGTACCTACTCACCTTCTGCTGGCACTGTTACACTGCTGGTGGTGGTGGCACCTACTCACCTTCTGCTGGCACTGTTACACTGCTGGTGGTGGCATCTACTCAGCCCCGTGGCCTGGTGGCAAAAGCTCTCGCTTCCCACAGTTAGGGTCCGGGTTCGATTCCCGGCGAAGGAGTGGAAACATCGACGTGTTTCCTTACACCGGTTGTATATGTTCACCCATCAGTAAAATGGGTGCATGGGTGTTAGTCGAATGGTGTGGGTCGCATCCTGGGACAAAAACTAACCTAATTTGCCCGAAATGCTCAGCATAACAAGTTAGGCCTCTATACCTTGTACATGTTCTTGTAGAAATGAAGATATTATTATTATTATTCCCTTCTGCTGGCACTGTTAAACTGCTGGTGGTGACACCTACTCACCTTCGGCTGGCACTGTTACACTGCTGGTGGTGATACCTACTCACCTTCTGCTGGCACTGTTAAACTGCTGGTGGTGATACCTACTCACCTTCTGCTGGCACTGTTATAACCCCTGTGGTTTAGCGCTTCTATTTGATTATAATAATAATGCTGGCACTGTTACACTGCTGTGGTGGCACCTACTCACCTTCTGCTGGCACTGTTACACTGCTGGGGTGGCACCTACTCACCTTCTGCTGGCACTGTTGCTCTGCTGGTGGTGGTGGTACCTACTCACCTTCTGCTGGCACTATTACACTACTGGTGGTGGTGGCACCTACTTACCTTCTGATGGCACTGTTACACTGCTGGGGTGGCACCTACTCACCTTCTGCTGGCACTGTTGCTCTGCTGGTGGTGGTGGTACCTACTCACCTTCTGCTGGCACTATTACACTACTGGTAGTGGTGGCACCTACTTACCTTCTGCTGGCACTGTTACACTGCTGGTGGTGGTGGTGGTACCTACTCACCTTCTGCTGGCACTGTTACACTTATGGTGGTGGTGGTACCTACTCACCTTCTGCTGGCACTGTTACACTGCTGGTTTTAGCAGTGCCTTCTCCAGCCTCATTGCGAGACTTAACACTGAGGACCATGGTAGAGTATGGTACAGCCGGGACACTGATGCTGGTGTAGGTGGACCAGATGGACCAGGTGGACCATCCAGCGCTGGTGTCTGGCCCACACGCTGTCTCCGTCACCTGTCACACAGTGTAAAGTTAGTGAATTTATAAAGTGTAAAGTGTTTGTCAGAAGATGACCTGCTTAGTGGAAAGTAAGTGTTGAGTTATACCACTTAATGAAATGAAGTTATAACATTTAATGAAGTTAATATATTCCACTTAATGAAGAAAAGTTATACCACTTAATGAAGTGAAGTTATACCATTTAATAAAGCGAACTTATACCACTTAATAAAGTGAAGTTATACCACTTAATGAAATGAAGTTATAACATTTAATGAAGTTAATATATTCCACTTAATGAAGAAAAGTTATACCACTTAATGAAGTGAAGTTATACCATTTAATAAAGCGAAGTTATACCACTTAATAAAGCTAAGTTATACCACTTAATAAAATGATGTTATACTATTTATTAAAGCGAAGTTATATCACTTAATAAAGCGAAGTTATACCACTTAATAAAGTGAAGTTATACCATTAATAAAGGGAAGTTATACCACTTAATGAAGCGAACTTATACCACTTAATAAAGTGAAGTTATACCACTTAATGAAATTAAGTTATAACATATAATGAAGTTAATATATTCCACTTAATGAAGAAAAGTTATACCACTTAATGGAGTGAAATTATACCACTTAAGTAAAGTTATACCACTTAATAAAGTGAAGTTATACCACTTAGTAAAGCTAAGTTATACAACTTAATAAAGTGAAGTTATACTATTTAATAAAGCGAAGTTATATCACTTAATAAAGCGAAGTTATACCACTTAATAAAGTGAAGTTATACCACTTAATAAAGTGAAGTTATACCATTTAATAAAGTGAAGACACTTAAGTGAAGTGGTTAAGTTAACTGAAAGTTAAATATATTTATGAAAGATTTACTGTAAGTGAGAGGAAGTGATGTACAGAAGGTGAGAGAAAGAGATAGAGAGGTGAGAGAAAGAGATAGAGAGGTGAGAGAAAGAGATAGAGAGGTGAGATAAATGCAAGGTTCTGAAGCTCGGGAGTGTCCATAACCCAAGCACTTATAAGTTAAATAACGTAGAACTTAGCCATACAGATTGCGAGGACTTGGGGGTGATGGTAAGCAGCAACCTTAAACCAAGACAGCAATGCCTTAGCGTACGTAATAAGGCAAATAGATTACTGGGATTTATATCAAGAAGTGTTAGCAACAGAAGTCCAGAGGTTATATTACAGCTTTATACATCATTAGTAAGGCCTCACCTAGATTACGCAGCTCAGTTCTGGTCTCCATATTACAGAATGGACATAAATTCGTTAGAAAACATTCAGCGTAGAATGACTAAATTAATACATAGCATTAGAAATCTTCCTTACGAAGAAAGATTGAAGACCTTTAAATTACATTCACTTGTAAGACGTAGAATGAGGGGAGACATGATCGAGGTATACAAGTGGAAAATGGGTATTAACAAAAGGGATATAAATAAGGTCTTGAGGATATCTCTCCAAGAGAGAACCCGCAATAATGGATTCAAGTTAGATAAGTTTAGATTTAGAAAAGATATAGGAAAGTATTGGTTTGGAAATAGGGTAGATGATGAGTGGAACAGTCTGCCTAGTAGGGTTATTGAAGCTAGGACCTTGGGTAGTTTCAAATTTAGGTTGGATAAATTCATGAGTGAGAGGGGTTGGATTTGAGTGGGACTCGCGCATGAGTAAATAGAATTATCAAAGCTTATTTCTTGGGTAGCAATGAAAATTGGGTTGATCAAATATTCTGTTAGTGGGACGGATTGTGAAGGACCTGCCTAGTATGGGCCAACAGGCCTGCTGCAGTGTTCCTCCTTTCTTATGTTCTTATGTACTCACAGTGAGCATGTAAGAGTACGTGATGGAGCCGAGGTCAGAGGTCGTCCTCCACCAGAAGTTGATCATCTTGTTCTCCAAGTTGTAGCTCACTTCTGGAGGTCCAGGTTCTGTGGCAGGAGGTCAAGTATCAGTCAGTGTTAGTAAGTCTCAGTGTCTGTGACAATGTAACCAGGCAGTGCGTCTGTGTCTGTCACAAGATTAACAGACTGAGAGTCAACACTCCACACACCTTACACCTTTCGTTCTGCCGCTTATATTGGACTTAGGGAACACCTGTCTAATCTCGACTGGGGTAATCTAGCTAACGATTACGATGGGATCTGCGTTTATGATTTTTTTCTTAATAATGTACAACGTGCACAGAGTATGTTTATTCCCCAGAGAGAATTTAGGTCAAATAATAACGATCCCAAATGGATTAACAGGAGGCTAAAACATCTATTAGGGGAGAAAAGAGGAATTTATAGGCGCATCAAAAGAGGAGATGTTAACCTTATTGACCAATATGTTCAGTTGAAAAGAGAAGTAAAAAAGGGGATTAGAAAGGCTAAACGTGACTATGAGATTAAGGTTGCTAATGAATCAAAGACTAATCCAAAAGGGTTCTTTCAAGTGTATAGGACGAAGGTGAGGGAAAAGGTAGGACCTCTGAAAATTGGGAATGAACAGCTGACGGATAACGAACTGGAAATGTGTTCTCTATTTAATGAATATTTTTTGTCAGTCTTTACACAAGAAGACGTAAATGAGATTCCATAAATTAACAATTATTCAGTTCCTGAAGAATTCACGTTAACTAATATTACTGTCACGAGGGACATGGTTATCAAACAGATAGATAAACTGAAGCAAAATAAGTCCCCTGGACCCGACGAGTTGTTTTCAGGGTACTTAAAGAATGCAAATGGAACTTAGTCAGCCATTAACGAATGTGTTTAATACGTCCATCCTAACTGGTGTTGTGCCAGAGATGTGGAAGATAGCTAATGTAGTTCCCATATTCAAATCAGGGATAAGTCATTCCATCAAATTACCGTCCAATAAGCCTCACGTCTATAGTAGGCAAATTATTAGAATCAATTATAGCTGATATTATCAGAAGTCACCTTGAAGACCATAATTTGATTAATGAATCTCAGCATGGGTTTACGAGAGGTCGTTCCTGCCTGACAAATTTACTGACGTTTTTCAATAAAACATTTGAGGCAGTAGACAGTGATAAAGAATATGATATAGTTTACTTGGATTTCAGTAAGGCCTTCGATAGAGTACCTCACAAGAGACTCTTAAGAAAGGTGGCAGCTCATGGTATAGGAGGTAAAGTTCTAGCATGGATAGAGGCATGGCTTACCAATAGAAAGCAGAGAGTTTCCATTAATGGGGTCAAATCTGAATGGGGATTTGTCACTAGTGGCGTTCCACAAGGATCAGTTTTGGGCCCATTGTTGTTCATAATTTACATTAATGACCTTGATGAAGGAATTGCAAGTGACATGAGTAAATTTGCTGATGATACAAAAATAGGCCGTATAATTCATTCTGAGGAGGATAACAGTGAACTCCAGGAGGATTTGGATAAATTAATGTCTTGGTCTGAAAAGTGGCAGATGAAGTTCAATGTGGACAAGTGTAAGGTGCTTGTCGAAATAAATGGTATAAAATACCGACATCCACATCCACCACCATCAAGGACATTACCAGTAACAGACAGGAAAAGCTTCAATCCACGGCAGGGGTATACACAATCCCTTGTAATGGCTGCAGCAAATTATACGTTGGCGAAACATCCAGAGACCTACAAACACGCATTTCAGAACACCAGTACGCAGGCAGATCTGACGACTCAAGAAATGCCTGTGTTCAACACCGAAATTTACACAACCATTTAATCAACTACAGAAACGCAAGACTCATCGCCAGAGAAGACAACACGCAATACCGAAGAATCCTAGAATCATCACTCATCTGTATATCCAACAACTTCAACCAGAACAACGGCTTCTACAACATAGCTGAACCTATTGCCAAGAAACTTCTTCAACGCTATCCCACCTAGAACTCAAGAATGGTACACTGCAGGTCCTTTAAGTCACACTATGTTTTTAACTATCACACTACTTTTAAGACTCACATGCAGCTTTCTCCACCTGACCCAGCATTCTCCACCTGACTGTACCCTATATATATCTCCATGTTGCTCATTTTCCAGGTAGATCTGTATGTGACTCGATAAAGCCCACTGCGTGGGCGAAACGTTGTCAATAAAGGATCACATTATACTGCTTATGTGTTTATTTTTCCAAGGTGCTTGTCGTTGGTAATGAAAATATCCCTCGAATTTATAAACTAGGTGAAGTTGAGCTTGATTATACAGAATGTGAAAAAGACTTGGGAGTCATGGTAAGCAGAAATCTAAAGCCAAGACAACAGTGCCTAAGTGTGCGCAATAAGGCTAACAGATTACTAGGATTTATTTCAAGAAGTATAAGCAACAGAAGTCCAAAAGTTATTTTACAGCTCTATACATCACTAGTGAGACCTCATTTGGATTATGCAGCTCAGTTTTGGTCTCCTTACTACAGGATGGATATAGATTCATTGGAGAACATACAAAGAAGAATGACTAAAATGATTTACAGTATAAGAAATCTCCCGTATGAAGATAGACTTAGAGCATTGAATCTCCACTCTCTGGAGAGACGTAGAATGAGGGGAGATATCATCGAGGTGTACAAGTGGATGATGGGCATAAACAAAGGAGATATTAATAAAATACTGAGGATATCGAACCAAGTAAGAACGAGAAATAACGGATTTAAATTGGATAAATTTAGATTTAGAAAGGACATAGGCAAGTACTGGTTTTCGAACAGAGTTGTAGATGCGTGGAACAATCTTCCGAGTAGGGTGATAGAGGCTAGGACCTTGGGTGGCTTTAAAAAGAGATTGGACAAATATATGAGTGGGAGGGGCTGGGTTTGATTAGTGTCGTGAGTACAGGAGTAAATTCTTAGGTAGTGGTGGTTTTGATAAGGACCTGCCTTGTATGGGCCAGTAGGCCTTCTGCAGTGTTCCTCCATTCTTATGTTCTTATGTTCTTAAATTACATTCACTTGTAAGACGTAGAATGAGGGGAGACATGATCGAGGTATACAAGTGGAAAATGGGTATTAACAAAGGGGATATAAATAAGGTCTTGAGGGTATCTCTCCAAGAGAGAACCCGCAATAATGGATTCAAGTTAGATAAGTTTAGATTTAGAAAGGATATAGGAAAGTATTGGTTTGGAAATAGGGTAGTTGATGAGTGGAACAGTCTGCCTAGTAGGGTTATTGAAGCAAGGACCTTGGGTAGTTTTAAATTTAGGTTGGATAAATTCATGAGTGAAAGGGGTTGGATTTGAGTGGGAATTGCACATGAGTAAATAAAATTATCAAAGCTTATTTCTTGGGTAGCATTGAAAATTAGGTTGAACAAATATTCTGTTAGTGGGATGGAATGTGAAGGACCTGCCTAGTATGGGCCAACAGGCCTGCTGCAGTGTTCCTCCTTTCTTATGTTCTTATGTTCTTAAGAAAGGTAAGTGCTTTCGAAGGCACTTTCCACGAGGAGGTTCACTTAACTTGCAGGTAAAAAGCCCTTTTGTCACTTCTGTAATATAAGAACATAAAGGAGGATCACTGCTGCAGGCCTACCGGCCCATACTACGCAGGTCCTTCTCAAAACCCAAACCTAGTAACAAAAACACCTGCCCAACCCATTTTCGGAGCTACCCAAGGAGCAAGCCTTGATAACTACTCATCCAGGTGCACCTCTCATTCTAGTCTAACCCCTCTCACTCGTGCACTTATCTAACATATATCTGAGCTCTGCTAACTCATTAAAGTGTAGGGATTTCCTGGCTTTCAGTAGATTTTGGCTATTTGCGTAAATCTCGTTTTCTTACCAACGACTTTCAAACATAACTATCTAGAACTGATCCATACTAACGTTGGGTGTAATATTATTTACGTTCAAAAAACTCCTGGACGGATATGCATTGTGATAAATTTATAGATAGCGACAAACACTAGCTCAACGTTCTTGAGGAAACCCAAAAGAGAAGGTAGAATGCCCAGGATGGCACCGGAAATATTGGATGCTCTCATAAGAACATAAGAACATAAGAAAGGAGGAACACTGCAGCAGGCCTGTTGGCCCATACTAGGCAGGTACTTCACAATCCATCCCACTAACAGAATATTTGCTCAACCCAATTTTCAAAGCTACCCAAGAAATAAGCTTTGACAATTCTACCCACTCATGCGCGAGTCCCACTCAAATCCAACCCCTCTCACTCATGAATTTATCCAACCTAAATTTGAAACTACCCAAGGTCCTAGCTTCAATAACCCTACTAGGCAGACTGTTCCACTCATCAACTACCCTATTTCCAAACCAATACTATCCTATATCCTTTCTAAATCTAAACTTATCTAACTTGAATCCATTATTGCGGGTTCTCTCTTGGAGAGATATCCTCAAGACCTTATTTATATCCCCTTTGTTAATACCCATTTTCCACTTGTATACCTCGATCATGTCTCCCTCATTCTACGTCTTACAAGTGAATGTAATTTTAGGGTCTTCAATCTTTCTTCGTAAGGAAGATTTCTAATGCTATGTATTAATTTAGTCATTCTACGCTGAATGTTTTCTAACGAATTTATGTCCATTCTGTAATATGGAGACCAGAACTGAGCTGCGTAATCTAGGTGAGGCCTTACTAATGATGTATAAAGCTGTAATATAACCTCTGGACTTCTGTTGCTAACACTTCTTGATATAAATCCCAGTAATCTATTTGCCTTATTACGTACGCTTAGGCATTGCTGTCTTGGTTTAAGGTTGCTGCTTACCATCACCCCCAAGTCCTTCTCGCAATCTGTATGGCTAAGTTCTACGTTATTTAACTTATAAGTGCTTGGGTTATGGACACTCCCGAGCTTCAGAACCTTGCATTTATCTACATTGAACTGCATCTGCCACTTTTCTGACCACGAATTAAGTTTGTCTAAATCTTCCTGAAGTTCTATGACATCTATGTTTGAATCAATTATCCTACCTATCTTCGTGTCGTCGGCGAATTTGCTCATATCACTAGTAATTCCCTCATCAAGGTCATTGATATATATTATAAATAACAATGGGCCTAAGACTGATCCCTGTGGAACACCACTTGTTACAAGTCCCCATTCGGATTTAACCCCATTTATGCACACTCTCTGCTTCCTATTGGTGAGCCATGACTCGATCCATGACAGCACTTTTCCCCCAATGCCATGAGCTGCCACTTTCTTTAACAGTCTCTGGTGCGGTACTCTATCAAAAGCCTTACTAAAGTCTAAATAAACAATATCGAATTCTTTATCGTGATCAACAGCCTCAAAAGCTTTACTGAAGAAGGTTAATAAATTAGATAGGCAGGAACGGCCCCTCGTGAATCCATGCTGGGTATCATTAATCAAATTATGGTTATCTAGATGGCTTCTAATAATATCAGCTATAATTGACTCTAGTAATTTGCCTACAATTGATGCAACATCACTTCCGATAACTACAGTTTGCCATATGTGTTTCATCAACTGTCTAGGTAATACGCATTTCCATCCTGGATGTGGACCAACAATGGATAAAACGTTTGAAGGAAGACCCTGAGCTGAGACAAATAGCTAAACAAACATTACTAGACGTGTTCAAGACGACAGCACTGGTTGAGGATCACAAAAGTGATGGTAGATTATCTTATGTATACTTAAGACCAGTAGAGTGACGGCTGGCGAGATTATAAATGCTTGATGAATAGTAGAGTGAAGTTTTGAGGTGGTAAGTCCCTCAGCCTGGAGAAGAGTATTTGTTCCATAGTCTGGAACAATGTGAAATTGAATTGACTGTATGGAGACTTATGTACTGTCAGGAGATGAGATGTAGGCCAATAGTAGAAGAATGTAATCATTGAGAGGTCACGTCCCTCTCAAATCCAACCATTCTCACTTGTAGAATTTGTCCAGGGTGTTTAGTAGAGTGAAGGTAGATGATACTGTGAATGCTTGAGGAACAGTAGAGTGACGGCTGGTGAGATTTTAAATTCTTGACCACCAGTCGAGTGACGGTAGATACTGTAGACGCTGAAGAGAAGTAAAGTGAATGGCAGTTTGGTAGACACACAGCTGAGATTAAGCAAATATCCTAAGTTTGCATGAGCCTCTGGCACTGATGGCTTTTCATTGCCGTTGTGAAGGACCACTGCTTCCAAATTGAGCTTGCTGAAATTGATAGTTTCCATTCAACAGAATGGTGTTCATATCATAGTTCCTTCATAAGGCCATTCACATCAGTGTAAAAGCAAACTATTCTACATTTGTCAGAATGCCGCCAAACTAGCATGGAGTGAATGAAAAAAATAAAACTTTTTTTTGTTTTACTCTAAATGGTTACGTATCAAGCAGTTCGCGTTCCAAGAATTTCTATTTTCTGCTTTGATAAGTCAAGGTCCTTGATAAGGCCATTTAACTATGTGAAGTGATTACGTGAGGTTGTTAAAAAGTCTTAGAATCTGGTGGTCCGTGAAGATCAGTGCTATCAGTGTCCCAAGCAACGAGTGGAACAGGTATAGCAGTATCCTCACTGTGTGACACAGGTATAGCAGTATCCTCACTGTGTGATACAGGTATAGCAGTATCCTCACTGTGTGATACAGGTATAGCAGTATCCTCACTGTGTGATACAGGTATAGCAGTATCCTCACTGTGTGATACAGGTATAGCAGTATCCTCACTGTGTGATACAGGTATAGCAGTATCCTCACTGTGTGACACAGGTATAGCAGCAGCATCACTGTGTGATACAGGTATAGCAGTATCCTCACTGTGTGATACAGGTATAGCAGTATCCTCACTGTGTGATACAGGTATAGCAGTATCCTCACTGTGTGATACAGGTATAGCAGCAGCATCACTGTGTGATACAGGTATAGCAGTATCCTCACTGTATGGCACAGGTATAGCAGTATCCTCACTGTGTGATACAGGTATAGCAGTATCCTCACTGTGACACAGGTATAGCAGTATCCTCACTGTGTGATACAGGTATATAATAATATTGGTAGAATTACCGACAATATGTTAAGTAAAAGGACACAAATGCAACTAATGTGACATTTTATTGTGGCAACGTTTCGCTCTCCAGGAGCTTTCTCAAGCCGTTACAAGCGATAATGGACATAGTGGGTTTATATATACTCTCAAAGAGCGAAACGTTGCCACAATAAAATGTCACAATAGATACAGGTATAGCAGTATCACACAGTGAGGATACTGCTATACCTGTATCACACAGTGAGGATACTGTTATACCTGTATCACACAGTGAGGACACAGGTATAGCAGTATCCTCACTGTGTGACACAGGTATACCAGTATCCTGACTGTGACACAGATTTTAATGTTGACTCACAATCTGGATATGTTATCCGGATTACGAAGTACAACATTTATTATCCAAATCACAATTATTTTAATCGTTTTCACAATTTTATTGTTCACAATCATTTTATTGTTGACAATAAAATTCCCAATCATTTTATTTCAACCAGTGAAAGCGCTAAACCAGCAATGGTCATATAGTGCTTGTAAATTAAAAAAACAAAACAAAGATTTAATCCAGGGAAGGTTAGGATATGTCCATTTCCTTGGATCAAGAGCCCTTCATCACCATCAAAGTGAAATAACACTTTAATGTACAACACCATTTCGTGATCATAAATGGCGAAATGGCCATTTATGGCCATTAGGGATTCTAATCTTATTCTAAGTAGGGTACACAAGCCGATCGAATAAGATTTGTTCTGATTTTTTAACAAGGAGGGTTAGCCACCCAGGATCACCAAAGAAAGTCAGTGCGTTATCGAGGGATTGTTTGTCTTATTGCCATTGTGGTCCTTCAATCTTGTCCCCCGGGATGCCACCCACACCAGTCCACTAACACCCAGGTACCTACTTACGGCTAGGTGAACAGGGACAGCAGGTGTTAGTAGTATAACACGCAGGTACCTACTTACTGCTAGGTGAACAGTGACAGCAGGTGTAAGGAAAATACCCAATGTATCCACCCGTGCCGGGGATTGAACCTCGGAAACTCAGTGCATGAGGCGAGAGCGTTGTAAAACGAGCCACGGGACACCAATGAGAGGAAGCCTTCTCCAGTTAACACACGTAAACAATATCTGGGAATGACCTATGTTGCATTGTCCATGGAGGACCCATGCATACGAATAGGCTCGTGAATCTTGTTTTTTTTTTTTTTTACAATACACCAGCGTTGAAAGTTTGAAGATGATCGAATCAGGCGTTCTTGAGTTAAAAATTATAATTTTGGAGAAAAAATAAAAATGTTGCTGAGAAATATTCCGAAAATAGGAAAAGCTACCAGAGTAAAATTTAAATATGCCCTAAAATGTGAATTTTATTTATTTTTATTTTTTTTCATTTATGCTTTATACAAATTTCTACAAGTCCAAGATTAAAAAAAATATTTTTATCATTTTTAAGAAAATACAATGATAAAATTGCTTTAAATTTCTTGGCAAATCAAAATCAGTACACACCAAAATCAATAGTAAAAGTATTTTCAATAAAGATACGAAAGCGTTTACGGTTTGAAGCTGATAGGAAGAGTCATTCTCTATTTATTACAAGGGGGAAAAATCATTTAATGAAATTATCAAATAAAATTTATACAGCTCAAAGTGAGCTCCAAGATTTCTTTTAATAAGGTCCACTAACGTTGAAAATCTGAATCCCGCCAGAAAAGGCATTCTTCAGTAATTAGTTTGATTCCACAGACTCCAAATTTATTTCCAAAAATCTATAAAATCATTTTTCGAAAATCTATAAAATCATTTTTCGAAAATCTGTAAAATCGGTTTCCAAAAATCTGTAAAATCGGTTTCTAAATATCTGTAAAATCTGTTTCCAAATATCTGTAAAATCTGTTTCAAAATATCTGTAAAATCTGTTTTAAAATATCTGTAAAATCTGTTTCTAAATATCTGTAAAATCTGTTTCGAAATATCTGTAAAATCTGTTTCGAAATATCTGTAAAATCTGTTTCGAAATATCTGTAAAATCTGTTTCGAAATATCTGTAAAGAAAATTCAAAATATCTGTAAAATTTCAAATTTTAACCAACTAGTTCAAATCTTTATACTTCAGAACTCACGAAATCGTAATGACACGATTGCAAACAAACCATACCACGGGCTGGGATAGAACTCGCGACCAGAGAGTCATAAAACTCCAGACCGACGCGCTAGCCACTGGGCCAGCTGGCTACAATAAGATTCATCCAACTAGGTATATTTATACACCATTGGAAAGTTAGCATGGGCACCACTGTGACCACAAATGCATGTTTTTATAGACTAATCTCCAGCTAGCGTGGCCGTGACGAACTCTAGCTCAAGTCCCCTCAAAGCCGTCAACAGGACTCAGTGGCTAACGCGTCGGTCTGGAGTTTTATGACTCTGATCGCGGGTTCTAACCCCACCTGTGGTATGATTTACTTCAAAATACGTCATGACTCACGAAATCATAACACGATTGTAAGCAAACCCCGGTACTTAGTGGGGTTAGAACCCACGGCCTGGGGTTTTATGACTCACTTGCCATGGGTTCTAACTCCATCAGTACCGCGATTTACATCATAAATATTTTTAAGCCATTCAGAAGTATAATTCATAATTTATTGAATATCAGTGAACTTCGCAATTTATTCAACACAGTTGACGAATGGGGACACATGACAGCCAATAACAGCATGAACCTTGCTTTCGGGAAACCACACCAGTTATTAAAATTTGAAGCCGATCAGTTGAGTCATTCTCCAGTTATGGGACAGATTCCAATCTTTCCTATTTTTTTTTTTTAACTATTTTTCACTACCGACAAATTTCCTTACAAGCAGAACTTCACGGGTATTACACACGAATAACCCACATACAAGAGACTGAAACTTAGGACGATGTTTCGGTCCGACTTGGACCGAAACATCGGCCTAAGTTTCATCCTCCCATGCACGGGTTATCTGAAGAATTAGACACGTGAAACATCTGAGTGTCTTTACTGTTGCACACGTGTTGAAGTCTTCATCTTCACGGTATTGTATACCATTCAAATACAACTATTTCTGAATTGTTCCTCAGTATTGTACTGTTGCATTCTTAATGGGTACTGTTCTGACTTTAAGACGCATAAACCATTAAATACTGAAGCTGGTCAGAAAAGGTAAAATCAATTTGATTTAACGTGATTTAACGGGAATAAAAACTTCTCACTATTTTACAAATACAATGGACAGAGCTGCTCCTATTCACTCGAATTTCACTCTCCTTTGTTGTAGCTGTGGTTGTAGTTGTAGCTATAGTTGTAGTCGTGGTTGTAGCAGTGATTGTGGTTGCTCAACATTGCCTAATTCTCTGCATTACTTACCATTATATATGCCTTTCTCTTCTTGCTGTTATAACATGTTCTATAAGCTGTCTTTAGTTTATCTTATATTTTACCTGTTCTTCTCTTGTCAGCTGTTGTTTATACTTGGGGATGTTCTAGGCATCAGGTATGTTAGTAATGGGGATTTTTCCTTGTAGTTTCGACGTCTGGCTGTCACACAGTATTGCAGTCCTGACAGAAATTGTTACCTGGTGTGTGTGTGTGTGTGTGTGTGTGTGTGTGTGTGTGTGTGTGTGTGTGTGTATACTCACCTATATGTGGTTGCGGGGGTGGTCTATTCATTGTTCCTGGCCCCGCTTCTTTGCTTATCGCTTAGTCCACTCTCTCCTTGCTCCAGATTGTTCCACTTCATGACAACTCTCAGGCTGAAGAAATACTTCCTAATATCTCTAACTCATCTGAGTTTTCAACTTCCAGTAGTGTGTGTGTGTACTCACCTAGTTGTACTCACCTAGTTGTGGTTGCAGGGGTCGAGTCATAGCTCCTGGCCCCGCCTCTTCACTGGCCGCTACTGGGTCACTCTCCCTGCGTCATGAGCTTTATCATACCTCTGCTTAAAGCTATGTATTGAGCCTGCCTCGACTACATCGCTTCCTAAACTATTCCACTTCCCAACCACTCTGTGACTGAAGAAATACTTCCTAACATCTCTGTGATTCATCTGAGTCTTCAGCTTCCAACTGTGTCCCCTTGTTGCTGTGTCCCATCTCTGGAACATTTTGTCTCTGTCCACTTTGTCAATTCCTCTCAGTATCTTATATGTTGTTATCATATCCCCCTATGTGTGTGTGTGTGTGTTATATGATCGGGGGCGCTTACCCCACCCTTTTTTAAGTCGGGGTGTTGGGAACAGTAGATGTGACCATAGTGGGCATGACATGTCCTCAGGATATAACGTGGATGTGTGAACCTAGTGGAAATGAGTGAAAATGATGGTCCTGTTAGCCACACTGAGTATGTGACCATGTTATGACTGCAGACCAGCAAGAGTCGGGCGAGTAGTGGGCTGACGCCGACTAAGTGAATGACCACTATCAAGTTATCTTGCTCATCTAATTACTGTAATGGAAATGAAGACGTACATGGGAGGTGGGCTGTGTGGCCTGCCAACTATGTGTGATTACGTGGATCCCGGTTCCCAGGAAGCAAGAGTGTGTACTAGGAATTACCCAGAAAGCAACACACGGCTACAGATACTAAAGGCATGCTATATTTTTACACAGATGAATTTTACTGGTTAAAAGTTATCCTACCTCAGTTCATTTCAAAGCCAAGCCTTATCTAAGGTATACTACCTCCCCTCCCTAGGATGCCACTCACACCAGTCACTAACACCCAGGTTCCTACTGCTAGGTGAACACTGACAGAAAGTGTAATAAGCCCATCGTTTTCACCCGTGCTGGGGATCGAACTACGAACATTCAATATGTGAACTGAATGCGTTACCAACCTTGCCACGAGACGCTCAATTAAAACTGTATTCATGACAAGTTTTTGGATCAATAAACTTCCAAGGATTGAAAAGAAAATAACGGTGCAAGATGTTGATGGTAGATAATATTGGCTGTTTGTCTTGAAAGAGTAAAGACTCGATCAATAATATATTCTTGGTAAATATGAAAGAGACAAGTTGAAAAACAAACAAGGAACTAGGTCACACACACACACACATGGTACGTGGCGAGGTGTCAGAGTGGGCGCCGGTGACGAGTGGGGTTCCACAGGGGTCAGTCCTAGGACCGGTGCTGTTTCTGGTATTCGTGAACGACATGACGGAAGGAATAGACTCCGAAGTGTCCCTTGTTTGCAGATGATGTGAAGTTGATGATAAGAATTCAATCGGACGAGGACCAGGCAGAACTACAAAGGGATCTGGACAGGCTGCAAGCTTGGTCCAGCAATTGGCTCCTGGAGTTCAACCCCACCAAGTGCAAAGTCATGAAGATTGGGGAAGGGCAAAGAAGACCGCAGACGGAGTACAGTCTAGTGGGCCAGAGACTACAAACCTCAAGCAAGGAAAAGATCTTGGGGCACATCTCCTGAGGTGCACATCAACCAAATAACTGCTGCAGCATACGGGCGCCTAGCAAACCTAAGAACAGCATTAAGACATCTTAATAAAGAATCGTTCAGGACCCTGTACACTGTGTACGTTAGGCCCATACTGGAGTATGCAGCACCAGTTTGGAACCCACACCTAGCCAAACACGTAAAGAAGCTAGAGAAAGTGCAAAGGTTTGCAACAAGACTAGTCCCGGAGCTAAGGGGTATGTCCTACGAGGAGAGGTTAAGGGAAATCGACCTGACGACACTGGAGGAGAGGAGAGATAGGGGGGACATGATAACGACATATAAGATACTGAGAGGAATTGACAAGGTGGACAGAGACTGAATGTTCCAGAGATGGGACACAGCAACAAGGGGACACAGTTGGAAGTTGAAGACTCAGATGAATCACAGGGATGTTAGGAAATATTTCTTCAGTCACAGAGTGGTCGGGAAGTGGAATAGTTTGGGAAGCGATGTAGTGGAGGCCGGTTCCATACATAGCTTTAAGAAGAGGTATGACAAAGCTCATGGCGCAGGAAGCGTGACCCAGTAGCGGCCAGTGAAGAGGCGGGGCCATGATCTATGAATCGACCCCTGCAACCACAACTAGGTGAGTACACAAACACACACACACCATCACACACACACTAACACACACACACACACCACAAAATATACAATTGTCGTACAGGAACGGTGATTACGTAAGGGCGATGCCTTTTCTGGCTCAAGTACTACGAGGGAATAGATGAATGGTTCAGAGAACCGACAAGTTATAAATTAGACACATGCAACACTTGGGTATCTTTATTGAGGAAACGTTTCGCCACACAGTGGCTTCATCAGTCCAATCTACAATCAATCAATCAATCTACAAGATTGATGGACTGAACACATCGACTCCAGGCCGAGGGACTGATTACCTCAAACTCCTCCTCTCCTTACACCTTTCTACATTGTATTGGACTCATGAAGCCACTGTGTGGGGAAACGTTTCCTCAATAAAGATACCCAAGTGTTGCATATGTGTCTAATTTATAACTACGATGTAAAAAAGACACTGTGTTGCAAGGGAAACCTTTATTACTGCAATAACATTTCGTGCAAAGCTGGAATTTATCAAGTATAAAGTCCAGACCTGAATGAAACACTGAAACATTACTAAACATTTTCCCTGCAACTCAATGTTTTATCTCCATTTGCGTAGATTTACGTTATCATTTACTACAATGGGAAGATGAATTCCTAGAACGATCTGCAGAGGATATCAATGGAATTTTAAAGAAGAAAAACGAAGAAGTGAGACATCTTTTTACCATGTTAAAAACATGTCTCACTTCTTCGTTTGTGATCACCTGCGCGAAGCTCTTCAGTAATCTGCAGATTATTTACGAGTGTTTCTTTATTTGACAAGACTAGGTCGAGCAAATTATTACCTCCGGTAGGCTCCGTCACACACTGTTTCAGAAAACACTCCTGAACTACTTCCATAAAGTCACTGGACTCTCGATTACCAGTCAGAGAAGTCCAGTCAATTTGACTAAAGTGTGATGAATAAGCACAACTGTACCACCGAGTTTAAACTTTAAGCGTTTGTAAAAGTCAAGTACAAATAACTCACGAAATCGTAATATCACTATTGCAAACAAATGATGGAAACGGGTAAGACCTGAACCCTTGGCAAGTGAAAATAATAGTCATGTTCTTGAAGCTAAAACCTTGGGTAGCTTCAAATTTAGGTTAGATAAATACGTGGGTGAGAGGGCTTGGAAATAATTAGAACTTGCACATGAGTTATTAGAGATATCAAAGCTTATTCCATATGTAGCACTGAAAATGGGTTGGGCAAATATTTTTGTTAGTGAGTTTGGATTTGAAAAAGAGCAGTCTACTATGGGCCAGTAGGCCTTTTGTAGTGTTCCTCCTTTCATAGGTTCCTGTGTAAGCTGGCACATGAGGAACACAGGATAATCACTGCAGCATGTCTTCTGTCTCACATTAGACAAGCGCTACCCAGACCTGAGGCTGCAGCCACATGATCATTTTAACAAGGCTTTATATTCTGCTGAAATGTGAGTTTGTGAGTAGAATTTTTTTTTTATTGTCCCCATTCTGAGTGGTCGCCAACCAGCATTGTGGAGATTTTTGTTATTAATTTTTCAAACAATGGTCAAAGCCACCAATTCACACGCCACTCCCTAAATTAACGCCAGAAAAAAAATCACCCCTCTTCTCCCTACACATCCCTCACGAGATACTCCCACAATCCCCACACCTTCTCAACCCCACACACTCCTCCTTGCCCTTTATATCTCCCGTGATTCCACATCCTACACTCATTTTCACCCCACACACCCCCTCCTCACCTTACACACCCCTTCCTCACCTTACACACCCCTTCCTCACTTCAAACACCCTTCTCACTTAACACAGCCTCATCCCACAAGCCATTCCTCACCCAACACTATTCCTCACTTTCCAGACCAAAGTCCTCAACTCACATATTATACACAAGGACACCAATGGAAATAAATCACTTCCTCTTTTTTTGGGTTATCCTTGGTAATTTACACACATGTTACTATGCAGTAAGATCACAACAAACAGGTGATATCACAATATGCAGAACAACCACAGTGAAAACAATAGTGAACTTCCAAGCTTTCGTAATTTCACACATTATCAAGGAAGTTCACTATTCTCTTCACAGTGGTTGCTCTGTACATGTTACTATGGATGAGAACTGTAGCAACCTAAATTTGTGTAATTGTACTTATGTGTACATGTCCCTAAACAATCATGCAAAATAACCACAGTAAAAAAAATAGTTAAATTCCAAGAGCTTTCTCGATTTCTCGCATTATAAAAGAATAGAGAGAAATGTGAGATATCACAAATCATGAGAAAGCTTGGAATTTCATTATTTTTTTAAACAAGTTGTTTCGTATATTGTGATACCACCTGTTTACTGTGATCTTATTATACAATCATGATGAAGAATTAGACTCGTGTCCAACATGTGGGTATAATTATTGTAGACGTTTCGCCATCTAGTGGCCTTATCAGTACATATTCAAGGACATAAATGGAAGACAGTAAACTATATACAAAAGATGAGGTAATCAGTCCCTCAACTGAGGGACTGATTACCTCATCTTTTGTATATAATTCTACTGTTTTCAAATTATGTTCTTGATTTTGTATTGATGCAGCCACTAGATGGCGAAACGTCTACAATAAAGATACCCAGATATCGTACATGTGTCTAATACTTCATGTCGGTGTGGTATACCATACATGCACATAACACAATAATAAACTAGTACCATGCGCTTAAATTAATCGACTCGTTACATAAGTTATGCGTGATCACACGAGGTCAATACAAGAAGTTGAAAGAAATTAATGGAATGGGAAATGAGGAATGTTGATGAAGTAAATATGGAGGAATTTTAGCAGCAGTGAAGAGAGAATTTGAAAAAAAAGACAATGACAAGAATGAAGGAAGTGTTTTTAGGGGAGGAGGAGAGGAAACGCAGAGATAAACATAATTACTGAAGAGGTAGAGGGGAGAGAGAATGTGATAGCACTAGAAAGGAGGAAGTTAAAGAAATCGGACGAGAGAGAGAGAGAAAAAAAAAAAAGAGGTCCAAATTGGCATTGCCTCCCCATAAGAGAAGAGGTGGTTAGAGTTATTTTAACAAAATTGGATACATCCGCAGTGTGCTTTCCTATTCTATATGATAGGTACACAGAGGAAACAAAGGTAACTATGATTTTGTCCATTGGAGACCAAGGAAAGAGGGGGAAGAGGAATTCGAACGTCATAATATATATCTGTTATAAACCTTGGTAATAGATACCGACCAACTGGTTTATAAACATGTGAGCAAACAATAGGACATATAAAACGTTTCGATTGTGAGATCTTGATTACTTCTGTTCTTTCAGGGTCCAAGGACGAAACGTTTCCTAATATGTCGTAGTCTTTGCCCACGTGTCTTCTTAACCATCAATAGCTATAGACACAGGAAAGGGACAATAGAAGAGAAATTAGGTGTCCTGTAACTCGATCGCTAGCGCACTCTGATCACACACTAAGGTCCGGGATTCGAATCTCCTCCGGTACGGCTGGAAAACATTAAGGACGTGTTTCCGTAAGACACCTGCTGTCCCTGTTCACCCATCAGTATAAAACAGGTACCTGGGTGTTAGTGGACTGGTGTGGGTCGCATCCTGGGACAAAACTGACCTAATTTGCGGGAAATGCTCAGCATAACAAGCGGCTTTCTATATAGTAGTATGTCATTGATGTCAGCTATGGTCTGTATACCTTGTACATGTACTTGTAGTAAATAAAGATATTATGTTATTATTATAATATACATGTTTATATGTAATACAATCGCGGTGTGGGGAGGGAATGCGTGGGTGACGGACGGTGACGGACGGTGACGGACGGTGACGGACGGTGTCTGACCATTTCTGAGAAACACGCCTGTGTCAAACGCTACCTTTCCTCTGAGAAAACTTTTCATCAATACACCCGTTGCTGCTCTTGCAATATTGCATAGCTCCTGATGACGCACGGCAACGTGTGAAAGATATTGAGCTGAAGATTTCCATCTCCCCGTGAAATGTCTTGAATAGGAGGATTGTGTGGTTCCGTGGACTAGAGCGTCATGAGTTTTCGCTCACCATGAGGTGGGCCGAAGCAGCATGGGATCGACTCCTTGGCTAGTAGCTGTGTTTATATATATATATATATATATATATATATATATATATATATATATATATATATATATATATATATATATATATATATATATATACATGTGTCGAATAGGTAAAACATGTTATTTTGGCTTAAATAGCAACGCTCGTCTTGCCGAATAAGGCAAGCGAAAATTTGTGTATGCAATAATTTCGCAAAAATCATTCTGAACCTAACCAAAAAAATATATTTCATTCTGTTTGTTTATTAAATTATTGTAAAATTATCTAAAATATATTTAGTTGGATTATGCTAAATTAAATTGCGTTTGTTATAATAAGGTTAGTAAGTTTACTAAGGTTCTTTTGTTACAAAATTATTAATTTTTTACATATTAACATAAATGAAAAAAATATATCTAAACGTATAAGAGAAAATTGAAAAAGGACTTAAATTTAAGTGAGTATTACCTATTAGGCATGACATATACGTGTGTATATATATATATATATATATATATATATATTCTGAACTTTAGACAATACAGGTTTTTCTCTAAGAAGAGTTTAGAATCATTTATGTATTATATTTACTCAATTCTTTCAGTTCAACTTGTTGTGAGCGCCATCTATTGGTGTATGTTGGAAGTCTTCACCTGAGCGAGAGCAGAAGCCACTAGGATGCTGCGACACCACTGCCAGCTCCACGATGTTTGTGACCGATTCACTAATACCTTACTTTTGAAATGCAGCATAATCCATCTATGAATCAAGTATCTGATGTTTTATTTGCGAAAATATCCACGTTATTGAATATTATGTCATCACTGAGTAGTGGAGATGATGTTTGGGAGTACGAGATGTTTTTGTTATGACCGGCAGCACAGCAGAGGCAGTGAAGACAAGAAACTCGGCAGGCTGCATCCTGCGATCAATTTCCAGCCCTATTTCTCACTTGATGGCCCTTATTCTAGGGTTGCCAAGCCACACATACATCGACAGGCTCTCGACCCACACCAAGGATCATGGTAAGTACTCATTGCAACTTCATTACCAATGTTTAGAGGCGAAACAAGAGTGATAAACACAGTGAAGTGTGCTACACTTAGCGCCTCTCAACTCCACTCGTGAACTAATATTTTCTGACACGTGTGTTGATATAAAGCTTGAAAAAGTACTATGTTAGAAATGGATTCATTTTAAAACAGAATAAGAGCTTTTGTTAGTAAGTAAAAGCATTGTTTGGTGAGATGTGATTCAAGTGTTGGGAATATTCTTGCGCGATACAGAAACTCGTTGAACTCGCGCAAGCACGTTCGTGCGCGTGCTTGCGCGAGTTCACACACGCACGCGCACGCGCACACACAATGCAAAAAACGCACACACACACACAAGACTGAAAGAGTTAAAAAGAACACTTTTAATTGAGCTAGATACCCAGAAGTCAATGAAACCTGACAATGTGTCAGCATGGAGTGTACGAGAGGGCGTAGAAGCACTCTCTGAACCACTAGCTAGGAACAAGTCAATGGACACGGAACAACTGCCAGAGATCTAGAAGACAGTGAATGTGGTCCTAATATTTATGAGAGGACAGACAAGAACCGTTGAACTACAAGCCAGTGATGGTAACCTGCACACCATGCAAGGGAATGGAGACGATATGGGTTTTAAGATGACAAATCTTGTATTATCCAGCTGAAATTCTATAACAACTTGACAGAAGTGAGACAGGAAAGATAAAGATGGGAGAACTGCATATTGTTGGACCGAGAGAAGGTATCTGATGAGACAAGAGAGAGAAAGATGTGAGGACTGCATATTGTTGAACTGCAAGGAGGTATTCGATAAAGTACCTCACAAGAGATTAAGGCAGAGACTAGAGGTGCAGGCAAGAATAACAGGGAATGTACTTTGGTGGATCAAAGAGTACCCAGAGTGATTGTCAGGGAAGAGATGCAAGAAAGGGGAGGAGTGACAAGCGGAGTAACTCAAGGATCGTTATTAGGACCAATACTGTTTCTGATACGTATATGTGAATGACATACCAGATGGGACTAAGTCAGATTTATCTCTGTTCGCTGTCGTAAAACTAATGAAGAGGATGAATGCCGATGAGGACAAAGAAAAGCCATACTGAAAGATTGGTCAGATAAGTGATTACTTGAATTCGGCCCCAGACACGGAGTACAGACTCAACGAAGACTGTAGACCTCACTCAAAGAGAAACACCTAGGGGTGAGTATAGTGCCGAGTATATCGCCAGAAGCTCACATCTACTGAATAGCCTCTTCCACCAATTTTTGTCTGGCAAATTTAGTAGAAGCTTTCAAGAATCACGACAATGAGTCATACTCGTCGAGTATGACAAAGCATTAAAAAGTACATAAGATGCAGAGGTATGCAACGAAACTAGTCACAGAGTAAAGGGAAATGAGGTACGAGGAAAGGCTGAAGAAACTGAACGTGACGATATTAGAGAAAAGAAGAACAAGGGGAGAGTGTTATTATTATGAAAAATACTCAGGTATAGACATGGTTAGACAGGCAGAAAGCCTGGTCCACCAACTGGCTCCTGGAGTTTAACCCCACCAAGTGCAAAGTCATGAAGATTGGGGAAGGTCAAAGAAGACGGAGTACAGACTAGGGGGCCAAAGACTGCTAACCTCACTCAAGGAAAAGATCTTGGGGCGAGTACCATACCGGAAACATCTCCTGAAGCGCACATCGACCAGATAACTTCTGCAGCATATGGGCCCCTAGCAAACCTAAGAATAACGTTTCGAAACATGAGTATGAAATCGTTCAAGACACTGGACACCGTGTACGTCAGGCCTATAGTGGAATATGCAGCACCAGTATGGAACCCGCACCTCGTCAAGCATGTCTAAGAAATTAGAAACAGTGCAAAGATTTGCATCAAAACTAGTCCCGCAGCTAAGAGGTACTATGTCCTACGAGGAGAGGTTAAGGGAAATCAACCCGACGACACTGGATGACAGGAGGGAGTTAATACTGTCCACACACACACACACACACACACAGCGAAAAGGAGAATGAACAACCGAGAAGAAATGCAGATTCGCCGACAACAGGAAGAAGAGCCACGGACGTATCGACAAGTGTGAAAGCTCTGCCTGTAAAGGAGTTCCATGCACAGCCCCATATAGACCCATGTCAAGCACTAGTTTCCTTTCAGTAACTCAAACAATCCATACCCTGCGCTGCCCCTTCCTATACTCACAGTCCTCACCCCTCTCAGTGCAAGAGCATACCTCACCCCTCTCAGTGCAAGAGCATACCTCACCCCTCTCAGTGCAAGAGCATACCTCACCCCTCTCAGTGCAAGAGCATACCTCACCCCTCTCAGTGCAAGAGCATACCTCACCCCTCTCAGTGCAAGAGCATACCTCACCCCTCTCAGTGCAAGAGCATACCTCACCCCTCTCAGTGCAAGAGCATACCTCACCCCTCTCAGTGCAAGAGCATACCTCACCCCTCTCAGTGCAAGAGCATACCTCACCCTCTCAGTGCAAGAGCATACCTCACCCCTCTCAGTGCAAGAGCATACCTCACCCCTCACAGTGCAAGAGCATACCTCACCCCTCTCAGTGCAAGAGCATACCTCACCCCTCTCAGTGCAGAGCATACCTCACCCTCTCAGTGCAAAGCATACCTCACCCTCTCAGTGCAAGAGCATACCTCACCCTCTCAGTGCAAGAGCATACCTCACCCCTCTCAGTGCAAGAGCATACCTCACCCTCTCAGTGCAGAGCATACCTCACCCCTCTCAGTGCAAGAGCATACCTCCCCTCTCAGTGCAAAAGCATACCTCACCCCTCTCAGTGCAGAGCATACCTCACCCCTCTCAGTGCAAGAGCATACCTCACCCCTCTCAGTGCAAGAGCATACCTCACCCCTCTCAGTGCAAGAGCATACCTCACCCCTCTCAGTGCAAGAGCATACCTCACCCCTCTCAGTGCAAGAGCATACCTCACCCCTCTCAGTGCAAGAGCATACCTCACCCCTCTCAGTGCAAGAGCATACCTCACCCCTCTCAGTGCAAGAGCATACCTCACCCCTCTCAGTGCAAGGCATACCTCACCCCTCTCAGTGCAGAGCATACCTCACCCCTCTCAGTGCAAGAGCATACCTCACCCCTCCAGTGCAAGAGCATACCTCACCCCTCTCAGTGCAAGAGCATACCTCACCCCTCTCAGTGCAAGAGCATACCTCACCCCTCTCAGTGCAAGAGCATACCTCACCCCTCTCAGTGCAGAGCATACCTCACCCCTCTCAGTGCAAGAGCATCCTCACCTCTCAGTGCAAGAGCATACCTCACCCCTCTCAGTGCAGAGCATACCTCACCCCTCTCAGTGCAGAGCATACCTCACCCCTCTCAGTGCAAGAGCATACCTCACCCCTCTCAGTGCAAGAGCATACCTCACCCCTCTCAGTGCAAGAGCATCCTCACCCTCTCAGTGCAAGAGCATACCTCACCCCTCTCAGTGCAAAAGCATACCTCACCCCTCTCAGTGCAGAGCATACCTCACCCCTCTCAGTGCAAGAGCATACCTCACCCTCTCAGTGCAAGAGCATACCTCACCCCTCTCAGTGCAAGAGCATACCTCACCCCTCTCAGTGCAAGAGCATACCTCACCCCTCTCAGTGCAAGAGCATCCTCACCCCTCTCAGTGCAAGAGCATACCTCACCCCTCTCAGTGCAAGAGCATACCTCACCCTCTCAGTGCAAGAGCATACCTCACCCCTCTCAGTGCAAGAGCATACCTCACCCCTCTCAGTGCAAGAGCATACCTCACCCTCTCAGTGCAAGAGCATACCTCACCCTCTCAGTGCAAGAGCATACCTCACCCTCTCAGTGCAAGAGCATACCTCACCCCTCTCAGTGCAAGAGCATACCTCACCCCTCTCAGTGCAAGAGCATACCTCACCCCTCTCAGTGCAAGAGCATACCTCACCCCTCTCAGTGCAAGAGCATACCTCACCCCTCTCAGTGCAAGAGCATACCTCACCCCTCTCAGTGCAAGAGCATACCTCACCCCTCTCAGTGCAAGAGCATACCTCACCCCTCTCAGTGCAAGAGCATACCTCACCCCTCTCAGTGCAAGAGCATACCTCACCGCTTCCCTGTACCTATCCTCTTTCACCTTCATCCTTTATATTGACCACTTACAGCAAAAGAATTTTCCTTCATCTATCCCTAGAGAAGTGAGGGACAAGAATAAAAAGGATGGATAAATTGCATATTTTTGGATAGTAGGAAAAACACCGCTAGGAATAACACAGAAAGAACTACAATGGATCAAGGAATAGTCAACAGGAAGAAAACAAAAATCAGTCAAATTGAAACTTACAAAGGATAGAGCACAAGAAAAAGTTATAAAGGAAACCATGATTAAGGAGGTCAGAAAGATGTCGGTGTATGTACGTCAGAACTGATGAGATAATGAGAAGGAAAGGCTGAGGAAGAGAACGAAAACCTGCCAGAGACTGAGAAGAGATGAATGAATGCATGGACAAATGTAGAATTATTATAATCATAACTAAGCAATAAACCCACAAGAGTCATACAAGATAAAGGGAGAAGCTCCGGGGAAATTTCAAGTCCCCTCTGAAATCATAATCTCCCTGCTGACTCGAGCATAATAACTTATAATAAGCATATTCTACCTCCCTTTTCTCTCCACCTGCACCCTCAGCCACCACCCTCCCTGAGTGAGAGACTATAACACAACCCATCATGCTAATCTACAACCCTCTATCCCCTCTACCCCCTAAGCTCTCTATCCTCTCTGACTTGCATGATCCTGACCATTCAAGTCAGGATCACAGTTATCCCTCACCTTAACCCCCAATCCTCCCTGAAATAACATAAGAACATAAGAAAGAATGAACACTGCATCAGGCCTACTTGCCCATGCGAGGCAGGTCCAATTCTCCCATCGGATTAAGCCGGTGGGTTGTGCTCCACTTTTCCGAATTAAGCCTAAATGCCTTCCGTCTCCCCCCCTTCCCCCGCACACACAGAGGCGCTTGCCTATATCCATTCTAAACCTACTTCTGTTCAATTTTAATCCATTAATGGGAGAGTTGCCTAACACAAATAACCCGCACATAGAAGAGAGAAACTTATCACGACGTTTCGGTCCGACTTGGACCATTTACGAAGTCACACCTTGACTTTGTAAATGGTCCAAGTCTGACCGAAACGTCGTCATAAGAACATAAGAAAGGAGGAACACTGCAGCAGGCCTGTTGGCCCATACTAGGTAGGTCCTTCACAATCCGTCCCACTAACAGAATATTTGCTCAACCCAATTTTCAATGCTACCCATAAGCTCCTTTCTGCTATGTGCGGGTTATCTGTGTATTGTTCCAGTCACGGTATTGTGCCTTTTTTGTTATTTTTAGACTTACCTTAGTGTTTCAACACAGCATTTGTATCCCATCTATTTATTCCTGTTCTCCATTTGCACACAGTAGTTATATTCTTCATTATTCTGCTTCTTCCTGTAAACTGCATATTCAGAGACTTCAGTTATTTTCGTAAGAAAAGTTTCTATTACCTGGACTCAACATCGTCATCCTTTTCTACCAGAGTATTTATGTCCATTGCGTAATACAGAGATAAGAAGTGAGCAGCATATTTTAAATTATGCCTTACTAAATGTATACGAATTTAAAATTTAACCTTTGGACTTGATGCCGAGAAGCCTATTAGGTTTATTGACAACTCTTATTCTCTGTTATTGTAGCTTAACATTTCTGCTAACCTAAACGCTTAAGTCTTTTTCACATTCAATTTGGCTAAGATATACTTTGTTATTTTCTTTTCCTCCAGTTGTGGTGCATGTCACTTTTCCGACAAGATCAGCAACCCATCCTGGTCTTTCTGTGGCTTTCTTGTGTCCTTTTCAGAAATTATCTGAAGGCATATATTAATGTCATCAAATTTCTTATATCACTACTTATTTCCTCAGCTAAGTCATTATGTAAACTGTGAACAAGGGCCCCTGTCCCAAGTGGCACGCTATGTGGAATGGGTCCCCATTCTTATTTCTCCCCATTTATGTACTGTTTCCTATCAGTCAGCAATGCCTCGACCCTGGAGATAATTTTCCCCATACCGTTTTCCACTATTTTCTTCGTTAGTCTCCTGTGGGGCAACTCTGTCATAGGCCTTACCGAAATCAATACACTTAATATCATAATCTTTATGGTGGTCTGCCACCTCGCATTCCTTAGTATAAAAAAAGGTTAGTAAATTAGTGGGGCAAGAAAACCTCTTCGTAAAACTGTCCTGAGATTCACCGATCAAATTATGTCGTAATTATTGATCCGATCAATTTTCTCACAAGTAAATTAGGCTGATTGGTTTATAATTTGAAGCTAGGGACCCAACTCTCGCTTTGTAAATGCGTACAACACCATTTTCCACTTATCTGGTATTATATTCGTTGGCAGCAATCTACTGAAGAGACTAGTTAATGATTTGCTAAGTTTCTCTTTACATTATTTTAGGATGAAAAGTCTCAGTGGTATGTTTGGTATATCCAGTTGTCTGAGGATCATGTCAGAAGTGACTGCGATCTTGCATAATTTATTCTTGTTCTCATCTGTGTAATATTCTCTTCTTGGATTTTATTTACATCCTATTGAGTAAAAACAGTAGTAATAAGTTTTTGAAATCATTCACATTTAATTGCTACTAAGAGTAGGTTAACCAAAGTTATGTTTATGTGAGCCTATTTTTCAGAATCTTATTCCTATATAACTGAGACAAACCATTTTCATATTCTCTTTTGGCTTATTTTTTTTATATCTTAAATTTAATATATTAGTCAATAAGGTGAGTTTCTCTTTTGATTCGAATTTAAGTGCATTTTTCTTCACCCAAGAGATGTTAAAATTTTATGGTTATCCATTTAGTCATTTATTATTGATTCAATTTTTCTATAAGACATATATGTGGCCTGGACAGGTTGTACAAGGCTCTGGAATTGTCATATTATCATCCGTCATCACCGTCTCTCCCCCCTCCATCTTGATAATCCCTAGTCAAGTTATCCTGTTCTACACAGTTAGGTATAATCTCTTAGGCACATACAGCATATTCTGCAACGCCAAAATTGGGAACCTTGACTCTGTTATCAGTAAGGCAATTCCATGATATATTAACACTGATTTGTGATCCCTTTCCCCAAGCTTATTTATCAAAGATACTTTGTTTACTAGCAACAAATTAAGCCGTTATTTCCTCTAGTTTGTTCTGACACAATCTTTAAAAAAAAAAAACTGCCCTGGATTATTTCTTGAAAGTTTTCTGACACTTGATTTCCCAACAAATTGCTCCAAACTGGATAAAATACTCAAATTAGTGCTTCATTTTCTCATTTAGATGCTTTATAAAGCAATTTCATCTCACAGATAAACCACAGAACAGGTGAGTCTCGAACCCACTGCAGGTGAGTCCAAAGAATCACAGACCTGTGAGTTAAACGACTCACTCGCCATGGGTTCAAGTCCCACCCGTTCCGTGATTTGTTTGCAATCGTGTTACTACGATTTCGTGAATCATCCCATATATTTTTATCATGATCACTCTCTAGGTTTTAAGGGCCTGTCATCACACCTATGATTAGCTGTTAATGCCTTTGTAGTAACTTCAGCCAAACTGATTAAATTTTGCCCCTTCTACCCTCGTATAATTTTTCATGCAACTGCTTAAAGTATGCCTCACTTACATAGCAACTTCATCACTTTTCTTGACGAAGAATAAGACATATGTGCAACAAATGGGTATCTTTATTTGTAGACGTTTCGCCATCCAGTAGCATTATCAATACAAACATCTACAAATAAAGATACCCAGAAGTTGCACGTGTGTCTAATTCTTCATCCCGTTGGCACTGTATACCATTCATGTACAGGCTTCTGTTGACTGTCATTGTGGAGTAATTTATATCCTTTTATGTGGCATTCAGCATGAATTTCCTGGTTTAGCTGATTGAATGCAGTCTCGATAATAACTTGTCGTTCTGTTCTCGTTCTGTCACTGTCTAGGTACACCTGCTGGTACTTTAGCTGTGTTTCTGCTGCAGGATCCTGTTTCGTAATGTTTCTGTCTTGAAAATCAATTTGACTGGCCGATTTCTTCCCCTCCTATTAATTCACTTCCCGCTCTTCTTCTAAGAAAAATATTACGTCTGTTACTCCTTCCTATGAATAAATTAGATCATTGGCTGTCTTGTACTTGACCAGCAATTATTCTATCCTATGATTCCTTAAATTACTGCCACTGAAAATGGAGTTATTCTCTTTATCTGACATGATGTTATGTAACCTATTAACTATATGGTTCCAATTATCAAGTATCATGTCTCCAAGAAATAAAGCGACAGGCAATAATAACACTCCAGTCATTAAGAGTAATCACTTAACCACTCATGCCACGACATCATAATAGTTTCGAGTACGAGGGGGAGATATTCATATCAGTTAATAAGATAATTTTGTCGAAATAGTTATAAGGTTAGCTTACTTTTGATCGACTATTGCTTAAGAAAAAACATATAGTGAGTTTAGGTGAATGATAATAGTGAGCCCACATGTTGTGAAAATATTAAAAAAAAAAAAAATACTGATATTGTTAGATAGCATCGGTACGAATATTTTAAATACTGCTAAAAGAGTGATGAAATTAACTATAATCATAACTTTATGAATTTCCACTTGTAGTTCCTCCATGTTCTTTTTGCAGAGTATTTCTTGCACCTGCCTCGGTGACTGGAGAGAGAGAGAGAGAGAGAGAGAGAGAGAGAGAGAGAGAGAGAGAGAGAGAGAGAGAGAGTAGAGAGAGAGAGAGAGAGAGAGAGAGAGAGAGAGAGAGAGAGAGAGAGAGAGAGAGAGAGAATTGAAAAATTGAAAGATGATGGGAAGAAAAAGCTTTAAGAGGAATACAAATAACAATATAGGGACTGGAGAATTAACAAATCACAAACCAATTGTGACCGAAACGTCTTGGCAATTATCTGCAATAGTTCGAAACATCTTGATAATGGTCTAGGATGGCTTGAAGCTTCTTGATAATGGTGCGAAACAGACCAAAACGTCATCCAAGGTTTCCCCCACTAAGTATAGGTTTTTTTTTTTAATTGTAAAAATAGTGTAGATAAGAGGAGGTATTTTCCCTACTCTATACCATCAATGTTACTCCACATTCTCTCTTCTCCCTTCCCTACCCTCAGTCCCACAACACTTTTCTACCAATTCCTTGCTTCTCCCTTTCCTTATTTCCTATCCTCCCTCCAGCCATATCTTTCCTCGTATCACCCTTATCCTCCATATCTTTCCTCGTATCACCCTTATCCTCCATCCCTTACCTCACATCCTCTCTACCTCCCTCCTCTTACACTCCCATAATTTCAATAGGTAACGACGCGAGACTCTACTGCGTTACCTGCTCTCCAGTTTACAGAGGCAGAGTTGTTGTTGTTTTAGCTCTTTGGTCTCGTCTCATTGCTAACGTCTGATCTATACTGTATTTTCCTTGCTTGTTAGTTTCCAAGGTTCGAACATCTTTTATAAATTGCATATCGCCTAGCTGGCATGTTTTTACGTACACATCCTGGTTGCGTTGACCTCAATTTCCTGATCCCCATCACTTAGTTGTGAGCAACCGTTGGTTTCAACGCGATAGATGTCTTGAGCAAGTCTTTCTATTATTCCCTGTGGTTGGTTTGCGCACGTACGTGTGTGTGTGTGTGTGTGTGTGTGTGTGTACTCACCTAGTTGTGGTTGCTGGGTAGAGTCATAGTTCCTGGCCCCGCCTCTTCACTGGCCGCTGCTGGGTCACTCTCGTGCGCCATGAGCTTTATCATACCTCTTCTTAAAGCTATGAATGGAACCTGCCTCCACTACATCGCTTCCCAACCTATTCCACTTCCCGACCACTCTGTAACTGAAGAAATACTTCCTAACATCCTGGTGATTCATCTGAGTCTTCAACTTCCAACTGTGTCCCCTTGTTGCTGGAACATTCTGTCTCTGTCCACCTTGTAAATTCCTCTCAGTATTTTATATGTCATTATCATGTTCCCCCTATCTCTCCTGTCCTCCAGTGTCGTCAGGTCGATTTCCCTCTCATCGTAGGCCATACCCCTTAGCTCTGGGACTAGTCTTGTTGCAAACCTTTGCACTTTCTCTAGCTTCTATACGTGCTTGGCTAGGTGTGGGTTCCAAACTGGTGCTGCATACTCCAATATGGGCCTAACGTACACAGTGTACAGGGTCCTGAACGATTCTTTATTAAGATGTCGGAATGCTGTTCTTAGGTTTGCTAGGCGCCCGTATGCTGCAGCAGTTATTTGGTTGACGTGCGCCTCAGTAGATGTGCCTGGTGTTATACTCACCCCAAGATCTTTTTCCTTGAGTAAGGGTTGTAGTCTCTGGCCCCCTAGACTGTACTCCGTCTGCGGTCTTATTTGCCCTTCCCCAATCTTCATGACTTAGCACTTGGTGGGGGTTTGTTGGGCTTGCAGCCTGTCCAGATTCCTTTGTAGTTCTGCCTGGTCCTCGTCCGATTGAATTATTATCATCAACTTCACATCATCTGCAAACAAGGACACTTCGGAGTCTATTCCTTCCGTCATGTCGTTCACAAATACCAGAAACAGCACCGGTCCTAGGACTGACCCCTGTGGAACCCCACTCGTCACAGGCGCCCACTCTGACACCTCGCCACGTACCATGACTCGCTGCTGTCTTCCTGACAGGTATTCCCTAATCCATTGGAGTGCCTTCCTTGTTATCCCTGCCTGGTCCTCCAGCTTAGGCACTAATCTCTTGAGTGGAACTGTGTCAAACTTTTTCTTACAGTCCAAGGAAATCTACCCACCCCTCTCTCTCTTGTCTCACTGCTGTCACCCTGTCATAGAACTCCAGGTTTGTGACACAGGATTTTCCATCCCTGAAACCGTGTTGGCCGTCAATGATAAGCTCATTCCTTTCTAGGTGTTCCACCACTCTTCTCCTGATAATCTTCTCCATGACTTTGCATACTATACATGTCAGTGACACTGGTCTGTAGTTTAGTGCCTCATGTCTGTCTCCTTTTTTAAAAATTGGGACTACATTTGCTGTCTTCCATAACTCAGGCAGTCTCTCTGTTTCGATAGATGTATTAAATATTGTTGTTAGTTGTGCACATAGCGCCTCTGCTCCCTCTCTTAGGACCCATGGAGAGATGTTGTCCGGCCCCATCGCCTTTGAGGTATCTAGCTCACTCAGCAGCCTCTTCACTTCTTCCTCGGTTGCATGTATTATGTCCCACCTCTCTGTCTTTCTGGGGTTCCTTCTGTCTCCTCTGTGAACACTCATGTTGAGTTCCTCACATACTTCGGGGTCGTTTCTTGTGATTTCTCCTCCTTCCTTCCTTAGCCTGATCACCTGGTCCTTGACTGTTGTTTTCCTCCTGATGTGACTGTACAACAGCTTTGGGTCAGATTTGGCTTTCACTGCTATGTCATTTTCATATTGTCGCTGGGTCTTCAACTTCCAATTATGACCCCTTGTTTCTGTGTCCCCTCCCTGGAACATCCTGTCTCTGTCCACCTTATATATTCCTCGCAGTATTTTATATGTCGTTATCATGTCTCCCCTAACCCTCCTGTCCTCTAGTGTCGTCAGGCCGATTTCCCTTAACCTTTCTTCGTAGGACAATCCCCTTAGCTCTGGGACTAGTCTTGTTGCAAACCTTTGCACTTTCTCTAATTTCATGATGTGATTGACCATGTGTGGGTTCCAAACTGGTGCTGCATACTCCATTATGGGCCTGACGTATATGGTGTACAGAGTCTTGAACGATTCCTTAGTGAGGTATTGGAATGCTATTATTAGGTTTGCCAGCCGCCCGTATGCTGCAGCAGTTATCTGATTAATGTGTGCCTCAGGAGATGTACTCGGTAATATACTCACCCCAAGATCTTTTTCCTTGAGTGAGGTTTGCAGTCTTTGGCCACCTAGACTATACTCTGTCTGCGGTCTTCTTTGCCCTTCCCCGATCTTCATGACTTTGCATTTGGCTGGGTTAAATTCAAGGAGCCAGTTACTGGACCAGGCTTGTAGCCTATCCAGGTCCCTTTGTAGTCCTGATTGATCTTCGACTGATTTAATTCTTCTCATTAACTTCACATCATCTGCAAACAGGGACACTTCTGAGTATATCTATTCCGTTATGTCATTCACATATACGAAAAACAGCACAGGTCCTAGGACTGACCCCTGTGGAACTCCACTCGTGTGTGTGTGTGTGCGCAATAAAATTACAGTAGACAGGTGATATAATATGCAAAATGACGAATGAAAAAATAGTGAAATTCAAAGTGCTTTCGTGATGGGTAGCTTCGAATGTTTCGAAAACCTGCATCCTAATTTGACAACGACGAAGGGTGAAATTAAAGTGTGTAAGTCCATGTTTGGCTTTCATATGTAAAATTGTGTGCAGTTTTTATTCCTAGACATCGTAGCACTCACAGAGACAACACTCAAGAGGTGATAACAGATGCCATCTTCCAACATGATATTTAATTACGAGAAATGGCAAGAGTTGAGGTAAAGTTGTAGCATTGGTATTCAGAAATCAGCAGAGTTTCGAGGAGATGAGAGGAATAAGACGAGAGGAGGGAAATGATTAAATAGGCATACTCAGATCTGGTGGATCCAAGGAGGTGATAGCAAAAATGTGGAATCCACCCGTAAATAGTAGACCACCACAGGGATATGATGGCAGTAAATGAGCAATGGTGGACAAATAACTGAGGTGCCTAGAAGAGCCTACACCAGTAGAACCACTCATGGGAGAGTTCAACCTCTAGGAGAATCTGGAGCCACATAGCGAACCAGAAATGTGAAAACCTAAGTTGTTAGAGACATCACCAGCTTCATGTATCAGCATGTCAGGGATACAACTAAAGAAAGAGAGGCGAGGGGATGAACAAGCAACACTGGACCTTATATTCACCCTAAATGATTCTCACAGAGGACATTGGATACAAAAAGCCCCTCGGTGCTGGTTACCACTCACTGCTGAATTTCGATAATATTTTGTTTAAATAAATGTAAAAAGAAACACAGCACAAGAAAGATGGGAGAAACTTGACTTTAATGTGACCAAGCAACAGCTCTCTGGATTCTGAGAAAGGGAACAGAAGCACTGTTATAAATAGGTCAACTGATACGGGGTAGCTGCCGAAGGCGCAGACCACAAATGTGGTCCCGAATTTTGAGAAAAGACATGCAAGGGCTAACGCAGCAAGGAGTGACGAAATCAGCTAATGGCCTGTGGAGAGGCGTAACCAGGAGCTAAAAGTCAACTCCTGCAACATGTAGACGAATACATGTAGGCGAACACAAAAACACACACACACACACACACACACACACAGGTAATAACAGGAAAAGCATTGCAATGGAATACCTGACAGGAAAGAAACTACGAGTGATGGTCCGTAAAAAGGTGTCAGAGTTGGAGCATATGTCGAATGGGGTTCCACAAAGATTAGTCCTAGGGCCGGTGTTATTTCTTGGATATGTGAATGACATGACAAAAGGAACAGAGTCAGATGTGTTCCTGATGACACAAAACTATTGAGGAGAAAACAAGCGGACGAGGACCAGGAAAGACTAAAATGAGACCTGGACAGGCTACAAACCTGGACTGACAAATGGCTGCTGGAGTTAACCCAACCAAGAACAAAGTTATAATGCTTGGGGAAGGACAAATAAGACTGTGAAAGGAGTACAGGCGGGGTGGGGGGTGTCAAAGACTGCAAACTTCTCTCAAGGAGATAGACTTCGGCGTGAATATCATTCCGAGACTGTCCCCTGAGGTGCACATCAACCAATAACTACTACAGCAAATGCGGTCCTGGAAAATCTGGAGTATGCAGCACCAATGTGGAACCCACACCTCGTAAAACACATCAAGAAATTGGAGAAAGTGCAGAGATTTGTAACAAGACTAGTCCCGGAACTAAGAGGTATGTCCTATGAGGAGAGGTTAAAGGTACTCAACCTGATGACTGGAGCACAGGAAGAATAGGAGTGATATGATAAACGCGGAATTCATACATAGCTTTAAGAAGAGGTAGGGAGAGGAACCTAGAAGCGACCAGCAAGGGGCTAAGAGCAGTGAATCGACCTCTGCAACTACATATAGGTGAGTATACTCGCATACGCACGCACGTGTACACACATACAGAAGGCAGGATCCATACATAGCTTTAAGAAGAGGTATGATAAAGCTCATGGAGCTGGTCGCTCCTAGTAGCGACCAGTGAAGAGGCGGGGCCAGGAGCTGTGATTCGACCCCTGCAACCACAACTAGGTGAGTACAAGTAGGCGAGTACACACACATACACACACACATTATTCATTGGGAGACATCTGTGCGTTTAATAACACCACAGAAATAAATATATATATATATATATATATATATATATATATATATATATATATATATATATATATATATATATATATATATAGTTTGCTTATTTATTTATTTAATGTTATGATATAGTATACGTTCGTGTTTACCCAGAATTTTTACCGAGAGACTGAGGTAGCCAGTTTAGAGGAGTCCCGGGAGAAATATGTTTGTTTTTCTGTCTCGTTAAGAGAATATGGTCTGAAAGTTCCATAATGTTTGTGGGGCCTCAGAGAATACTAATGGTGCTCCTCACAAGCCAGAGGAAAGTGAACAGGGCTAAGAGGAGGCTTAGACGTAACTAAGATGAATGGGAGAGAGCGAGATTGGAGGCTGGACGGTCTGTGGGCAGTTAGAGAATTGGGATGGAAAAGGTTAGTAAGAGAATTTCCAAAATTTCCAGAGAATTTCCAAAATTTCGAGAATTTCAGGAGAATTTTCAAAATTTCAGAAATTTCAAAATTTCAGAGAATTCAATTCAGAGAATTTCCAAAATTTCAGAGAATTTCCCAAATTTCAGAGAATTCCAAAATTTCAGATCTAGTTGGATGGAAAAGGTTAGTGAGACAGTGTTTCTAGCTAAAAGATCTAGTTGGATTGAAAAGGTTAGTAAGACAGGGTTTCTAGCTAAAAGATCTAGTTGGATGGAAAAGGTTAGTAAGACAGGGTTTCTAGCTAAAAGATCTAGTTCGATTGAAAAGGTTAATAAGACAGGGTTTCTAGCTAAAAGATCTAGTTCGATTGAAAAGGTTAGACAGGGTTTCTAGCTAAAAATTTAGTTGGATTCAAAATGTTAGGGAGAATGGGGCTTAGCTAAAAGATCTTGTTAGTAGCAAAGACGAAAAGGTGCGACCTTGAAGCTTTAATGGAGTTAGTGAAGAGGATCAGGGACTCTTGAAGGGTTAAGGGAACCCTTAAGGGAAACGTTTAAGAAGTTAAAGACGAGTATAGATGGGTAGTTAGGCAAGGGATTAGGGTAGTTTCGGTTCCTTGGATCAAACACAACAGAAGAAATGAAGTAAACAAATTTTATTTAGTTAATGAATATAACGAAAAACTTCAGAAAATAATTTTAAATGCACTGAAAACTATTAAAAAAATAATATCAGCCTTCAGTAGTTAGGTTACGTTTGTCAGGAAACAGGACAAAGTGTTTCCTGACGCGGGTCTTAGATGATAACCCACAGCTGGAGCTTTTAGTCATCTGACCGAGGCCTTCCACTGGCGTACCGGTCCTCCCTTTAAAGATTATGGTTATAATTATAACCATTTACCTTAGCTATAAAAATGTAATATATAAAAAACATAAAAAAAAAAAAAAGATTTATTAAATCAAAGTTGTACGATAATGGAAATATTCTTAGAATCATTGTAGAAAAATATCTACAATCAAACTTTCCAACTTTTTATTTTATACAAATCAGTTTTACAGGTTAAGAAATGCAATCGTACCTTAGTTCATTTTAAAGCCAAACACTATGTAAAGTATTCTACTACCACCCCCCAGGATGCTTAACACAACAGTCTACTAACACCCAGGTATCTACTTACCGCTAGGTGAACAGGGGCAGTAGGTGTAACGAAATATGCCCAACGTTTCCACCCATGCCGGGAATCGAAACGTGAACTCTCAGTGTGTGATTTTAGTGCGTTGCCAACCGACCCACGGGACACCTTGAAAAGCAATGTGCAAAAATTAGGCGAAAAACAAAAGAATTTATGAGAATGGATTAGAAGGAAGGTGTTAGAGTCAATACTACTAAAGTGTAATATAATATATATATATATATATATATATATATATATATATATATATATATATATATATATATATATATAAACACATTGGCCGTCTCCCACCAAGGTAGGGTGGCCCGAAAAAGAAAAACTTTCTTCATTATTCACTCCATCACTGTCTTGTCAGAGGCGTGTTTACACAACAATTATAGAACTGCAACATTAACATCCCTCCTTCAGCGTGCCGGCACTGTACTTCCCATCTCCAGGACTCTAAGTCCGGCCTGCCAGTTTCCCTGAATCCCTTCATAAACGTTACCTTGCTCACACTCCAATAGCACATCAAGTTCTAAAAACATTTGTTTCTATTCGCTCCTAACACGTTCATGCATACTTGCTAGAAGTTCAAGCCCCTCTAACACAAGACCTTCTTTACCCCCTCCATCCAACCTTTTCTAGGGCGATCCCTACCCCGCCTTTCCTCCACTACAGATTTATACAATCTCGAAGTCATTTTATTTTGTTCAATCCTCTTTATATGTCCGAACCAACTCAACAACCCCTCCTCAGCCCTCTGGATAATAGTTTTAGTAATCCCAAACCTCTTCCTAATTTTCAAACTACAAGTTATCTACATTATATTCACACCACACATTACGCTCAGACACGACATGTCCACTGCCTCCAGCCTTCTCCTTGTTGCAACATTCACCACCAATGCTTCACACCCATATAAGAGCATTGGTATAACTATACTCTCATACATTCCCCTCTTTGCTTCCATGGATGACGTTCGTTGTCTCCACAGACTCCTCAGTGCACTACTCACCTCATCAATTCTATGATTCACCTCATCTTTCATAAACCCATCTGCTGACACGTCAACTCCTAAATATCTGAATACATTCACCTCCTCCATACTCTCTCCCTCCAATATGATATACAATCTTTCGTTACCTAATTTTTATGTTATCCTCATCACCCTACTCTTTCCTATATTCACTGCCGCAGGCCAGGGTTCGACCCCACGACACATTGTCCCGCCTCAAGAGACAACACAACGTACGTGTCACCTTATCCATTCCGCCATCGATCCTACAAACATGAGCCTAGCGAACTAGGCTTGCTTTATGTTGCAAGGACACTCGTGGCAGTGGATGCTCAAGGATTAATTTCAGCCTACACCTGTTTGAATTCCCGCCTCAACAAGCAGTCTATATAGCAATGAAACTACGAAACAAGTGGTATTGAATCATCTACCAAACTGTGCCAGGCAAGGATTCGACCCCACGACACATTGTCCATCCTCAAGAGACAAAACAGGAAAATTCTCTTCGAGGGTAGGCAAAACCGAGCCACCAGCTGCCCCCCTCCCCCCACATACACACACTTTGAGATATGGGAAGGTAACACCTCCGATATTTAGAGAGAACCAATTAAACATATGGAAAAGTGAAAGTCTACCCAAAACTGCATCTAATCACTATCAACTAATCTAGTGCCATATAAAATTATGTTACATTAATGGTTAATACTACCACACATTCTGGTTTTATGTAACTTTGTATTAATATACGAATCAGATGTGCTTATTGTCACCCTATACTACATACGTTCAGATTATTTTAATCAAAACGAAACGCTAAACTCACAAGGGTTATACCAAACTGCACCATACGTCAGAGAATGTTCCAGAAAGGTCCAGAAGATTCCCTACAGGTGTAGTGCCTGATATGTGGAAGATGGCTAATGTAATTCCTATTTTTAAAGCAGGGGACAAGTCACTACCGTCAAATTACCGCCCAATAAGCCTGACCTCAATTGTAGGCAAATTACTAGAGTCAATTATAGCTGATATTATTAGAAGCCATTTAGATAACCATAATTTGATTAATAATACTCAGCATGGATTCACGAGGGACCGTTCCTGCCTATCTAATTTATTAACCTTCTTCAGTAAAGCTTTTGAGGCTGTTGATCACGATAAAGAATTCGATATTGTTTATTTAGACTTTAGTAAGGCTTTTGATAGAGTACCGCTCCAAAGACTGTTAAAGAAAGTGGCAGCTCATGGCATTGGGGGAAAAGGGCTGTCATGGATCGAGTCATGGCTCACCAATAGGAAGCAGAGAGTGTGCATAAATGGGGTTAAATCCGAGTGGGGACTTGTAACAAATGGTGTTCCACAGGGATCAGTCTTAGGCCCATTGTTATTTATAATATATATCAATGACCTTGACGAGGGAATTACTAGTGACATGAGCAAATTCGCCGACGACACGACACAACCATTTAATCAACTACAGAAACGCAAGACTCATCGCTAGAGAAGACAACACGCAATACCGAAGAATCCTAGAATCATCACTCATCTGTATATCCAACAACTTCAACCAGAACAACGGCTTCTACAACATAGCTGAACCTATTGCCAAGAAACTTCTTCAACGCTATCCCACCTAGAACTCAAGAATGGTACACTGCAGGTCCTTTAAGTCACACTATGTTTTTAACTATCACACTACTTTTAAGACTCACATGCAGCTTTCTCCACCTGACCCAGCATTCTCCACCTGACTGTACCCTATATATATCTCCATGTTGCTCATTTTCCAGGTAGATCTGTCTGTGACTCGATAAAGCCCACTGCGTGGGCGAAACGTTGTCAATAAAGGATCACATTATACTGCTTATGTGTTTATTTTTCCATAGGTAGGTTAATTGATTCAAACATAGATGTCATAGAACTTCAGGAAGATTTAGACACACTTAATTCGTGGTCAGAAAAGTGGCAGATGCAGTTCAATGTAGATAAATGCAAGGTACTGAAGCTCGGGAGTGTCCATAACCCAAGCACTTATAAGTTAAATAACGTAGAACTTAGCCATACAGATTGTGAGGACTTGGGGGTGATGGTAAGCAGCAACCTTAAACCAAGACAGCAATGCCTAAGCGTACGTAATAAGGCAAATAGATTACTGGGATTTATATCAAGAAGTGTAAGCAACAGAAGTCCAGAGGTTATATTACAGCTTTATACATCATTAGTAAGGCCTCACCTAGATTACGCAGCTCAGTTCTGGTCTCCATATTACAGAATGGACATAAATTCATTAGAAAACATTCAGCGTAGAATGACTAAATTAATACATAGCATTAGAAATATTCCTTACGAAGAAAGATTGAAGACCCTTAAATTACATTCACTTGTAAGACGTAGAATGAGGGGAGACATGATCGAGGTATACAAGTTGAAAATGGGTATTAACAAAGGGGATATAAATAAGGTCTTGAGGATATCTCTCCAAGAGAGAACCCGCAATAATGGATTCAAGTTAGATAAGTTTAGATTTAGAAAGGATATAGGAAAGTATTGGTTTGGAAATAGGGTAGTTGATGAGTGGAACAGTCTGCCTAGTAGGGTTATTGAAGCTAGGACCTTGGGTAGTTTCAAATTTAGGTTGGATAAATTCATGAGTGAGAGGGGTTGGATTTGAGTGGGACTCGCACTTGAGTAAATAGAATTATCAAAGCTTATTTCTTAGGTAGCATTGAAAATTGGGTTAAGCAAATATTCTGTTAGTGGGACGGATTGTGAAGGACCTGCCTAGTATGGGCCAACAGGCCTGCTGCAGTGTTCCTCCTTTCTTATGTTCTTATATTAACCATCTGCTATAATAATTACCCTCTGTGCTCCATACAATGGTTTGTTAACACATCCAAAATATTGTAATAGCCACTACTCCTCTATATTCCTAGATCTGCTAAAAACCTTATTGTTTCCTATTATTTGGAATGACTTCCCCGGGTTATCCTTCACAACGGACACATGCTGCTATGTATAGCAGCCGCCATCAACTATTTGTTGTGTGATGGTTGAAGTTACCTGAAACTGTGTATTTCGAGATATTCTTAAAAATCTGAATGTCTTGTAGCACTCATGCCACAGTTACGATAAGTTACTATGTGTAACTTTCTTGTGTTATCGTAGGTAATTCACACACATGTTGCAATGGATGACAGTTGCAATGTTTATCACTAGGACTCCAGAGGCGGTAAGTTACTGCCTGATTTTCTTAAGTTATCCAAGGAAACTCACATATGTTACTGTGTTGCAATCACACCTCAAATCAACAGCATTTTTTTTATTTCAAAACAACACAAACAAGATTCCCAAAGTGTTAATCTCCATAACAAGAGAGAAACCGTCTTGCAGAAGTCGTAGCTGAGACAGAGGTGACGGGAGAGACTTCCATGACAGTGGTGCTTACTCATGGTGTGAGTGCACTTGTGCCTCGTACAGTCTTTGTTGCCTCTGGTGTCGAGCAGGGTAGGAGATGTTAGCTTCTTGGCTGCCTTGTTTCCAAGACTTACCGAGTGATATTCTCACTCTCCCCAATTCTCTCTCCCTCTCCCATTCTCTCTTTCCTCTTTGTTCTTTCTCGTTCTCTCTCCCATCCTCCCCTAAAACAAACTATCGTATCTTCAGCCTGGAGTAGTCTGTCTTCAGCCTGGAGTAGTCTGTCTTCAGCCTGGAGTAGTCTGTCTTCACCCTGGAGTAGTCTGTCTTCACTCTCCGCCATCATTAATCTTCATCACTGACGGGATGTGCATCACGCGAAAAATATAGGCGAATTTAGGGTTTTTACCGCGTAACTATATTTGAGGCGCGCCACATCCCGCTGTCAGTCATCCCGCTGTGGGAGGCATTAAAACGTGAAGAATGTGACGGAATGCTTACCCACTGGCCCCTTGCCTGGGTCTTAAAGTCTTTATGTCTTTACCGTTTGGACTCGGCTTCATTCTTTTAGCTATTAATATTTTTTTCCCCCGTTTTAAAGTGTTTTGGTTCGTCTGGTCTTGTTTTCCATTTGGTTTGGTCTCTTTTCGAATCAGAATTCGTTGATTTTTGCGTGATACCTTTACTTCGATACTGCGTCTTACCTTTGGTTTCTCTGCGTATTTTCTTTTTTTTTATCGATCCCTTTATGACTAATAATAGTAAACTAGATACATATGCAACACTTGGGTACTAAGGAAACGTTTCGCCACAGAGTGGCTTCATCAGTCCAATACAACGAAGAAAGGTGAAGACCAGAACGAGTTTGTAGGTTCTTTGAACCATTTATCTACGGTCCTGTCAGACAAAGCAACATCTTGTGATCTTGATACAGGGAATTCTTCACTTGCCTAACCTATAGACATGACTTACTTCCACATGTGGATTTGTCCAAGGTGACACCGCCTACGCCTGCTTCGCCTCACCTGTCTTCAGTATATAAACCACTTCGCGCATATGCTGTATTCTTTGCACAGTAAAGATACCCAAATATTGTACATGTGTCTTATTTATCAACTTGTTGGTTCTCTGAACCATTTATCTACAAGATTAATAAGTTCAGAATTGCTTCTTTTTAGCCTCACTCTTGGAAGATCTGTTTTAGCTGGTAGTTGTGTTTTGGTTGAAGTCGTTTGGTGATACCGAGAAGTTGTAGGTAAAATACACATACACACTGATCAAGATATTTAGGAAAGTGTGTAGCTACAAGTGTCAAAGAAGCCACTTGTATCAAAACGTTTCATTCGTGTCATCGACAGTTCCTGTTTGTCTTTTATGTATCTCTTTGTTTCGATCTCAATTCGTCTTCTTGACACTTTTTCAATTCCATCGTATCATTAACTTCTAACTGTGCCCTCGTGTATACCTTTCCCTTTTTCAAAACAGTCTATCCCTATCCACATAATTAAGACCCTTGAGTACTTTATACGTACTTGCAATATATATTCCTTGAGCCTTCTGTTTAATGTTGTCAGAAAAATAATCTAAAATCATAGGAGGTGACCTTACAGGTGAGCGGGGCCGCTAGTGGAAATAGGTCATGGTAATCTGCTGTTCAGCAAAAAGTTGCCTCTGATTACTCAATATTATCTTCCTGTAGAACCTAAATATTTAGGGGTTATATATTATAATAAAAAAGAAGAGCTAAACCTACTAGGGTCATGTAGTGCAGCAGGGCAGGGAAGGGTGCAGGGGTAATTGGTAGTAAGAGGGAGAGGGATTATTAAGTTATACAGTGCAGCAGGGCAGGGGATAGTGCAGAGGTAGAGGGTAGCAAGACAGAGAGGTAGAATGGGCTGTGAGAAGTGCTAGAGGCATCATCATCAAAGTTCGAGGTAAATACTGTGTGCTCGTTGATAGAGTGGACACTCCAACAGAATGTAGCTAACAGAACCTGGAACCTGACAATTCTCACAGAGTGGAACAGGGCGCCTCTCCACGAGATATCCGTGAGTAAGATGAGTGTGTCCGATGCGAAGATGGGAGCGAGTGGTCTCCCAACCTCGACAGTGATGACAAGAAGATGGCCAGAAACCTATAAATGGTTTAATAGAATGCAATTTGTTATGTAGTAGATCAGACCAACGTTGTTGCCAACTGGTTCAAAGGCGGGTAGCAATTACAGCAAAATAGTTTGTGAATGAAAAACCTCTATATGAAACAGGTGAAGAGCGAAAAGCACCGAGGCATAAACGTAAACCCTGGTGATGGATGGGATCAAGGATAGAAAGAGTTGCAGGAGAGGCCGCTGAATATCTGGTCGCCATAATCGATCTTCGATAAAATTAGGGCTGAATGTAGTCGAAGGAGAGTTCTTTGATCAGCCCCCCACGAAAGATGAGCGAGGGTTTTAAGGAGGTTCAGCCGGCTATGACAAGTAGCCTTCAGAGAGGTAATGTGAGGTTTCCTGAATAATCGACGGTCAAACAAAAGGCCGAGAAACCTGACCGTATCACTTTCTGAGATACAAGAGCCATATAAGTACAAAGGATTTTCAGAAATGACAGAACATCTAGTGAAAACAATTTGGTGTGTTTTAGTACTAGAAAATTTAAACCCATGAGTGGTAGCCCGATTGGAAACACGGTTGACTGCATTCTGGAGAGAAACTGCAATGAGGTGACAGTCAGCTCCTGCACAAGCTATAGCAAAGTCATCAACATAAAGTGATGACCAAATATTAGAGGTAAGAATAGATGCCAGATTATTTATAGCAAGAAAAAAAAGTGTTGTGCCCAGAACACATACCTGGGGGACACCTTCAGCTTGGACAAAGTCCGGGAAAAGCATATTATTAACTCGAAAATGGAAATGTCTCTCAGATAAGAAGTTAAGGAAAAATGGCAGATTGCTTCCGAAGCCTAAGGAGTGGGCCTGGACCAAGATGTTATATTTCGAAGTTGTGTCATACGCCTTCTCAAGGTCAAATAAGATGGCGATAACTGAATGGTTATTGGCAAAAGCTTTACGAACATTCGTATCTAAGCGAAGTAAGGGGTCAATAGTTGAACGGCCTTTACGAAAGCCATATTGACTAGTGAAGAGACTATTGTGTGTGTCTAAAAACTACATGAAATGTCTGTTTACTTGAAGTTCCATAACTTTGCAAACTGTACTGGTAAGAGCAATGGGACGATAGTGGGAGGCATCATGTCCCGTAGTACACAAAGGGAGAACAATGGCAGATTTCCACAGTTGGGAAGAAATCCTTGCTACCATATAAGATTAAAGAGTCCAAAGAGGACAGAAAGGGCTTACTGATGTAAATGCTGGAGCATACAAATACGAATGCCATCAGGTCCAGCAGCTGATGATCGGCAAGCAGAGAGTGTTGCCTCCAGTTCCAGAAGTGTAAAAGGCATATTATAAGACGATAGTGGAGAGAGAGGGAAGAGAGTGAATAAAGATTGGGGGTGACAACGGAATTTACCAACGTGGGGGGAGGAGGGTCGAGAGGTTACAGATATCTTGAGAAAAAACTTGGGATGGGACAGGAGAGGAAGGTACTGTACAAGGGAGGGGAGGGACCTCCACACTTGCAACAGAATGAGGAAAAGGTAAAGATCCAGGTACTGATTTACTCTTTGGAGGTTTGTTGGATTTTGAAGTAGTAGTGAGGTGAGAGGGAGGAGCTGTTGTGTGAGATCTTGTAGACATAGAAGCTTGCGTGTGAGATGATCATTGGAGAACAGTAGGTGACGAGGTAGGGACCTCCGAGTCCAGGATTGCACAAGAATTAGATATAGAGGTGACTGTGGAAAGTGTGACCGCAAGGGAGACCTTGGGAATTGGGACCCCAGAGGTTGGGGATCTCTTAACTGGAGAATAAGAAATACGGTGAAGTCTTTCCTGGAGGCGTAGATGACAGACTGCCATGGCGTAAAGCCTTCTGTCTCTTTAAGACAATGGATTTCACGTTCATTCAAGTAAACCTGGCAATGGCAAGAATAAGATGGATGAGCTTCATGACAATTAAGGCAGGAGGGAGGTAGACCACAAGATGTATTGGTATGGTTATCGGCACCACAGACTGGGCATTCAGCCACGGACCTGCAATGTAAACTGATGACAGAAGCTCACGGCAGTCAAACGTTAAGCAAACTACATTGCAGGGGTCTCTACCTGCGGGCAGGAAGGACATGCTGTAAGTGTCTTCTTTAAGGATTGGGAGGTCTTGGAGCTCAAGCTGTTCCAGAATGTCATTACCACAGGTCTGGAAATTACGTTGAACAGTTATTGGAGGTAGAATGACAGTACCACTACAAGAATTGAGAGAATGATGTTTAGCAATTGTTACAGGAATGGCATCTAAGGTTGTAAGGGGAGAAAAATCGTGGGCTTGGTTGGCATTCTGTACTATGACGATTCGTGTGCCGGTTTTGAGAGCATGAAACGGAATACAGTGGACCCTCGGAAATCGAACACTCCCAACTCGCCCTATTATGTAAGTTTATTATTGTAAGTGCTTTTATAGATGTATTTTGGGGGTCTGAAACAGACTAATCTAATTTACATCATTCCTTATGGGAATAAATTCGTTTGGTAACAGCACTTGAACAGCACTCTGGAATGAAGAATGTTCGATTTCCGGGGGTCCACTGTATTACGACCAACATGGCATAGGAGCGCCTTGCTGATAAATGATCAGAAAGATATTCTGACCATGTCAGTTGTAGAGTGAAAAACTTCGTCCATTGTATACTATGATGCATAGTATGTAAAGGAAGTGATTGTCGTGTTGGTCTTTTCCGAGTAGAGTGAGAGGCAGTCGAAATAGTGTCATCAGAAGGTCATGGCCGTTTAGCTACAGGACCAGAGTTGATCCGTTATGAGGCTGGCATGCAATCCGGAAACACAGTCAAAGCTGTGCAGAGGTCGGAGGTGCCAAAGGAGTCAGGCCGATCCTCTGTATCAGGAGCAGGGGAAAAAATGTCACCTGCAGAAGATAAGGGGACTGTAGAAAGGTCCGAAGAATGGTCCGGTAACAAGGCAGGGTCGTCAGAAGATGCTGCAACAGGAAGGGGCCCAGGAGGAGTTCATGGACTTGGGACTTCATGTTCTCGTCCCACCCTTGCGGGCCGCTAGCCTCATTGCAGTGCTCCTCTAGAACATGACTGTCTCCACTACTACTATTACTACTACTACCACTTCCACTACTTACTCCATTATTACCCCACTCTCTGGTACCCTCCCCTGTCTGCCTGCCTATAAATACCACTTCCCCCGTCTTTGTGTGTTAGTGTGACTTTGTAAATGGTCCAAGTCGGGCCGAAACGTCGTCGTAAGCTCCTCTCTCTTATATGTGCGGGTTGTGTGTGTAGGGAAGGGAGTGTGGAGGGGAAGCTCTCAGGGGCAAAGAACCGCAAGTCTCACCTTCAGTGCCCAAGGGGACGTACTCAGCACAGCCAGTAGTGGAGATGCAGCATGGAGCCCATGCCAAACCCTACTTTTCAAATCAGTAAACCAGCAATCCTGGATAGCAACCGTACATCTACCGAGCCACCTTGACGACGAAAGAGAGGGCAGTCAGAACCCCTCCACAAAGCATACCTCCTTCGGCCACCACATCCTAGATTCAGACAGGCAGTCTCCAGAGATACACCCGTCACCTAAAAGACACCCAAAACCTCTCCCCCCCCCCATCCCCCGTTAGACCGGAGAGGAATTGGGATCCCTAGATGATCCAGATTCCATGGCAAATTACACTACCACCAAGGACCTCAATGGAATGAGATGAACCCCAGGACCCCTTCTAAGGTCTAGGGAACAACCTCAAAGGCAGAAACAGGAATGGGGAGAGGAGGAGGAAAGGGAGTGGAGGGATAGGGAGGATGGGATAGGGAAGATGGGACTGGGGAGTAATTAGGTTCGGTCTGAGGAAGACCAAAAGGTCTAATTCTTCAGACCAATGTCCTCATTACCACGAAAAGGAGACCCCCTTAAAGAGGTTAAGGGTTATATAGCACCTATGGTTAAAATAAACTAAGGTTTGAACCATACCTGTAGTATACAACAAGGCCTTGTTGTGGGTCTGAACCTGACCAATCAGGCTGTTATTGCTGGCCGCACGTAAACCGACGTACGAAACACAGTCCTGCTGGTCAGATACTGACTTTTTGTGCCTGTCCAGTGTCTTCTTGAAAAGAGCCTGGGTTCTATTAGAAATCCCCCTTATGTATGCTGGGAGGCATACTTATTGTGCTGTCTCAGTGTACTCGTGGCTTCCCTGCTTTTAATTGGGGGAATGTTGCATCTCTTGCCGAGTCTTTTGCTTCCATAGGGAGTGATTTTCGTGTGCAAGTTTGGTACTAATCTCTTTAGGATTGGCATTTCTAGTTTTGAAGGTTCTCATTATCCATCTTATTTTCCTAGCAGCTGTTGTAGCTACATTGTTGTGATCTTTGAAAGTGAGATTCTCTGCCATTATCACTCCCAGGTACTTCGCATTAGTTTTCGCTCTATTAGGTGGGTTCTAATTTGTTTTATACTCCGATACAGTTTTTATTTCCTTGAAATTTGTCTTCATTTAACCTCATAATGTTTTCTGCGACCTATTTGGTAGATGTCAGGTTTGAGATTTCCAGTGCCATTGTTGGATGACAGTCATGCAAATTCGGGTATATCGGCAAAATACGACATGGTGCTGTGGCTTACATCTGTCAGATATGAAGCTGAGGAACAGGATAGGGAATAGTACTGTACCTTGTGGAACAGAGCTTTTCACTGTAGCCGCTAGTGACTTTACTGATTACTATTTATTACTCTATGTTTTATTTGTTAAGAAGTTATTGATTCATCTACCCACTTTTCCTGTTATTCCTTTATCACGCTTTTGTGTGCTATTACACCATGATCGCACTTGTCGAAGACTTTCGCAATATCTTTGTACACTACATCAGCATTTTGTTTGCCCTCCAGAGCATCCTAGACCATATCATAGTGGTCCAGTTGTTGTGAGAAGCATGGGCGACCTGCTCTAAACCCATGCTGCCCTGGGTTGTGCAACTGATGGGTATGTGCAAATGAATTTCCCTAATTCATGAGTTCTTTATTGGCATAAAGGTACTCACCTGGAAAGGAGTTTTTGCAAAACAATAACGTGCTCTCGAACCTGTGTTCTGTATTATTAATTATTACAACAATTAAAAGTATGCGCTAAACCCACTAGGGTCATAAAGCGCTGTGTGTTTTGTATTATCTACTGTCGGCTGTACACCATGTGGATCCATGGAATCATTTGGATCAATAGAATCAGTCCCTCAGACTGGAAAGGCTGAGGGACTGATTACCTCAAACTCCTCCTCTCCTTATACCTTCCTACTTTGTATTGGACTGATGAAGCCACTGTGTGGCGAAACGTTTTTTCAATAAAGATTCCCATATGTTGCATAAGTGTCTCAATTCTTCAAGCTGTCGGTTTTCAAAACCATTTATCACATACTACTTAGTTCAGTTTAAGGAACATGAAACTGTGACTGACTGAACTCCTTCCCTCAAGAGTGTGTGTGTGTGTGTGTGTGTGTGTGGCGTGTGTGTGTGTGTGTGTGTGTGTGTGTGTGTGTGTGTGTGTGTGGCGTGTGTGTGTGTGTGTGTGTGTGTGTGTGTGTGGCGTGTGTGTGTGTGTGTGTGTGGCTGTGTGTGTGTGTGTGTGTGTGTGTGTGTGTGTGCGTGTGTGTGCTACCATTTTGTCCTAGGCACAAGTCGATTAAACACTAGGCCTGTTGTATGTGTGTGCGCGTGTGTGTAAGGAAACACTTCGAAATGTTTCCGCCCCGCCGGGAATCGAACCCGGGCCCTCCGTGCGTGAAGCGAGAGCTTTAGCCACCAGGTCTCCGGTGTACTCACCCAGTTGTGGTTGCAGGGGTCGAGTCATAGCGTGTGTGTGTGTGTGTGTGTGTCTTACTGTGCGTTATTATGCTAGTTGTGTACTGTGTTAGTTAGTTAGTTACCATTTTGTCCTAGGCACATGTCGATTAGACACTAGGCCTGTTGTATGTGTGTGTGTGTAAGGAAACAATTCGAAATGCTTCCGCCCCGCCGGGAATCGAACCCGGGCTCTCCGTGTGTGAAGCGAGAGCTTTAGCCACCAGTGTGTGTTACCATTTTATCCTAGGCATGTGTACTCACCTAATTGTACTCACTTAATTGTGGTTGCAGGGGTCGAGACTCAGCTCCTGGCCCCGCCTCTTCACTGTCCGCTACTGGGTCTCTTCTCTCACTGCTCCATGAGCTTTATCATACCTCGTCTTAAAGCTATGTATGGTTCCTGACTCCACTACATATTTTGCTAGACTATTCCACTTCCTAACTACTCTATGGCTGAAGAATTGCTTCCTAACATCCCTTTGACTCATCTGAGTCTTCAGCTTCCAGTTGTGTCCCCTTGTTTCTGTGTTCCCTCTCTGGAACATCCTGTCACTATCTACCTTGTCAATTCCTCGCAGTATTCTGTATGTCGTTATCATGTCTCCTCTAACCCTTCTGTCCTCCAGTGTTGTTAGTCCTATTTCCCTCAACCTTTCTTCATAGGACAGTCCCCTAAGTTGTGGAACTAACCTTGTCGCAAACCTTTGCTAGTTGTGTATTATGTCTTGCTGTGTGTGATAGTGCTAGTGATGTACTGTGTCTTCCTGTGTGTTATGATGCTAGTTGTGTACTGTGTCTTACTGTTTGTGATGGTGCTAGTTGTGTACTGTGTCTTACTGTTTGTGATGGTGCTAGTTGTGTACTGTGTCTTACTGTGTGTGATGGTACTAGTTGTGTACTGTGTCTTACTGTTTGTGATGGTACTAGTTGTGTACTGTGTTTTACTGTGTGTGAGGATGCTAGTTGTGTACTGTGTCTTACTGTGTGTGATGGTGCTAGTTGTGTACTGTGTCTTACTGTGTGTGATGGTACTAGTTGTGTACTGTGTCTTACTAGTTGTGTACTGTGTTTTACTGTGTGTGAGGATGCTAGTTGTGTACTGTGTCTTACTGTGTGTGATGGTGCTAGTTGTGTACTGTGTCTTACTGTGTGTGATGGTGCTAGTTGTGTACTGTGTCTTACTGTGTGTGATGGTGCTAGTTGTGTACTGTGTCTTACTGTGTGTGATGGTACTAGTTGTGTACTGTGTCTTACTAGTTGTGTACTGTGTTTTACTGTGTGTGAGGATGCTAGTTGTGTACTGTGTCTTACTGTGAGTGATGATGATGTGTGTGTGTGTGTGTGAGAGAGAGAGAGAGAGAGATAGAGAGAGAGTCGCGCGGGTACAGACATGCTCAGAGTAATTTTTTTGCTAGTCATACAGATAAAAAAGAGACATTGATTGGCTGACTCATTACTAACTCCCATATTATACTGTAATTTTCTCATTAGCGCTATCATTTTAATTTTGAATTATAATATAATAACCGTGAAGTGCTGAGTGTTCTAAGTGCTGGAAGTATGATCAAATTACACTACTCAATAATAATACAGAGAAACAAAGGAAGTATGACTTAATTTTGTACACACACACACACACACACACTTCAGTGATAATAATATAATTATCATAATCATAATATAATTAATAAAAACAATCAGTGAATAATAATAAAAATAATCATAAATGTAATTAATTTGTATTAATCACAAAATAATAATCTTGTCAAGTGGAGACACAGGTAGATAAGATGGTGACACAGGTAGATAAGATGGTGACACAGGTAGATAAGATGGTGACACAGGTAGATAAGATGGTGACACAGGTAGATAAGATGGTGACACAGGTAGATAAGATGGTGACACAGGTAGATAAGATGGTGACACAGGTAGATAAGATGGTGACACAGGTAGATAAGATGGTGACACAGGTAGATAAGATGGTGACACAGGTAGATAAGATGGTGACACAGGTAGATAAGATGGTGACACAGGTAGATAAGATGGTGACACAGGTAGATAAGATGGTGACACAGGTAGATAAGATGGTGACAGGTAGATAAGATGTGACACAGGTAGATAAGATGGTGACACAGGTAAGATAAGATGGTGACAAGGTAGGAAAGATAGATGGTGACAGATAATAAGAAGATGGATATATGGAAGATAAAGATAGTCTTGAAGTCAGATATTCAGTCAGTTGTATTGATAGAATGGTTTTATGGGGACGTCTCTTGTGTTCAGATTTAGTCAGTGAGTTGATTTTTTATTTGTTAGTTTTGGAGCTAAACATCATGTTCTTAGCTTACGTCAATGTAGCTGATGCTTTTATACTGTGTGTTGTGTATAGTGGCGAAACATCATCTGTGTTCAGCTTCCGTCAGTGTAGCTGATGTTTTTACGGTCTGTGTTATGTATCTCAAAATATAAAAATGAATGTTAGAAAAATAATTCTTGGTTGTGTTTTCCTATCACTGGTAGTGAGTGTAGTGGAGGGTGGTAAGAGTGGCCCTCAAGGACGGTCTCGTGGACCAGGGCGTAGTGACGTCCTTGTTGGAGGCAACGAGCAGAGCCCAAGTGCTCAAGTTGACCTCCAACACCAGTACCATGACGGCCTCCAGGCAGCCCTGGAGGCTGAGGTACTGAAACATCAGACTGACGTTGACCTTATTCGAGTAGACAGTGGAGAGGTAGGAGGTCACCCTCGACAACTCGATGGTAAGAACCTCGCTCACCCTCGACAGGACGATGTTGAGCTCAGTCATGGCGCCCTTAAGGATCAGCTGCACAACTTGCAGGTCCTCCTTGAAGAGTCCAGGCGCCAGGCACATCAGTCCAGGAAAGTCTCCAACGAGATGGGGCATCTCCATCAGGAGTGTGCTAATATTATACCCGAGGTCGGGGAGCTCCTTCAAGAGGAGCACAGCAAAACTGAGGTGCTGAGAGCTCAGGCTGACGCTAAAGCTCGTGAGCTGAACGCTTTCCTGGAAACCCATAGGAACCTCAAACGTGAACATGGCAAGGCGAATGTCATAGTAAAGGAATGGGAACGTAAAACGTTCGATTTAGTCAACGCTCGTAACGACGTTGTTAACAAACATAATAGTTTACAGGAGAGGCATGAACAGCAGGTGAAGGCACATGACGACCTTCTCAGGTCATACAAGCAGGAAAACAAAAAGAAGAAGAGTCTCAATGAAAAGTACAAAAAACAGATCCGCATAAACAACGACAGAAGACAAAATCGTGACAAACACCGGAGTGTGAATAACGAATTGTTTGTACAAGCTAAGGATTTGGAAGCTAAACTGAATGAGAAGCACGGTCAGTATGAGGCGCTCCGAGGTGTTCATAGCGAACTTAGAAAAGAGCATAAAAACGTTCGACGTATGGTAAAGGAAGCCGAGAAGGCACGTTTTAAAGTGGCCGAGTCTCACACCCAAGCTGCATACCGCTACAACTCCCTTGTCCAGGAACACAAGAAGGAGCGTAAAGTTCACGACAAGCTTTCTAGAAAGTATGAAGAACTTCGTCATGACAACTATATAACAGAAGTTCTACTGGACAGCCAGCAAACTATGCTAAGCCAGAAGGTTCGCGAGGAAAAGGAGTATGTGGAACTCCTCCAGAACCTGAAACAAAGGTTCAATGAAATAGATAAAAGTCGCGCTGAACACCTCGTGCGGGAACGCAAATGGCTTCTAGCAACCGCTAAGTTCCAGCAAGACGCCAGTGATGTGAATAACCAGTTGAAGAGTTACCAGTCGCTAGCGGAGGAGACGCAGAGGGAGCTCGACTCACTACATCATACACTCGCTCATAGAGACGACAAAATTGAGGCTTTTACCAAAAAAATAGAAGCCATTAGAGTATCAGTAGCTGACAGTCGGCAAGAACACAGCGAGTGTCAGCACCGATATCAAGATTTAAATACAAAGTATCGTCGCGCACTCAATTTAAATAACTTCCTTAAGACTTCACGTCACTGACCGTTCCAGAGTGTGTGTGGACCGTTGTTCCAGAGTGTGTGTGGACCGTTGTTCCAGAGTGTGTGTGGACCGTTGTTCCAGAGTGTGTGGACCGTTGTTCCAGAGTGTGTGGACCGTTGTTCCAGAGTGTGTGGAGACCGTGATGCATAGGCCTACACTGCGCGTAAAATCTTCCTTTGTCAGGCCTCTTGCGTGTAGTCTTAACCCTTCGCTGACCAGCGGGTTTACCGCTTTGAATATTTATCAATATTTTTTTGTTTTATTTAGTAAAGTGAGCAGACTGAACCCAGGGACTGATTACCCTCGGCTTCTACAGTCACCAGTTTCAATATTTCAAATAACCTCTGTAATGAACTGATAAATCCACTGGTGGGCAAAACATCTTGGTATTAAGGATACCTAGGTGGTGCACATGTGTTATACACTCACTCATCACACACACACTTTGTCTTCAAGAGGGAACTGGATAAGTTCCTCACAACAGTTGCTGATCAGACAGGCTGTGGTTCATACATTGGACTGCGTTCATCCAGCGGTAACAGCCTGTTTGATCAGGTCTTGATCCACACGTACGATACGTATGTAATACGTACTCTACATACCTAACATTGTCATTGTGTTATAACACTGTTATAATTCACACAGTAATTACTTTGGTCTAGTTAATTACACCAATATTTAAGTGATCAATATTGCTTCATCAAGTGGTTTATTACCTGTACAGTATTCACTGTACAAATGGAGTGGTAAGCCAGTGGAAGGCCTCGGTCAGATGACTGAAAGCTCCAGTGGCTGGTCAGGAAACGCTTGTGTCCTGACCAACATTGTACCTACCTAGTGTACAAGGTATGGGAAAGTACAGAAATGTACACTGCACAGTCGTGTGTACAATGATCACAGGAACTATCTAAGAAAAAACTGGGGTTTTATATATATATATAGACCTTGCGAATTTGGTGTTTAAATGGTTTTTAAATAACCCTGATATACTGAAGGTTTTCTTTAGTTACAGTTTTTGGTATTTAAAGTGTTATTGACTGGTGGTGTACAGGTGACATAATGACCCTCGTGTAGTAGATTGACTTTAAACCCCATTAACCAGGCAAGTAGTTATGGGAGACAGTGAGTGTACGTAGAGTGCGGAAGTACCACGTAGAGTGCGGAAGTACCACGTAGAGTGCGGAAGTACCACGTAGAGTGCGGAAGTACCACGTAGAGTGCGGAAGTACCACGTAGAGTGCGGAAGTACCACGTAGAGTGCGGAAGTACCACGTAGAGTGCGGAAGTACCACGTAGAGTGCGGAAGTACCACGTAGAGTGCACTTTACAGTCTGCCAGCTGTGATGCACTCACGTGAGTGCAGCCATGACACAAGTATTGCCATCTCTTATTTGCTCTTGTAAGGCTCTTCATTCAAGGAATTGGAGCTAGTTTTCCTTGGGCTATTTTTTTCAGCTGGTAAACATTCCGCTAGCAGCATGCACCACAGCCTGGCTGATCAGCAAAAAGCTTGAGGAACTTGTAATTTCTATCTTGAAGACAGCTAGGAGTGTGGTGGTATCGAGTCTGGTGTGTGATGGGAGGGTGCTAAAGAGTCGTGGTCCCCTTACACTTACGAGGTTATCGCATAGTCGTTACTGGTTGATCCAGCGCGAGGTATAGGTAGACACACGTAGTTGATACTGCAACAACAACAACAGCAACAACATCAAGATCACCAACAACTATTACTACAACTACTACTACTATTACTACATATTTAACTCTCTGCAGGACTGGAGGGAAGTATCCCAGCATCTCACAAGCCCAGCCTCCTCTACCTTAACACACACAACAACACTGGAAGATGGTCATAAATTTACACTGAATCAAGATATAACAATGTACACGTGTGTATTTATGTACGTTATCCTTACGTACGTTTCAAGACTGTAGCTTTAAATTTTTTAAAAACATTTTTTTTCTCTTAAAGGCCTATTAGTGGTCCAAAATAAATAATTTGTACAAATTTCCATCTTAAAATAGTCATTTCTATAATTTTCTCTTATACGGTTTCATTTATGTTAATGTAAAAATTAATATTTTTGTACCAAAAGAACCTTAAAAAACTTACCTGACCTTATTATTACAAGCGCAATTTAATTTAGCCTAATCCAACTAAAGCTTACAATAATTTAATATTAAACAATGAAATATATTTTTTTTCGTTAGGTTCAGAATGATTTTTGCGATATTATTGCATACACAAATTTTCGCTTGCCTTATTCGGCAAGAAAAGAGTTATCTAAGCCAAGTTTTACCTATTCGGCACGACACAAACACACACACACACAAGCCACACACACAAGCTATGACTCGACCCCTGCAACCACAAATAGGTGAGTACACACACACACACACACACACACACACACACTCGATGGCATGGTGGCTAGCGCTCTTGCTTCACGCACGGAGGGCCCAGGTTGAATTCCCGGCGGGGCCGAAACATTTCGAAGTGTTTCTTTACACACACACACACATACATACAACAGGCCTAGTGTCTAATCGACATGTGCCTAGGACAAAATGGAAACTAACACACACACACACAGATGATGTGAAGTTGATGAGAAGAATTCAATAGGACGAGGACCAGGTAGAACTACAAAGGGATCTGGACAGGCTGCAAGCCTGGACCAGCAATTTGCTCCTGGAGTTCAACCCCACCAAGTGCAAAGTCATGAAGATTGGGGAAGAGCAAAGAAGACCCAAGACGGAGTACAGTCTAGGGGGGCCAGAGACTACAAACCTGACTCAAGGAAAAGGATCTTGGGGCACATCTCCTGAGGTGCACATCGACCAAATAACTGCTGCAGCATATGGGCGCCTAGCAAACCTAAGAACGGCATTCCGACATCTCAATAAGGAATCGTTCAGGACCCAGTACACCGTGTACGTTCGGCCCATATTGGAGTATGCAGCACCAGTTTGGAAACCACACCTAGCCAAGCACTAAAGAAACTAGTCCCGGAGCTAAGGGGTATGTCCTACGAGGAGAGGTTAAGGGAAATCGCCCTGACGACACTTTAGGACAGGAGAGATAGGGGGAATATGATAACGACATATAAAATACTGAGAGGAATCAACAAGGTGGACAGACACAGGATGTTTCAGAGATGGGACACAGCAACAATGGGTCATAGTTGGAAGTTGAAGACTCAGACGAACCACTGGGATGTTAGGAAGTATTTCTTCAGTCACAGAGTTGTCAGGGAGGATCCATACATAGCTTTAAGAATAGGTATGATAAATCTCACGGAGCAGGAAGTGTGACCTATTAGCGACCAGTAAAGAGGCGGGGACAGGAGCTGTGAATCGACCCCTACAACCACAACTAGGTGAGTAAACACACACACACACATTTTTACTAAAGAAACAAAGGGATAGCCTCTAGTTCAGTCAGGAATACATGAAGGCCAATGGTCCAAGAGCTAGGAAGAAATCTAGGACAAATCCAACAGAAACAAAAAACTGGGAAACAAAACAGAGATAAATATACAAGAATAAGAAAAAAAGCTAAAAGTTAAATTAAAAATGATATAACATCAACGGCACATAGCAATTGTTCCAAGAATCTGACACTTCTTGAAAATTTGAAGTCTGTCGAATAAGTCATTCTCGAGTTATGAGTGATGTGAAAACGAAAAGTTGGAGGAAGGAAAAAATGAAAGGAGTAGAAAAGTTCATTCAGCTACTTAAAGTTCCCCTTCGGGAATAATATAATAATAATAATAATAATAATAATCAGAATTAGTTTAACAATAATAATTTAATGAACACCAATTATAAAATGGGTATTGTACAATAAAATAATAATAATATGTATTGTACACCATCCACTTTATATTTGGTGTTCATTACATTATTATTGTTACTCATTAACATTATTAATTTAATTATTCTTTCATTCTTAATATTCTAAACTCGTAAGTCATGCAGTAATTAAGGATAGAGAAGCAAAGAGATTTGATCCGAGAAAGAGAAGCATAGCTCTGAATCCACGAATCAAGAGCATTCTACCCCCCTCGTCCCCATTCCCCATTGAAATATTCCATAAACAAGATTATTTTTTTTTTACGAAAACTATTTTCTACTTCCTGTCTAATGTTCTGTCAACATGCAAGTTACATAATATTGTGTTCTTCTAAAAGAATATGTCTCTTGCAGTACGGGTTCGTGAACTACGCCATTGAGCAGTGTACATGATCATGGAATATTGTGTTCTTCTAAAAGAATATGTCTCTTGCAGTATGGGTTCGTGAACTACGCCATTGAGCAGTGTACATGATCATGGAATATTGTGTTCTTCTAAAAGAATATGTCTCTTGCAGTACGGGTTCGTGAACTACGCCATTGAGCAGCTGGTGGTACGCAACTTCGGAGACGATATTTGGGAGGACATTAAGTGAGTGTTCTTAGCCCTTAATTAGTTTTATAGCCACTCTGATGTGCTGCATTAATCGATCGTTTTTTTAAGTGACTGTAATCTCTTTTTGCTGCTTAATTGGTTTCCACAGTGATTAAGGAAGAAATTAACGGAGTCAGTTAAGAAGATTAAAACTAATTAAGTTTAATGATGATACTTGTGGTGGGGTTGAAATTGATTAATGTCAACAAATATAGAAACAGAGACAAAGTCCAATTCCATTGATATTCATAATTTGGTTGAAATTAATTTTGTCCACAAGTACAGACACAAGCCCACAAGTTCCGGTACTCGACCCATGGAATCATAACACGATTGCAAACAAATCACAGAACTTCTGGGGTTCGAACCTATGGTAAGCGAGTCCTAAAACTCAGAGGTCAGAGTGTCATCCAGAGGACCATCCTACTAGGAATATTTCTGTACACTATAGGGAGGTTAGCAATTGCCCCATAAATGCAAGTTTCTACAAACGAATCTCACACCAGCGTGGCTCTAGCTCTAGTCCTCTCAAAGTTTCCATCATGACTCAAAATCGTAATAACACAATTTCTTTTATTGGGACAATGTTTAGCGCAGTGTAAAGCTCTTCAGAGAGCGAAACGTCGTCCCAATAAAAACTTGTTCTACAACCTAGCATTTATAACACAATTTTAGTTCAGGTAAATATTGAAATATATTAATAAATTAATAGGCATTTTGTATTTGATATAAACCTAACTTTTAAAAGTCTTTACAGACTAATTTCTGGTATATATTTTTTTCTGACTTACACTAATTTGTATTTTTTATATAATTTTGGAACTATCATCAAACCTAAGCAAATATTGGTCCATCAGGTAATTCTGGCCAATTTCAGTCCACTCAGGTCATTGGTGATCCCCTAAATTATTCCTTCTCTTAATTGTCTTCGAGAACTAATCAGTTGTCGACGATAAAAATTAAGAATTAAGACCCTTAATTCATTAGCAACTTTGGCAAGGCTTGAAAAAACTTACTTAAATAAATCGAATAATTTTATAGACGCTTTGGAAGATCTCTGAGCGTATGTTAAAAATTCTGAGAATGCTCAAAAATGCTCGGAGGTGACTTGAAGGAAAGAGCTCTTTAGCTCAGAAGAGTTATGAAGTTTAAGAGAGTTTTGAATCTTGGGAGAAATCTGATACTTGCGAGATTTCTGAAGCATGAAACGCAGACGTGGTGAAGCGGTGATACTGAATAACCAGGGAGACCAATTTCCTTATGAAAACTAAACAAACAAAAAATAATAGCAATAAGAACAAACAAATATGGAAACATATTTCCATCATTTTTTTATTAAATCAATGGAGTTTATCACCTAAATTGTAGTCTCTCTCTATAATCCAGGGGTCCCCAGCCTCATCTTATCGACCCCTTCATGAAGTTTCAGATTATTCATCGACCCCCCAAACATTTATATAAAAATAATTTAATAGTACTTTAAAAATAATACTACGAATAATGATAATAATAACTTCATAAAGAAATAGGTAATATTTAAATTATGAAAAATAAGGTTTACATAGAATTTTTTACCGAAACTGCCTGATTATATTCTTGATTATATTCTCGAGATTGGAAGAGAGCTAGAGCTTGAGAGATTTCTGAAACAAGAGTTCTGATGCTTGAAAGAGTTCTGAAGTTCTAAAAGTTCTAAAGCATGGGAGAATTCTGAAGCACTGGAGAGTTCTAAAGCTTGGCAGAGTTCTTAAATCTTAAAGAGCTATGATGCTTGGGAGAATTTTAAAGCTTAAGAGAGTTCTAAAGCTTGAGAGAGTTCTAAAGCTTGAGACAGTTTTAAAACTAAAAAAAAATTTGATGTTAGAAGAATTCTGAAGCATGGGAGAGTTCAGAAGCACAAATAAATTATGTAGCTTAGATACTTTTTAAAGCTTGAGGGAGTTAAAGTTTGATAGAGCGTTGAAACTTGAGTGCTGATGCTCAAGAGAGCTCTGAAACCTGGATGTGTTCTCAGTGTGAAAAATAGTTGTAAAGCTTGATAAAGTTTCAATACTTGAGATTTCTTTTAAGAGGTCTGAAGTTTGAGATTTCAGATACAAGTATGCCTGAAGCCTGTGAGGGTTCTAAAAATATTCAGAAAGTTCTAAGAATTGTGAATTTTTGGAAGCTTAGTAGAGGATTGCTCTAAATCTTAACAAATCTTTTATGATTTAGAGAATTTTGAACTTAGGAGAGTTGCAATGCTTAGATTTCTGAAGCTTAGGATAATTTTGAAGTTAGAGAAAGCTGTAAAGCTTAGAAATGCTCTAAATCTAGAAAGAGTAGAAGATAAGAAGATAAACAGAGTTAAGAAAAAATAGAAAAGTTTTTAAGTTTGAAAAAACTTTTAACTTTGAGAGAGATACCTTTGATATACCTTTGAAGAGTTTCGAGAGTTTCGCTACTCTCGGAGCCCGGCCATGGGCTCTGAAGCTTAGATGTGTTCTGAAGATTCAGAAAGCTTTAAAGCTTTAGTGTGTTTTGAACTCTGAGCACTCAAGCTTGGGAGAGTTCTAAGGTTTGAGCTGTCCTGAAGTTAGAGAAGTTCTAAGGCTTAGAAGTTTTCAAAAGCATGGTAGACTTTAAGGTAGTAGGAGCTCTGAAGCTTCAAAGAGCTCTCAAGCTCGAGTGGTAAAGATCGGAAGCTTAAAGCTTGAAGCTTCAAAGAGGAGCTTAAACTTGATGTTTAAAAGCACGAAAAATTACTTAATCTTAACTGTTCTGAAATTTACATGAACTTTAAAGTTTGGAAAAGTTCTGAAGCTTAGACAGGTTCTTTAATGGGAGAAAGCTCTGAAGCTTTGTACTGGTATGAAGTTATGGTGACTAACGAGAGTTCTGAAGCCTGGTAAAGCTCAGAAACTTTGTAGAATTTGAAGCCTAGAAATGATCCTAAACTTCAAGAGTGTTCTGATACTTTATATTTAGACACTTAATGTTTAGAAGTATTCTCAAGCTTGAAAAGTGTTCTCAAGCTTCAGAAGTGTTCTCAAGCTTCAGAAGTGTTCTCAAGCTTCAGAAGTGTTCTCATGCTTCAGAAGTGTTCTCAAGCTTCAGAAGTGTTCTCATGCTTCAGAAGTGTTCTCAAGCTTCAGAAGTGTTCTCAAGCTTTAGAAGTGTTCTCAAGCTTCAAAGAGTTCTCAAGTTTCAGAGAGTTCTCAAGTTTCAGACAGTTATCCAGCTTCAGACAGTTCTCAAGCTTCAGAGAGTTCTCAAGCTTGAAAGAGGTCTCAAGCTTGAAAGAGTTCTGTAGCTGGTAAATGCTTTGATCCTAGCTGAATTCTGAAGCTTGGGAGAGTTGTGAAGTTTGGAAGAGTTCAGAAACTTCAGAGACTTCTAAAGCTTGTAAGACTTCAGGAGTTTGGGAAAGTAATGACAATAATAAGTAAAAAGTCATGAATAGACAACTTTCCACATATGATAACTGAATTATCTTGAACACTGAATCACTCTGGTGGTTGAACTGAGAGTGATGACTCAATCAAATGACTGACTCTTACAGTCCACTGATTTCAAGCCTTTAAAATTATTCTTGTGTGAGTTTCTGAAGGATTATGTTTTGGAAATACCAGTAGACATTAAATCACTCGGTGGTGGAATCACTTATGGCATAGGAAAAGTTACACTGGATATGTTGCCAATACTTGAAATGGTGTAACGATTAGGTGTGTTAGGGGGCCACTAGAGATGTATATACAGAGCAGTGGCGGAACTACTTTTTGGGGACCCAAAAGTTTTTAAGCAGTGTGGACTAAAGTCGCTTCAGGGACCCCTCCGGGATTAGGGGCCCTGAAGTTTAAACTGTTAGTTTCGTAACAGATCCGCCCTTGAAGCAGAAGATGAATTGATTAAACAAGTGTGAAGTTGTATATAACCTCTATTAACATAGCTATAGTATGCAAAAAGTCTGCATTTTAATACACGTTACCATTTTGTTAAGGAAGACACATGTGCAACAGTTAGGTATCTTTATTCAGAATAAAGACTCGGAATAAAGGTTCCTAATAGTTGTCTTATCAACTTCTCGGTATTTTATATCATATTCACTGTTACCATTATTTTTTAATTTGGAAAAGGACTCCATGGACCACCTGTTTAAGTCACAGTGTCCTGACTGGGACAATTTACAGTTAACTAACAGTTTAGAGAGGAAACTCTAAACGTTCCCATCTGCTTTGGACATTTATGAAATCACAGAGTTACTTGAAAATTATTTCTAGATTAGTTTAGGTGGCTTTGACAGAGGCTAAAATGAGCTGAAAAAAATATTAAAACTTCCTTAAAAATCTTGAGAAAGAGAAACTAAGTCTTAACCTCATTAAGCAAAATAAATCTTTTACAAAAGACTTTCTTGCACAGTTTCAAGTGAAGAAGTAGCAGAAATTCTCCATCTTGTTCATGGTTCGTGTTGCATCTTAACCTGTCAGATGGGCGCTAAATTACGTCTAAAGTCTTCCCCAGAGCTCCATCACCGGGATTAACTGACCTGGCAACATGAGGCATGATGGACCTCATCACTGGTACAATTTCCAGCAGTTGCAACCCTAATAGGATTCTGCTGGGATATTATAGTAGTTATTTTCTCATCTTCCCGGAGATAGTTAAAGTTTTCTTTCTGTCTTTGAATTTATGTATCCTGTCCACCAATTATAGTGTCCCTTTCTCCCAAATTTACTGTTTGTGCATTTCTATACGATTAGGTTAGATTAGGTGTCTAAACATTTTGATACATTTGTTTTGTTAGGCAAGGAGTGGTTAGGTTTAGTTATAATTAATGTAACTACGTTAACCAATATTATGACTCACAAAATCGTAATGACACGATTGCAAATAAACCATACCACGGGCGGGGATAGAACCCGCTATCAGAGAGTCATAAAACTCCAGACCGACACACTATCCACTGGGCCAGCTGGCTACAACAAGAGTTTTATGACTGATCGTGGGTTCTATCCCCGCCCGTGGTATGTTTTTTTTTTTTAACCTATTATCATCTTGTATTTATAAATAAATACAGAGTATTATACGTTAACGTTACTGCAGAGAAAAACAGAAGGAAAAATATAAGCGTGGCTGGCAGCTCGGGACGGATGTGTTTCTCTCCTTTTGAGGAGCCTTAGATTAGATATTTTGGAAAGACCCTTACAGGGGCCATCGTCCGGAAAAATCACCTATCATCTTCCACCATTATCATCATCTACCATTATCATCATCCACCATTATCATCATCCACCATTATCATCATCCACCATTATCATCATCCACCATTATCATCATCCACCATTATCATCATCTACCATTATCATCATCCACCATTATCATCATCCACCATTATCATCATCTACCATTATCATCATCCACCATTATCATCATCTACCATTATCATCATCTACCATTATCATCATCTACCATTATCATCATCCACCATTATCATCATCCACCATTATCATCATCTACCATTATCATCATCCACCATTATCATCGCTTCGGAGCTTAATATTGCGTGTTTTTCCTCAGGAAGGATAATAAAAATGGAGAAGGCTGATATATGAGTTACTGAAGCTCAAGATAATAATACAAAAACCAAACTAATCTAGGAAATTTTAAATCTCCGCCTGTTTTTATAAGAAAATCAAACGTCTTTTCTTTATTAGCATTATTTTGCACACACACACACACACATATATATATATATATATATATATATATATATATATATATATATATATATATATATATATATATATATATATATATATATAGAAATGAACTGCAACAAACTGCAATACCCTTTGAAGGAGGGGTGTTAATTTTGCAATTTTATAACTGTAGTGTAAGCGTTCCTCTGGCAAGACAGTGATGGAGTGAATGATAAAGTTTTTCTTTTTCGGGCCACCCTGCCTTGGTGAGAAACGGCTGATGTGTTAATAATTAAATATATACCGAATAGGTAAAACTTGCGATTTTAGCTTAAATAGAAACGTTTTTCTTGCCGAATAAGGCAAGCGAAAAATTTGTGTATGCAATAATTTCGCAAAAATCATTCTGAACCTAACGAAAAAAAAAATATTTTTCATGGTGTTTTATTAAATTATTGTAAACTTGTCTAAAATATATTTAGTTGGATTAGGCTAAATTATATTACGCTTGTTATAATAAGGTTAGGTAAGTTTTTTAAGGTTGTTTTGGTACAAAATGATTAATTTATACATTAACATAAATGAAAAAAATATATCTTTAAACGTATAAGAGAAAATTTTAGAAAGGACTTAATTTTAAATGAGTTCTTGCTAATTGGCCAATTTTACCTATACGGCAAGACATATATATATATGTCGTGCCGATTAGGTAAAACTGGTCAATTAGCAAGAACTCATCTAAAATTAAGTCCTTTCTAAAATTTTCTTTTATACGTTTAAAGATATATTTTTTTCATTTATGTTAATGTAAGAATTTATAATTTTGTACCAAGAGAAACTTTGAAAACCTACCTAACCTTATTACAACAAGCGCAATTTAATTTACCCTAACCCAACTAAATATATTTTAGATACGTTAACATTAATTTAATAATAAACAAAAACAATGAAATATATTTTTTTCGTTATGTTCAGAATGATTTTGGCGAAATTATTGCATACACAAATTTTCACTTGTCTTATATGGCAAGGTGAGCGTTGCTATTTAAGCCAAAATCGAAGTTTTACCTAATCGGCACTACTATATATATATATATATATATATATATATATATATATATATATATATATATATATATATATATATATATATATATATATATATATATATAAGTGTTTATGCACCTGGAGAAGAGAGAAGTGTAGAGGAGAGAGAGAGAGATTTTGGGAAATGTTGAGTGAGTGTGGGGAGTTTTGAACCAAGTGAGAGAGTAATCGTGGTTGGGGATCTTAATGCTAAAGTGGGTAAAAATGTTGTGGAGTAGTAGGTAAATTTGGGGTGCCAGGGTAAATGTAAATGGGGAACCATTAATTGAGCTATGTGTAGAAAGAGGTTTGGTAATAAGTAATACATATTTTATGAAAAAGAGGATAAATAAATATACAAGGTATGATATAGCACGTAAGAAAAGTAGTTTGTTGGATTATGTATTGGTGGATAAAAGGTTGATGAGTAGGCTTCAGGATGTACATGTTTATAGAGGGGCAACGGATATATCAGATCATTATTTGGTTGTAGCTACAGTTAGAGTAAAAGGTAGATGGGACAAAAGAAAATGGCAACAGCAAGTAAGAGAGAGGTAAAAGTGTATAAACTAAGGGAGGAGGAAGTTAGGGTGAGATATAAGCAACTATTGGCAGAAAGGTGGGCTAGTGCAAGTAGGAGTAGTGGGGGGGTTGAAGAGAGTTGGGATAGTTTTAAAAATGCAGTATTAGAATGTGGGGCAGAAGTTTGTGGTTATAGGAGGGTGGGTGCAGGAGGAAAGAGGAGTGAGTGGTGGAATGAAGAAGTAAAGGGTGTGATAAAAGAGAAAAAGGTAGCTTATGAGAGGTTTTACAAAACAGAAGTGTTAATAGAAGAGCAGAGTATATGGAAAGTAAAAGAAAGGTGAAGAGAGTGGTGAGAGAGTGCAAAAGAAGAGCGGATGAAAGAATGGGAGAGGCTCTGTCAAGAAATTTTGCTGAAAACAAGAAAATTTTTTGGAGTGAGATAAACAAGGTAAGAAAGCCTAGGGAACGAATGGATTTGTCAGTTAAAAACAGAGTAGGGAGTTAGTAGATGGGGAGCTGGAGGTATTGGGTAGATGGCGGAAAAATTTTGAGGAACTTTTAAATGTCGATGAAAAAGGGAGGCGGTAATTTCATGTACTGGCCAGGGAGGTACAACATCGTTTAGGAGTGAAGAAGAGCAGGATGTGAGTGTGGGGAAGGGGCGTGAGGCATTACGTAGAATGAAAGGGGGTAAAGCAGCTGGAATTGACGGAATCATGACAGAAATGTTAAAAGCAGGGGGGATGTAGTGCTGGAGTGGTTGGTTTTTTTGTTTAATAAATGTATGAAAGAGGGGAAGGTACCTAGGGATTGGCAGAGAGCATGTATAGTTCCTTTATATAAAGGGAAGGGGGATAAAAGAGAGTGTAAAAATTATAGGGGAATAAGTTTACTGAGTATACCAGGTAAAGTGTATGGCAGGGTTATTATTGAAAGAATTAGAGGTAAGACAGAGAGTAGGATTGCAGATGAGCAAGGAGGCTTTAGAGTGGGTAGGGGATGTGTATATCAAGTGTTTACAGTGAAGCATATATGTGAACAGTACTTAGATAAAGGTAGAGAAGTTTTTATTGCATTTATGGATTTAGAAAAGGCATATGATAGAGTGGATAGGGGAGCAATGTGGCAAATGTTGCAAGTGTATGGAATAGGTAGTAAGTTACTGAAGGCTGTAAAGAGTTTTTATGAGGATAGTGAGGCTCAGGTTAGGGTGTGTAGGAGAGAGGGAGATTACTTCCCGGTAAAAGTAGGTCTTAGACAGGGATGTGTAATGTCACCATGGTTGTTTAATATATTTATAGATGGGGTTGTAAAAGAAGTAAATGCTAGGGTGTTGGGAAGAGGGGTGGGATTAAATTATGGAGAATTAAATGCAAAATGGGAGTTGACACAGTTACTTTTTGCTGATGATACTGTGCTTATGGGAGATTCTAAAGAAAAGTTGCAAAGATTAGTGGACGAGTTTGGGAGAGTGTGTAAAGGTAGAAAGTTAAAAGTGAACATAGATAAGAGTAAGGTGATGAGGGTATCAAACGATTTAAATAAAGAAAAATTGGATATCACATTGGAGAGAGGGATTATGGAAGAAGTAAATGTTTTCAGATATTTGGGTGTTGACGTGTCAGCGGATGGGTTTATGAAGGATGAGGTGTACCATAGAATTGATGAAGGAAAAAAGATGAGTGGTGCATTGAGGTATCTGTGGAGACAAAAAACGTTATCCATGGAGGCAAAGAAGGGAATGTACGAAAGTATAGTGGTACCAACACTCTTATATGGGTGTGAAGCATGGGTTGCAAATGCTGCAGCGAGGAGGAGGCTGGAGGCAGTGGAGATGTCCTGTCTAAGGGCAATGTGTGGTGTAAATATTATGCAGAAAATTCGGAATGTGGAAATTAGGAGAAGGTGTGGAGGGGTTGTTGAGGTGGTTTGGTCATTTAGAGAGAATGGATCAAAGTAGAATGACTTGGAGAGCGTATAAATCTGTAGGGGAAGGAAGGCGGGGTAGGGGTCGTCCTAGAAAAGGTTGGAGGGAAGGGGTAAAGGAGGTTTTGTGGGCGAGGGGCTTGGACTTCCAGCAAGCATGTGTGAGCATGTTAGATAGGAGTGAATGGAGACGAATGGTTTTTGGGACATGACGATCTGTTGGAGTGTGAGCAGGGTAACATTTTGTGAAGGGATTCAGGGAAACCAGTTAATTGATTTAATTGGACTTGAGTCCTGGAAATGGGAAGTACAATGCCTGCACTTTAAAGGAGGGGTCTGAGATAGTGACAGCTGGGAGGGACTTTTCTCAGCTGTCGTATCTGAGCTCCTCTGCAAAGACAGTGATTATGTATGAGTGTGGTGAAAGTGTTGAATGATGATGAAAGTATTTTCTTTTTGGGGATTTTCTTTCTTTTTGGGTCACCCTGCCTCGGTGGGAGACGGCCGACTTGTTGAAAAAAAAAAAATATATATATATATATATATATATATATATATAATCGTGCCGATTAGGTAAAACTTGCGATTTTGGCTTAAATAGCAACGCTCACCTTGCCATATAAGACAAGTGAAAATTTGTGTATGCAATAATTTCGCCAAAATCATTCTGAACACAACGAAAAAAATATATTTCATTGTGTTTGTTTATTATTAAATTAATGTTAACGTATCTAAAATATATTTAGTTGGGTTAGGCTAAATTAAATTGCGCTTGTTGTAATAAGGTTAGGTAGGTTTTCAAAGTTTCTCTTGGTACAAAATTATAAATTCTTACATTAACATAAATTAAAAAATATATCTTTAAACGCATAGAGAAAATTTTAGAAAGGACTTAATTTTAGATGAGTTCTTGCTAATTGACCAGTTTTACCTAATCGGACTATATATAATATATATATATATATATATATATATATATATATATATATATATATATATATATATATATATATATATATATATATAGTAGTTTGCATATTAATTGGGACAGAGATGAAACAAGACGTTCATTTGAAAAATTAATGTTTATTTGAAAAATACACGACAATGATATAATTGATCTAATAAGAGAGATGATATGACAAGGTTCGTCGTCGTGGTGCCAAGTGCTGATAATAATAGTTAGATTCTCTACAGCTCAACAGTACTGTTTCGAGATCTTGTGTTTAGTTATTACCCATAGATTCTCAATTGGGTTCCCCTCCCGGGAGGTTCCTTGACGCTGGTGAGGTGGGGGGGGGGTTCTTTTTGTTGGGAATTGGATCTGTGCTCCAGTTCCCTGAATCGAGCCTGAAAACCGTCCATTCTTTCTCCCTCCCCCCCATAGGCGCTGTATAATCCCTACGGGTTTAGCGCTCTTAAACGATTATAATCAATTGGGTTGAGGTCAGGGGAATTTCCAGGCCAATTTAGTACGCTTAGCCCACTCTCTTCGAAAAAATATCAGCATTTTTCTGGAAGTGTGGCTTGGAGTAAGATCCAGCTAGAAGGACAATGCCTTCTCCATCAGAAAAGTCTCTGTTCATAGTGGGAAGCAAATGAATTTGTCACTGTTCATCGTTCCCTCAACAATACCAAGCCGTATTGGGCCTTTAGCAGTAAAACAACCCCAAATATCTTAGGTGGGTATTTTGGCGCTTGTTGAATATGTCCATTCCTAAGAGGTTCACCTTTGTTCTGTCTCATTACCACTCATCTGTACTCGTGTACGTCAAATTGCGCCTCATCTGAAAATATAACTTTTCTCCATTCATCTGTCTAAGGGCAGATGAATATATATATATAGATAGTGCCCACCGCAGCCGTTTTTTCCTCACAATAACAGTCAGTTGTTTACCGGCTTTCTGACAGTTCTGCCAACTCCAAGGAGCCTGCGTCAAACAGTTGAAGAATCAACATTTACGCCAGCTGAAGCCAAATCTCTCCAGATGTGTGCTGGTTTTCTTAGTATCCTTCACACTATTTATGATGACCTTGTCACAGGTGTTGTCTTGCGTTTTCTTCCACATCTTCCTTGACGCAGCCCTCCACAATCACCAGTGACGTCAGTTCTTTTCAGAATCCGACCAACAGTTGACTTTGCTAAGCTCAAATTTTCGGCGATCTGATACTCAAATCATGTTTTCTAAGATCTACAATACTTGCATTCTTCCTAGGTGTAACACCCATCACGAATTTTAGCAGTAATCATGAGTTGAAGGGATGAATTTGGCAAAACTATATTCACTCACAGAACACGCTTGCGGATTATTACCCGACAAGACACGTACCAGAAGATACCGTCATTTTTCCCGATAAAATACTTAAAATGCACCCTGGCCGTGTATATACACCCATAATTATACATCCCGCAGTGAATGCTATATACTAGTGATGTATCGGATATACACATCAGCATCCACGGAACATCCGCACAATTTCTTAGATCCGCATCCGCAAAATAAGTAAGACATCCTCATACTCATCCGCGGTTGAGTACGTATCACAATCGGTGGGAGTACCCGTATTTAAAACATGGAGAGGGAGAGGAGTGAGAAAAGCCTCCAACTGAATGCAGCGGGAGTCACAGTGAGACCCCCCTGAGGAAATGGTGGGCATTAAAATGGCCAAGAAACAGAAGGGGTGGCGGTAAGGAAGAAACCAGAAAGGCAACATCTGGGATAGATAATGCCCGAGAAGAGGATACAAAGAACAGATTGTATACCAATTATTCAAGTGGATGCGGGCTGCAGTGTAATGCAGCGAAGTATGAACAAAGTGCTGATGATATGGAATACCGGTGTGTATAAGAAGTGCACTTTAATTAAAGGTACCATCCGTAAAAGGATCCGATGAATATAATAAAATGTAGCCCGAAATGGGATGTATAACAGCAACACAAACCTAGAACTCATTCCAGCTAGAAGTATAGATTTCTATGATGAAATAGGTGAAATTCTAAGTACAAAGGAGAGAGAACTGATAATACCGGAGGCAAAATATATTTTGCTCAAAATATGCTAGTTGCAAGTGCACTGTACTGCAATAGTTGCACTGTACTGCAATAGTTGCAAGTGAACTGTGCCGCAATAGTTGCAAGTGCACTGTACCGCAATAGTTGCACTGTACTGCAATAGTTGCAAGTGCACTGTACTGCAATAGTTGCACTGTACTGCAATAGTTGCACTGTATTGCAATAGTTACAAGTGCATTGTACTGCAATAGTTGCACTGTATTGCAATAGTTGCAAGTGCACTGTACCGCAATAGTTGCAAGTGCACTGTATCACAATAGTTGCAAGTGCACTGTACCACAATAGTTGCAAGTGCACTGTACCGCAATAGTTGCAAGTGCACTGTACAGCAATAGTTGCAAGTGCACTGTACCGCAATAGTTGCAAGTGCACTGTACCGCAATAGTTGCAAGTGCACTGTATCACAATAGTTGCAAGTGCACTGTACCACAATAGTTGCAAGTGCACTGTACCGCAATAGTTGCAAGTGCACTGTATCACAATAGTTGCAAGTGCACTGTATCACAATAGTTGCAAGTGCACTGTATCACAATAGTTGCAAGTGCACTGTATCACAATAGTTGCAAGTGCACTGTATCACAATAGTTGCAAGTGCACTGTACCGCAATAGTTGCAAGTGCACTGTATCACAATAGTTGCAAGTGTACTGTACCACAATAGTTGCAAGTGCACTGTACCACAATAGTTGCAAGTGCACTGTACCGCAATAGTTGCAAGTGCACTGTACAGCAATAGTTGCAAGTGCACTGTACCACAATAGTTGCAAGTGCAGTGTACCACAATAGTTGCAAGTACAGTGTACTGCAATAGTTGCAAGTGCAGTGTACTGCAATAGTTGCAAGTGCACTGTATATATATATATATATATATATATATATATATATATATATATATATATAAAAATACACGTGCATACTCACAAGAAATATCTTCCTCCACTAAATTAATATATTTTACCAACATCTATTTACCGAGTAAAGAGTTCTAACTAGACCTGTCTTCAACATGTATAGTATATCACAGCCAGAAATTTTTAATGTCAGCATACTGCGTCTATAATATTTTGTGAAACCGGGTATTTCTCTGTTTGGATAGTTAATGTGTTTAATACCTACTAACTACACGATGGTTATGCCTGCTTTTAACTTGCTCATCAGAGAGAGATTATAGTCAGCTCTCATTGTATACACACTAAGTGATGTATTTCTCATGCTGTATATCCTTTGATATATGCAATAGTGTTCGTAGTACTGGAACTGAATATTCCACTCAAAGTTTTACGTTCTCTACGGCGTTATTGTTTTTGTTGTTCGTTATTGATTTTGTTCGCTATTGTTTTTGTTGTTCGCTATTGTTTTTTGTTGTTCGCTATTGTTTTTGTTGTTCGCTATTGTTTTTGTTGTTCGCTATTGTTTTTGTTGTTCGCTATTGTTTTTGTTGTTCGCTATTGTTTTTGTTGTTCGCTTTTGTTTTTGTTGTTCGCTATTGTTTTTGTTGTTCGCTATTGTTTTTGTTGTTCGCTATTGTTTTTGTTGTTCGCTATTGTTTTTGTTGTTCGCTATTGTTTTTGTTGTTCGCTATTGTTTTTGTTGTTCGCTATTGTTTTTGTTGTTCGCTATTGTTTTTGTTGTTCGCTATTGTTTTTGTTTGTTTGTTTTTTATTTGAGATTTTCGTTTTTCTTGTTTTTGCTGTTAAAAACCATTTATATGCATGCACCATAAAGCGTAGGTGCTTTATTAAACTAACAAACACTTGCTACAGGGTCATAAAGCCTGTGTATTTTATTAAAGGAACAAACACTTGTTACTGGATCATAAAGCCTGTGTGTTTTATTAAAGGAACAAACACTTGTTACAGGCGTGAGGCAGAGGTGCACATGGAGGGCTCCTTCCTGGTCCGCCTCACATACGAAGACGAGATTACCTACAACATCGTGGGTGCCGCAGAGAAGGTCCTGGGTAAGTCAACAACCCTTTCTTAGTGTTGTATTAAATTAAAAACACAGGTGTATAACAAGCTTTCATCGGAACAACGTTTCGCTCTGTGTAAAACTTTATCGGCCGTACTACAGTAAGTTTATTGAGGTAGAGGTGTACATAAATACAGTTACACAAATTATCATACATAAATAACTTATGGGTAAATTATCCAGGATTGCCCAAAAAAGTCAGACGAAGTAAGTTATTGCCACTGGGGTCCTTGTAATATCCGATTATTAAAGCCTAATGTTGAAAAGCTAAGTAAATCAAGTGTGTGTCAAAATCAATTACAATAATAGGAGATATACTAAGAATAAGGTAAACCGAGTTACTTATAATATCAGCTTATAATAATAAGTACACGAATGTCAGCTATACAAGAAATCACTCTTCCATTTCTATAGCTTCGTTCATTAGAAGTGTTTTAGCTCTCTTCCTGAACTGGCACATGCTAGGACTGGCTTTGACATGTGAGGGCAGTTCGTTCCACTCCTTTAGTGCTTACAATAAAAGGTGTTTGACCACATACTGTGGAGACTACAAAACTGTTTTCATCCCCTAGTATCATACTTGTTTTGGTTCCCAATCTTGAAAAACTTGGCAGCAAGATATTCTGGACACTGCTTGTAAGCAGTTTTATGAACGTGATTTAACTTCAGTTGCTTTACTCTGTCTTCAACGTTCAGCACATCCAGTTGTTGTAATTCATCCTGACCTACATGCTGTCTTGGACCAGGTCCAGGATGAATCTCACCCCTTTTGTTTTGGGTGATTTGTAGTCTGACTTTCATTTTTTTTTTTTTTTTTGTTAAGGGTGGGCAAGCTCTTCGATAAGAACAACCACATATAATACTTGTTATACATTTCTGAATGTTCAAGAGCCACAGCCAACATTATTTGAAAAATGTATTTATAAATAATAAAAAAATACAACTATATAGTAGCCCTACTCACTAAGCTCTGCTCGTTGAAGACACTGTGACTTCATTTTTTGCAGTTACTAGATTTGACATCCTACTAGCAGTTACTAGTAGGATGTCAAAGGTGTTCTAAGAAGCTCAGTGAGGTGACTGTTAGTGAAGATAGCACGATGTTTTGACTTAATAAATTTCATTACAGGGAAGAGATTCAGAGCAATAAGTTGTCCCAAAAACAGAGAATAGTTAGAAGTCAGTTTTCTGAAGACTGGGATACTTTGCTTCTGGGATTTGTTTCCAAAAGTCAGAGAAATTCAAGAAATTCAAAACATGGCTTTAACTTTTTTAGTTTCTCAAACTTGTTCTCAGAATCATTACAAAGTGTTTCTAAGTTTATTTTGTATTGTTTCAGTTTACTGTCTTTAATTTCAACATCAGAAAATGTAGTTATTCTTAATTTAAGTTTGGGAAAGTAGTCAAACTGGCTAGGACGCAGCTTCTCAGATCACTCTGCAGTGAACATACGATTTATATTACTAATTTCAGAAATACGTCTCTCAGTAGTGCGGCGGGAGATAGGAATTTGTTCTATTGCCTGTAAGTTTTGAGTTGTCTGGAGAGAGAATTGCAATCACATCACTAATATTCTTTTTTTTAAATTCTCCATGATTAAGGTAGTTTACTTGGAGCAATATTGCAAACTATAACAGAACTAGCGTTAATAGCCAAATCACTTTTCTTACAGAGGGAAAATAAGCTAGTTTGTCGAGTAAATAAATTAGATTTCAAAAATTTTCTTATTTTTACGCAGTTCTGATTCAGGAGGAACATTTGAGTATCTTTATTCAGAATATATCCAAATGTTGCACAAGTGTCTCATTGATCAACTTTTCAAAAACCATATATGCAGAATGAAAGTTGGTGAGCTGGTTGCAGATAATGGAATACCTGTCATCCCATTCACTGGTCCTTCAACATCAGCTCTTTCAAGAATACCTGAGCCGGTACTAACTTTGCAGTTCCGGTACACAAAACAGCCATCTGGTTTTACTCGGCAGTCAACATGACTTCTCGACAGATCAGTAGCCCCTATAACATAATGCCCAGCTTTCACACAACTTGTGTTCTGAGCAAGTAAGTTTATTCAGGTATACACAAATACATCTACATAGATTATTATACATAACAGCATATGTGTAGAGGACCTAAGATAAAGCAAAAAAGTCAGAGTGACTTATTTCCATTGGGATCCTTTGCCAAATGGAAAACCTATTAGGAAGTCAGATGTGCGCCATTTACCAGTCATAGATCTCAGTCCAAAAAGACAATACCGTGACTGGAATAATACACAAATAACCAGTACAAAGACAAAGATAATTCGGTCCAAGTAGAACCGAACGTTGTCATACGTTTCTTTTTTCTATGTGAAGGTTATTTGTGTATCTCAATCCAGATGATCACAAGTTTGCATATTCAACTTTATTGTACATAGAAGAACAAGCAAGTCGCCTAGACGTGCCATCTCCACGCGTCACCTTAGAATTAGATCAACTACTGAGGTTAAAACGAGTGTAGATAGTAACTTCTATAAACTTATAAAAGATTGTAGTACTTTTAAGTGATTTCACCTTGTATCGAGTACTTGTGGCTCGTGTTTAATGTAATGAGAGGATTAGGAAAAGATTAAGCATTTGGAGGCACTGTATAACCTGCATGTTTAGGTTAGGTTAGGTAAGATTTGTCAGGAAACAGGACAAGTGGTCATAGTATGACCCGCAGCTGCAGTTTTTGGTTATCTGACCACAACCTTCCACTGGCTTACCCCTCCACACCTTTAAAAATTAAGGTTATGATTATAACCATCGAGTTTATATAGTATTCCCCACAAACTGTTACTCTTACGACGCGCTGCAAAGCCTGTGCCACTGGAACTACACGAAGACTCTTCCATTTCCACTTTCTTCTCTTTATTCTTTGTAAACCTCTTCCATTTTCTTTCTTCATATCCTTCCAAATTGTTTTGTCATTATTTGGCTCGTGCTTCCTGTTTCCTTTTTCTGTCAATTATATTAGACACTATTTTCTCTATCTTTCGCTATTTTAATATCATTTTCTATAAATTCCTGCTCTATTCAAAGCCGAGCCTCTCCCCTTCTCTCTATCATATGAAATTTCCCTACTAGATTTTTTTTTTTTCACTACAGTAGAATATATTTCACCCAGTCTACGTGATGGAGTGAAGGGATGGGAAAGAGCTTCTGCAATGCAACCCTTGTCTCAGCTCCCTAAAAATAAGAGGGAGCTTACTGTATCTAGGCGTTCTCAGCTCAGAGCCTCGATGTAATATCTTTATTTCTACATGTACAAGGTATACAAACTATAGCTGACACCAATGACATACTATTATATAGAAAGCCGCTTGTTATGCTCAGCATTTCGGGCAAATTAGGTCAGTTTTGTCCCATGATGCGACCCACACCAGTCGACTAACACCCAGGTACCCATTTTACTGATGGGTGAACATAGGCAACCGGTGTAAGGAAACACGTCCAATGTTTCAACCCTCGCTGGGAATCGAATCCAGAGACCCACACCCTGTGAAGCGAGAGCTTTTGCCACCAGGCCACGGGCCACCGTAAGGGTTGTTTTCAACCTTTGCAATGTACTCACCACAACAAACTAACTTGAATGATCTCTCTCACAATGCAGCTTCTTCAAGCCATGACTTGCTGAAACATGAACTGGTAAAACTGTCCATAAAATCTGCATACAACGTAGTAAAACTCTCAGAACTCATCAAAGGCATATCAGAGCGAAACATGACTTAATGAAGTTTTATACAGAGCGAAACATCGTCTCAGTAAAACCATATTATGCAAGGCACGTCTTTTCTACATAATCAATGGACAGGCGCTCTTTGGATCCTCGGTAAAGAGGATTTTTTAAGCAGAAAAAGACATTTCTAAATTCCTTTACATTAAAACTCCGCTGCATTTACCAACGCTCACGAGATATATCACCTTAATATTCGCATCAGACACCCATTAAGCAATCTCCTTAATGCTGCAATAAATTCGTTTGTGATTACAAACTATAATTCCGCTATAAACAAATGTGTGTGTGTGAGTGTGTGTGTGTGTGTGTGTGTGTGTGTTATATGTCGTGCCGAATAGGTAAAACTTGTGATTTTGGCTTAAATAGAAACTCTCTTCTTGCCGAATAAAGCAAGCAAGCGAAAATTTGTGATTGCAATAAGTTCTCAAAAAATCATTCTGAACGTAACGAGAATAATATATTTCATTGTGTTTGTTTATTATTAAATTATTATAAACTTGTCTAAAATATATTTAGTTGGATTAGGCTAAATTAAATTGCGCTTGTTATAATAAGGTTAGGTAAGTTTTCTAAGGTTCTTTTGGTACAAAATTATTAATTTTTACATTAACATAAATGGAAAAATATATCTTTAAATGTATAAGAGAAAAATTTTGAAAGGACTTAATTTTAAACGAGTTCTGGCTAATTCACAAATTTTACCTATTCGACACACACACACACATATATATATATATATATATATATATATATATATATATATATATATATATATATATATATATATATATATATGCATACATACTAAGATACAAGAGCCCCTTAATATATATTGTTTTATACACTCTGCTGTTGCACTCTGTGTGTTTCGAGAAAGAGAGATTGACTTGTTTATTAGATTTGAGGCCAATTAAATAAATTAGCGTTATTACAGCTGCTTGTCACTTGTTCTCCACCACCAGCCAGGGACACTTTAATTTCTGAAATTGAGATTAAACTCTCTTAAGTATAAATCTTGAGAGATACAAAGTATATAAACTTCAATCCCCCACAATCCCCTCAATATACAAACTTTCAGTCATAGTTTGTATGTGTTGACAGTAAGGAGAGATGAACAAGCTGCTCGGGGGAAATTACAAGTAATTCCTGAGTTCTTATTGGTCGGACACGTCATTCAAGGTTTCTGATTGGTTTAGAAAGTGCTCTAATGGGGGGGCCCGAGGTATATAACAGAAACACCTCACAAAAACACTTTATACACTTAAGTAGTTAGACTGTTGGGTTTAGTCCTGACTCTTTCTCTTCTACTTCAGCTCTTCCTCTCACCGGCTATTCTTCTTCTGTCCCCACTTCCCCCTCGCCCCTAGTGGCTCCTTACCTGAGAGTCTGAACTAACTAAAAACACTTTAGTTACAAACAAAAGTTTGGAGGAAGAATATATATAAAAATTCAGGCAACCGTTTAATGGTACCCCATGGCGGACCCCTTATAAACAACAGTAGCAACAGCAACATTAGGAACATCAGCGGCAACAACAGCAACAGTAGAAACAGCAGCAACAGCAATAGTAGGAACAGCAACATCAGCAACAACAGTAGAAACAACAGCAACAGTAGGAACAACAGCAACAGTAGGAACAAAAGCAACAGTATGAACAGCAGCAACAGCAACAGTAAGAACAGCAGCAGCAACAGTAGGAACAGCAGCAACAGTAAGAACAGCAGCAGCAACAGTAGGAACAGCAGCAACAGTAGGAACAACAGCAACATCAGGAACATCAACAGTAGGAACAGCAACAGAAACAGCAGGAAAAACAGCAACAGTAGGAACAACAGCATCAGAAGAAACAATAGGAACTGCTGCAGCAGAAACTGTAGGAACAACTGCAGTAACAGCAGGAACAGCAAAAACAGTAGGAACAGCAGCAGTAGCAGCCACAACAGCAACAGTATCAACAGCAGCAATAGCAGCAACAACAGTAGCAGCAGCAGCAACAGCACCATCAGTTGCAGCAGCAAAACAGTAGCAACATCAAGAACAGTAGCAACAGCAGCAGCAAAAGCAGCAACAAAAGCAGCAACAGTAGCAACAGCAGCAGCAACAGCAGCAGCTGCAGCAGAGGCAATAGTATCAACAGCAGTAGACACAGCAACAGCAATAGCCACAGCAACAGCAGCAACGGTACCAACAGCAGCAGCAGCAAGAGCAGCAGCAGCAGTAGCAGCAGCAGCAGTAACAGCAGCAGTAGTAGCAGCAGCAGCAACAAAAGCAGCAGCAGCAGTAACAGCAGCAGCATCAATCATCATCAATCATCAATCATGGAGTAATATCGTGAGCAGCAGCAGCAGCCGCCTCCCTCCATCATGAAATTCCCTCATTAAATCAGGTAAAGTCTTGATGATTAAGACACAGGTGCAACAGTTGGTATCTTTATTCTTGAAACGTTTCGCCTACACAGTAGACTTCGTCAGTCAAATACAGAGGCAGCAGGTGTAGCAAATAGTATTTGAGGTGGTCAGTCCGGTCATATCGGTCTGGACTGATATGAACCTGAAGGATGAGAATGGAATCTTAAATAGTGTTGAAGGTGATGTGTGGAAGATCACAGTTATACTTCTGCCATGTCCGACGGTCTCCTGGTGTCCCAGGAGGACCATACAGCACTTCCTAAGATAATACGATTTCCACTGAGTGCAATGTCGCGATCACGTTAACACTACCGCCAATGGCTGATAATAATCACTATTTCATTGCCTGGGAACTGAATTTAACAATTAGCAGTTTCCCTACTTATGAGGCCAGATAATAATAATAATAATAATAATAATAATAGTATTATTATTAATATAATAATATCTTTATTTACTACAAGTACATGTACAAGGTATACAGGCCTAGCTGACATCAATGACATACTACTATATAGAAAGCCCCTTGTTATACTGAGCATTTCGGGCAAATTAGGTCAGTGTCCCAGGATGCGACCCACACCAGTCGACTAACACCCTGATACCCATTTTACTGATGGGTGAATATAGACGACAAGTGTAAAGAAACACGCCCAATGTTTCTACCCTCGCTAGGAATCGAACCCAGACCCTCGCCGTGTGAAGCTAGGGCTTTGGCCACCAGGCCACCTGAGCCCTGAAGAGAAGGATGTATTTGGGGTAATTAGATTCAGTCAGAGTAAGAAATGATGATGTCCAGTTTCTTGAACCAAGAATCCTTCACCACTTAAAAGTGGCCTTCTCCACGAATGAATAGCCATTCTGTTGTATATTCTACCACTATACTATTCTGTGTTTCTATGTAGTACATTCCACACCTCACCAGTTGAGAACTTGCTTTCTTGAGAGCTGAGTGAGTTTCCATGTCTCCTAATATCATGTTTATTTTTCCTCCTGTTATCTACCTTGTCCATAATTACTATCGCATTTGCTTTGTCTGCTTTCGTAAGGTATTTCATGGTATAACTTAACGAATCTTTGAGAACAATTGTGTTGTAGAGGTCTGAGCAAAGTTATACCATGAATTAAGTAACGATCCTGGACTTCACCTTACGAAAGCAGACAGAGCTAATGTGATAGCAATTATAAACAAGGTAGATTATAGGGGAAAATAACATTATTAGAAGACAGGGGAACTAACGTGCCCCTTGAAGCTCAACACAAAATGTTGTTCATATCAAGTCATGATATATATTTCTTTAAAATAAGGACTTACGCTCATTCATGTTTCTCCAGCATCACTTTTGTTAGGTTTAGGGCGTATCCATTTTAACTGTACAATTCACATGTACAGAAATAATAAGTTATACTCTGCGCTGTTAATTATTTCATGTAAATTTGCAGTGTATATACATTGACAGATGCAAGTTTTATGGTGTAAATGCAATGTAAATTTAAATAGTGATTTTGATTGACTCAAGAAATTGCAATAACACTATTGCACACAAATCACGGAATGGATGAGGTTGGATCCCATAGCAAGAGAGTTCCGTAGTTTGTTCTTTAGGGATTTTGACACTTTTTCAGCTATTCTCTTCTTGAAGTTTGGAAACTTTTTTCCTGGTTTTTGCTCATTCAGGTGTGTTAATGAGGGTGGGTGATGAGAGGGTGATAAAAATCAACGAATTGAAAAATAAAACATTCCTTAATATCCCGGGAGTAAAACTGAAGATATCTTATATAATTTTACTTTTTTTTTTAAACATTCATATAGCATTTGTGTATTGACTGAGTGGCAGAGTAGGTGTCTATGTGTGGGTGACTGGGTTCTTCTATAATATTGTTGAAACTTGCAGTGAAAGACACTAGGTGACTCTTTAGTAAACCACGGAACTGGTGAGGTTGAAACCCTTGCCAAGTGAGTCTAAAACTCCTGGCCAGTGCGTAAACCACTGGGCCAGCTGGCTACAATAAGATTTATCCACGTATATTTATACACGATAGGGAAGTTAGCATGGGCCACCACTGTGACCACAAATGCAAGTTTTCACAGATGAATCTCCCGCCAGCGTGGCTGTGACGAACTCTAGCTCAAGTCCCCTCAAAGCCGCCATCATTACTCACGAAATCGCACTGACCTGGAATTTCACGACTCACTCGCCCTGGGTTCTAACCCCACCCGTTCCGTGGTTTGTACTCGTGTTATTAGGATTTTGCAAGTCTTAACTCTGTAGTATTTAATGTGAAATATGTATTAGCTTTCTACACCATGTCTCGCGTCGTAGCTTCAGCTCTGCTAGGGGAGGTTAGGTGGCTGGCTATGTATACAGTAACTTGAATCAAACACAAGCAGTAGTACTTGAACTTAATATAATAGACTTATAACTGAATTGCCGACAGTGTGTGTGTACTCACCTAATTGTGGTTGCAGGGGTCGAGACTCAGCTCCTGGCTCCGCCTCTTCGCTGTCCGCTACTGGGTCTCTGCTCTCCCTGCAACATGAGCTTTATCATACCTTGTCTTAAAACTATGTATGGTTCCTGCCTCCACTATATCTTTCTCTTGACTATTCCACTTCCTGACTACTCTGTGGCTGAAGAAATGCTTTCTAACATCCCTTTGACTCATCTGAGTCTTCAGCTTCCAGTTGTGTCCCCTTGTTTCTGTGTTCCCTCTCTGGAACATCCTGTCACTGTCTACCTTGTCAATTCCCCGCAGTATTTTGTATGTCGTTATCATGTCTTCTCTGACCCTTCTTTCCTCCAGTGTTGTTAGTCCTATTTCCCTCAACCTTTCTTCATAGGACAGACCCCTGAGTTGTGGAACTAACCTTGTCGCAAACCTTTGCACTTTCTCTAGTTTCTTTACGTGCTTGACCAGGTGTGGGTTCCAGACTGGTGCTGCATATTCTAGTATGGGCCTGACGTACACGGTGTGTGTGTGTGTGTGTGTGTGTGTGTGTACTCACCTAATTGTGGTTGCAGGAGTCGAGACTTAGCTCCTGGTGTGTGTGTGTGACTAAGAGAAAATGGGTATGTGCGTAGGGGGCTATGGGAAAGTGTGCAAGTGGGTTGATGTGGTGAAGTGACTGTGTGTGTGTGGGGGGGGGCTGTGAAGAGATGCATGTAAGTGTAGATTAGAGAAATGTATTTGTGCGTAGGTGGCTGGGGAAAAGTGTAGTCTGTACGTGTGGGAGTGACGTGCGGAAGTGTGTGTGAGTGTGACTGGAGTGAAGTGTGAGTTTGTAAAGGTAAGTGTTTTTGTGTGAACAAGTGGAGCAGTGTGTTTACTTGTGGAAGGATGTGGAGCAGTGACACATACATGTGTTGATGGGTGAGTGGGGATGATAGTATGATGGGTGAATAATAGGAGTGTATGTAACCAAATTGCACATACACCCATTTCCTGGTCCCATCTCCTTTAACTACAGTCACCGGAATTAAATAGTCATGGTTTTTTAGGTCCTATCTTATCTGCTTTTAAAACTTTGCGTGAAGTCTGCCTCTACCACTTCCTCGTCTCACTCCTTTCACTTATCATCATGAGAATGATAAAGTTATTGTGCTTATTGTGCACCCCATGCTCACTCTCTGAGTGGTAGCAAAAAAAAAAAAACAGAGGTCACAATGGGTCTTTGTCAGACCCCACTGAACATTGTTACATTGCTAGAAAGGAATATTAGTTGTTATACACAGTACAATAATGAGAACAGACTCAACAAAATTCTTTATTACAGTTAAAGAAAAAATTGGTCATAGCTGGGTTGCAATCTCAACAAAGACAGTTGTTTCTTCGTCTAGTCGATGCAAAATGTGGATACAGTCTCAAGATTTCAGATATTTTATCATTAATAATGAAGTGTTTTGACATATCCTGTAAGGTTTACATGGAGGTGTCTCTGAGAGGCTGAATATTTGGAAATTACTATATAATGTTCCGGTGTATGGACCTGTCTGTCCACACACTTCCCATTTTAAGTCATTAACATATCCATACAAACCGTACTGCCGGAAACACTTATAGCCTAGCCTTAGTCTACAAGTAAAAACATTTGCAACCTGCTAACCACGTTACTTTATCCATAGATCACGGAATTAGAGCACAAACTTAAGATGTCATACCTGACAGAAGAAGTACAAAGGGAACAAAGAACCATACAGGATATTGCAAGAAACCCAAAATATTTCTACTCCTATGCAAAATCCAAGCTAAGAACTACCTGTAGAATTGGACCATTATTGAGAGGAGATTCGTATACGGACGATGAACAGGAAATGAGTGAAATTCTAAAAGAACAGTATGAGTCAGTGTTCAGCAACCCACTAAATGACAGCAAGGTAGAAAATGCAGAAATATTTTTCACTCCAGCAGAAGGCTGCGCAGACCACCTAACCGACATTAGTACAAATCCCATAGATTTCGAAAAAGAAATGGCCAACATGCCCACTCACTCAGCACCTGGACCAGATTCATGGAATGCTTTATTTGGAAAAATAAACACATGAGCAGTATAATGTGATCCTTTATTGACAACGTTTCGCCCACGCAGTGGGCTTTATCGAGTCACAGACAGATCTACCTGTGACTCGATAAAGCCCACTGCGTGGGCGAAACGTTATCAATAAAGGATCACATTATACTGCTCATGTGTTTATTTTTCCATTGTGTCGGTATTTTATACCTTTTATTTCCATCGAATGCTTTATTTATAAAGCAGTGCAAAGTACCATTAGCAAGAGCCCTTAGTATTCTGTGGAGAAAGAGCTTAGATCTAGGTGAAATTCCAGAGGCCTTAAAGAGTGCAGACATAGCTCCTTTGCATAAGGGAGGTAGTAGAGCACTAGCTAAAAATTACACACATCATAAAAATCTTTGAAAGAGTGATGAGACGGCAGATTACAAAGTTCATGGACCAGCACAACCAACATAACCCGAACCAGCATGGCTTTAGAGCGGGTCGATCATGCCTGTCACAGCTGCTGATCCATTATGACAGAATTACGGAGGCATTGGAGGACGACCAAAACGCAGATGTGATTTACACAGATTTTGCAAAGGCGTTTGACAAATGCGATCATGGAGTGATAGCGCACAAAATGAGGGCCATAGGGATTACGGGGAAGGTAGGCAGATGGATTTTTGAGTTCCTAACACACAGAACACAAAAAGTAGTAGTGAACAGGGCAAGATCCAGCATCAGCGAGGTCAAAAGCTCAGTGCCCCAAGGCACTGTCCTGGCACCTCTGCTGTTTCTCATCCTCATAGCAGACATAGATAAAAACACCCAGCACACTTTTGTATCATCATTTGCAGATGACACTAAAATAAGCATGAAAGTCACTACGGTAGAGGACACTGAAAAATTACAGGAGGACATAAGCAGGGTCTTCCAATGGGCAGTGGAGAACAACATGACGTTCAATTGTGATAAGTTTCAGCTGCTTAGGTATGGAAAAAATGAAGAACTCAAAAGGAACACTATATACAAAACGCAAGAGGGTCACCACATAGAACGAAAGGAACACGTAAAGGACTTGGGAATAATTATGTCTGCTGATCTGTCGTTTAAAGACCATAACAAGACAAAGATCACAACAGCCAGGAAGATGACGGGGTGGGTATTGAGAACTTTCAAAACAAGGGAAATAATGCCGATGGTGACACTATTCAAATCGCTAGTGCTCCCTCACTTAGAATACTGCTCAGTGCTGACGGCCCCGTTCAGGGCAGGAGAAAAAGCAGAGCTGGAACAAATCCAGAGATCGTTTACGGCTCACATTGAGCCATTGAAACATCTAAATTATTGGGAACGCCTTCAAGTCTTGAACATGTACTCATTGGAGCGGAGGAGAGAGAGATACATGATAATATATACATGGAAAGTACTCGAGGGCCTGGTCCCAAATCTGCACACTGCCATAACAACATACTGGAGTGAGAGATATGGGAGAAAGTGTAAAATAAACCCAGTGAGGAGCAGGGGTGCGATGGGGACAATACGGGAGCACTGTATTAACATCCGGGGTCCCAGACTATTCAACATCTTACCAGAAGATATCCGAAACATCGCTGGAACCAGTGTAGAAGCCTTCAAGAGGAAACTGGACAAGTATCTTCACCAGGTGCCAGATCAACCAGGCTGTGATGGATATGTGGGGCAGCGGGCCTCCAGCAGCAACAGCCTGGTTGACCAGGCAAGCACCAGACGAGCCTGGCCCATGGCCGGGCTCAGAGAGTAGATACTCTCGAAACTCTTCAAAGGTATATCTTCAAAGGTATAGATAATTTGACTTCGCACATTTCATTATGATTCATAAAGAAACTGCAAGTTTCCGTATTGTACTGTTTTCCTCAAATTCGTTTGCAAGTTCCTTTCTGACAAGGTCTCGCAGACTTCTGTTCGGAAAAAAAAGTTACTTAAAATTTTTTTTATGCTTGTTTAGCTAATTCATCAACTTCCTCATGCTCCTGGAGGCCTATGTGAGAGGGAATCCACTGAAACTTAAATCGTGTTGTACATGAATGGTACAAATTACCGACAAGATAAAGATTTATACATGTGCAAAATCTGGGTATCTTTATTTCTAGGTGTTTCGATATCCAGTTTCTTTATAAATTCAAATTTAAGGACGTAATGGGAAGACTGTAGAACTTATATACGAAAGACGAGATAATCAGTCCCACGGCTTTAGAGTTGATTAAGAGCACCGTCGTCATATAATAACGTTTCGGTCCAAGTCGCACCGAAACGTCGGTATAAGTGTTTCCTACATACGGGTTATTTGTGTATTGTTCCAGTGACAGTATTGTGCCTTTTTATTATTTATAATTTATACACTACTCGGGCTACATATTACTCACGCCTCTCACGAAATCGTAATAATACGATTGGAAACAAACCACGGAACGGATGGGGGTAGAACCCTTGGCAAAGTGAGTTTTAGGACTCACTTGCCATGAGTTCAATCCCTACCCGTTCCGTGGTTTATTTACTCGCTTCTTACGCCACCACCCCCTTCAAGGAGTTGGTGGCTCTTCAATCAAGGAATTAAAGCTATTCTTTCCTTTTCTCAAATCAAATGCGATTACCTTCCATTCTCCAGCCGCTGCCATGACCCCTTCTAGTTTACCTTTCCCAGTGAATATAATTGTTTGGCGGTCACCTAAATGCCCTTCTTCGTATTCACCTGCCCATCCAGTGTGGGATTTAGACAGGTGATGCTTGTTGTTTACACTATCCGTGCTTTCTGCCTTTGCTCTGTGACTGTGTAACCTACTTTGTTTACGTTGTGCGGTCTCCTGGTGGCACCTGGAAACACTAACTCCGAAATGTTATTGACTCTGAGCTTAAACACCGCCACAGGCAAGGATCTGCCTAGGATATTTTTACCATCACAGAATTAACGTCGCATTTTTCAGTTTGTAGTGCAAGTAGCATAGGTAATTACCTCGTAGAGCAGGTAGTTACCTCGTAGCGCAGGTAGTTACCTCGTAGCGCAGGTAGTTACCTCGTAGCGCAGGTAGTTACCTCGTAACGCAGGTAGTTACCTCGTAACGCAGGTAGTTACCTCGTAGCGCAGGTAGTTACCTCGTAGCGCAGGTAGTTACCTCGTAGCGCCGGTAGTTACCTCGTAGCGCCGGTAGTTACCTCGTAGCGCCGGTAGTTACCTCGTAGCGCAGGTAGTTACCTCGTAGCGCCGGTAGTTACCTCGTAGCGCTGGTATGTATAGTACAGTAGTAAACAGTATTTAGTTTTGGATAAATGCGTGTTTCCACCCAATTAGCGTTGTAACAGAAGCGATAATTGGTACTTAAATTGTTGATTTATGTATGTAATATTACTCTTATGTTATTATTAAAAAGGAATACAATACCGACAGGTTTATAAGTAAGGTACGTGTGCAACAGTTTGGTATCTTTATTGTTGAGACGTTACGCCTATACAGTAAGATGCCTCAGTCGTATACAGAAGAGTGACAGAAGCAGTAGAGATGTGAAGACGATGGAGCAGAACTCTTCTCCAGGCTGGGGGACTGACCACCTCAAAACTACGCTTTCAAGGGTGATGGACTGATTACATCTTTGCATCTCTACTGCTTCTGCTCACTCTTCTGTATTCGACTGAAGAAGCCTATTGCTTAGATACCTAACTCTTGCACATATATCTTACTTATCATTGTTAGTCTGTGTTTAAGGACATGTTTTTATATATGCAAAATAAATTCGGCACGACATATATAAGTCGTGCCGAAGAGGTAAAACTGGTCATTTAGCAAGAACTCTTTTATAATTAAGTTCTTTCTAAAATTTTCTCTTATTCGTTTAAAGATATATTTTTATCATTTATGTTAAAGTAAAAAATAATAATTTTGTACCAAAAGAACCTTAGAAATCTTACCTAACCTAATTATATCAAGCGCAATTTAATTTAGCCTAATCCAACTAAATATATTTTAGATAAGTTTACAATAATTTAATAATATACAAACACAATGAAATATATTTTTTTCGTTAGGTTCAGAATGATTTTTGCGATTGCATGCACAAATTTTCGCTTGCCTCATTTGGAAAGAAGAGCGTTGCTACTTAAGCCAAAATTTCAAGTTTTACCTATTCGGCACGACACACTCAATATATATATATATATATATATATATATATATATATATATATATATATATATATATATATATATATATATCTGAGTGGTTACTAATTTGCGAGTCATAAGAGGCCATTTATAATTCTGTGGCTAAGCTCAAAAAAAGTGTAAAAACCACACGAACACACACACAACCCCCTCCCACACCCACACACACACACAACCCCCTCCCACACCCACACACACACACAACCCCCTCCCACACCCACACACACACACACACACACAGACATTGGCAGAAAGGATCAAGAGCACAATGGAGTGGGAGTGTGGGAAAAAGGCTAAGCAACACAATGGTAGGGAAGATATTTACAAAGAGCAAGAAGTGGTAGTTACGAACTCTTGATGCTGACGCATGGATGCAGAGCCTGGCAGAGAAACTGGATGTGCTGAAGCGGAATATAGAGGCGACGACCAATAGGAGAAAGAGTTGAGTGCAGGATCAACAGTGGATAGTGAAGGGACTGAAGGTGGGAAAAGAGCAAAGAGGTCCCTTGAGAAAACGATATCAGGCCACCAGGACGTCAGGGAGATGATAAATGAAACAACCAAGGAGATACTTAAATCAGACCCAGAGATACGGAGGGAAACGAAATGGGATGAGGAAAGGGAGAGGTCACTCATTATTCATGGGCTCAATGAGGCAGATGGGAAGACTTATGATGAAAGATGGAGGGAGGTAAAATAAGATTGAGAGCACCATCGTGGTAACAGGAGAGTAAGCAACCCAACTGACAAATTTTCAGAGACTTGGATGGTGCTCGAAGGAAAAGAACTGCCCAATCAAATTGTTGTTCAAGACAGAAATAGTACAGAACAAAATCCTGCAGAGGAAACCACTGCTAAAGGGATCCAAAAAATACCAGTTAGTGTACCTTGACCACTACAGAACACAAAAAGAAAGGAATAACTTAAAGAGTAAGAGGGTGCCAGAGGTAGGAAGGAAGGGGGGACAGGATAGGTACCGACAGACAAGGAAGTGCAACCTCGGAAGGAACAGCAAACACAGCCACCCACAGAACTACCCACAACATTCCCTCAACCCCTACCACCCCACACCAACCAAACACAATAACAAGATCTGAGCCACACTCCACACCTGCAGTCCTCACCCCAGCACTAATACAACCAGAACAACCGCCTACCATAATATCTAAACCTGCTTACCATACCCACAGCCTGCACGAACCCCTATCAGTTCTAGAAAGGAAGCTGACAGTATGATACACCAATGGAATTACAAATAAGAGTGAGGAGTGGCAGGAAAGAATTACCAAGGCATACCCAGACATCATAGCAATCACAAAGCTCACAAGGGTGATAACAGATGTGATCTTCCTGTCTTGATATCAGATCCAGAGGAAAGACAGGGGAAATAGAGGGAAAGGAGAGTTGCATTGCTCATCGAAAACCAATGGAGTTTTGAGGTGATGGGATGACTAATCAGAGAAGTAGTGGATGACTACATATTAGGAACACTTCAAACTGGAGGTCCAAAAGTGATGATAACAGTGATGTACAGCCTGCCACTGAACAGCAGGAGGCCAAGACAAGAATATGATGAGAGCAACAGAGTAATGGTGAACACTAGCCAAGGTTGCCAAAAGAGTCCATATGAGCAAAGCAAAATTGTTCATCATGGGGAGATTGACTTGGAAAATCTGGAACCACATGGACGACCAGAGACGTGGAGAGCGAGGATGCTGGAGGCGTTACTGGAAAACTTCATGTACCAACATGTTAGGGACACTACCAGAGAGAGAGGAGACGATGAACCATTAAGGCTGGACCTCGTATTCACCTTGAACAGATCAGACATAGGGGGTATCACACACAAAAAGCCCTTAGGCGTTAGTGATCATGTGGTCCTGAGTTTCGAATACATAGAGTTAACAATGGAGAGTGAAGCAGCACGAGAAGGATGGGAGAAGCCAAACTACCATAAAGGGAACTATACAAGTATGAGGCGATTCCTACATAAGGTGCAGTGTGTAAGCAGGTTAGAGGAAAAGACCGGAAACGAAATGATGGAATATGTGACCACAAAGTACAGGGAGGCAGTGGAGAATTTCATACCAAGGGGCACCAAAAACAACGAGCAGACCAGAGTGAGCCCATGGTTTACCAGGTGTGGAGAATCAAAAGCCAAGTATGTTAGGGCATGAAAAAAGGGTAGAAGGAAACAGGGAATCGAGTCGAAGAACTAGAAATGAATATATCTTTATTTCTACAAGTACATACACAAGGTATACAGACCATAGCTGACATCAGTGACAAACTACTATATAGAAAGCCACTTGTTATGCTGAGAATTTTGGGCAAATAAGGTCAGTTTTGTCCCAGGATGCGACCCACACCAGTCGACTAACACACTGATGGGTGAACAGGGACAGCAGGTGTCTTATGGAAACACGTCCCTAATATTTTCCAGCCGTACCGGAGATTCGAACTCCGGACCTCAGTGTGTGAGCTGAGTGTTTTAGCGATTGAGCTACAGGATAAGGAGAGAAGCCCATAGAATGACATAGAAGGACATAGAATCAAAAGCAAAATCTGACCCAAAGTTGTTATACATCCATATCAGAAGGAAACCAATAGTCAAGGACCAGGTAATTAGATTGTAGAAGGAAAGAGAGGGAGCTCTCAGGAAACAGCCAGGAAGTATGTGAGGACCTCAGCTTATGATTCAGGGAGGTATCCACATTGGAGACAGAGGCTTCCAGTAACCCGAGGTGGTAGGGTGCACCAGCAAGTGCTGGACACACTGCATACAACCGAGGAGGTGAAGAAACTCCTATGGAAACTAGATACCTCGAAGGTATGATAAGGCTCATGGATCAAGGTGTGTGGACCTAGTAACGATCAGTGAAGAGGTTGAACCTGGAGATATGACTCGGCCCCTGCAACTACAACTAGGTGAGTACACATTTGTCCAATAAAACAATCACTATAAAACTTGACATTTTACACTGGCATTTAAACCCGGGAAAAACAAAGAAAATTCCTTTTAACTCTCGAAACAAGACAGACGCAAAAAATCGTTTCATATAGAAAAATACACAATTCACCCTTTGTTAACCAACGTATATCTTTTTTCCAAGTTCTCTTTGGTATAATAACGAAGGAGCACTGCAAAAGGCCTACTAACCCATGTTCTCTCTCAGTATGTGCCCGTCCAATCTCTACTTAAGACTAAGTTCTTGTTTCATTGATCTACTTTGATGTTTGTTCCCCTTATCTACTTCCCAATATCATCTCTATATATAATTTTCTTCAATTTGAATCCAATACTGCAAGTCCTGACTTGATATGTTCAACACGTTATTTATATTCCATTTATTTTTTTTATTCCCTTTGTACACTTCAGTCATATCTCATGTATTTCTACTTCTCTCCAGAGTGCAAATTCGGTGCCTTCAGCCTATTTTCTTACGTAAGGTTTCTGATATTTGGAATAAGCTTCGTTATCCTTCTCTGTATTTTTTCGAGCACATGTATGCACATCCTGTCTTACGGAAACTAGAAATCAGCAGCATAATCTAAATGAGGTCTAACCAAAAGGTACATAAAGTTAAAGTATAACCTTAAAACTTGTGTTATCTATACATGATGAAGAGTAAGAACGTTGCGTTAGTGTGAATTATTACATTATTTTTTTTTTTTTTTTACAATTTTCAGCCCTAACATTTTTTTTATTTTTTGGTAGGAGTAGGAGGAACATAACCCTATTTTTCACATATCTTATTCAGTTCACTTTACAGGGTTTTCTTTATTTGAACGTTATTTTGAAGTGTAAATGTCCAAGTCGGACTAAAACGTCTTCGTAAACCTCTCTCTGTGGGGGTTATTTGTGTATTGTCCCAGTCACGGTATTGTGCCTTTTTGTTCTTGTTGCACATGTGTCTTACTCTTAAATTTGTCGTATTGTATACCATTTTTAACATACATAATCTATGGATCATGATATAAAGCCATGAATTTCTTATTTCCAGGAGTTCCAGCTAATGCTATCTTGGAAATGTTTGGTAAGATGTTCTTCAAGTTCTGCCAAGAGTCTGGATACGATACCATTCTGCAGGTTCTTGGTGCCACTGTCAGTGACTTCTTACAGGTCAGTATCTTAAAAGAAACCCTTACAATTTTCTTAAAATCAAGATTTAAAAAGTGTCTGTAATGCATTTCTGTAAACAATGACTATGTAATTTAGTAAAATTCCTGTTAGAATAATGACTGGAGAAAATGTAACATATAATACTGTTCACTCTGGGACACACATGCTAGGAAGCTCTAATTCTTAAACGTTCCTTAAAGCATTTTTCTGGAAGATTTCGGTATTATCTAATGTTTTACACATGAGGACATTTTTATCTAAGATGGCCAATCTACACTGAATTTCCCTGAGACTTTCTAAAATTATCTGAAACACTTGCAAACAGTTACTCCATATTCTTGTTGTTCAACCCAAGTTTCAAAGGACAGTTAAGAAGCTAAGGTACGAGCAAGGGTTGAGCTCATAGCAAACTAGCATTAAAACTATTAAGTCAGGTATCTACCACTGGTGAGAAAACAGATCTGCTAGTATTTGGAATGGCTTTCCATGGATTCGAGCTCTGCGATCTCACTGAGCTCAATGCTTTTGGAAATAAATGGTATAAAATACCGACACAATGGAAATATAAACACATAAGCAGTATAATGTGATCCTTTATTGACAACGTTTCGCCCACGCAGTGGGCTTTATCAAGTCACAAACAGATCTGTTTGTGACTTGATAAAGCCCACTGCTTATGTGTTTATATTTTCAGTACTTTAACTTCTTCTGCAAGGAATAAAGAATACCCAGCCTTAAGATACTTTAGAAGAGCTCTCAGTTAATTTGTGTACTGTTGCTCATTTCTCGAAGCATTTTTAAAATAAAAATATTCGACGGTCTAAAGCGAAAGTTTTAAAAACAAAAAAGGATGATTGCCGTATTTCGCGGTTTATTAGACGCATTTTTTCCCATAAAATGTCTCCAAAAACCACCCTGCGTCCTATTAACTGAAGGTCAGTGACGGGAGCTATAAGTTTGGGGTGTGGGGTGGGCCGTAGCTCTCCCAGTTACGCCCAAAACTAAAACAAGTCTTATTAGCCGCGTCTTATAAGCCGCGAAATACGGTATATGTTCTGTCAGTTTTCGTTTTTTTTTTTTTACTTCAAAAGGCAAATGTAAATGAAACATCTGATGACATTTCGTTCATGAGGTTATTGAAGTCACAATCAAATAAACTTGACATAGACAGGAATAGCTTATAAAGCGGTAACAGCGAGGTGTAAAGCCAGTAAGGTGCTCATCAGGTCACATAATCTCAAACATCCAACGAATTTTCGGGCAAGATGCTCAGATAAATTGTAGAAATAGTTGTTGTGATTGAAGTTGAAGGAGACATTGATGAGTTCACTTTCAATTTATCTTCCTCCTGTGTTGTGCTCCATGGCAATTAGTGGTGCACCAGTCCAATTTTTTTTCAATTGGTTGTGGGAATTACGTTCTATTACACCAAAATTCTTACTGTTAATTAAGACTGCCCTGCTCTTATATTTTTTCCTTAAATACTATATAGAAATTCCCTTGTTATGCTGAGCATTTCGGGCAAATTAGATCAGTGTCCCAGGATGTGACCCACACCAGTCGACCAACACTCAGGTACCTATTTTACTGATGGGTGAACATAGACAACAGGTGTAAAGAAACACGCACAATGTTTTTATCGTAGCTGGGAATCTAACGCAGACCCTCGCCGTGTGAAGCGAGTGCTTTAGCCACCAGGCTAAAGGTATCCTTATCCAGAGTAAAGATACGCAAATGTTGCACAAGTGTCTTTATGTACCTTGAAGATAACCTTTCTGTAAAACTGTGTTGATATATCTGTAATTTATAGTGATGCAGTTATTATAGGTCAAATATGTCTATCGAAAACTTCATATGCTGTAGGCTTCTGTTTTGGTGTTGAATAGGGGGCAAATAGACAGGTTTTGTATGATACACGATCTACCTAATTCTTTCCAGTTGCTCTTCTCAAAGAGAAGATGCAGTATTAAAGTGAGTTTTTGTTAAATATTGGCTATGGTGATTTATTTCCGCGCTGCCTCGCTAAGTCTTTCTTTGTGGTGATGTTGAGGTCATTAGGTCTTTCTTTTAGGTATGCCTGCGCAGTTGTAATGAAGGGAGGTCCGAGGCTGGTGACCTGAGGTGATGCAGATTTAGGTTAAAAAAAAAACATTTCTTGAACGCAACTGCGAAGCTAATCGTGTCTATTGCAGGAAGACAGTCCATCGTTTCTCTGTATATAGGATTCATTTTCACTGTAGTGTCCGACAGACTAGGTAGGTAATGATATGAAATACCAGTGCGAAAGTAGAGAGAAACAACTACAGTTATAGAGAAATATTATTGACGATGTGTTGTCAATGGGCTTTGCCGAGTCACTGTTGTGAGCAGCGGTGAAAACAAATGAAGTATGTATCAAGTCACACGAATTCCCAAGTACCCAAGAAGTTTTTTTTTTTTTTTAAGAACAGGTTCAGCTAAACTGACGAAGACGTTGTTCTAGCTGAAAATGGAGATACATTGCAATTTCAATGCATCTTATTCTTTTAGTGTCATCCTCCTTGTCAGTGAGTAGTGCACCAGAACAATGTATTAAGTGGTTGATGAAACTGCGGCGTATTTATTACACAAGAGTGGTTAAAGTGTACTGAAATGTATTTGCTCTATAAACCTCTTTGAACCACATTTCCAGCATAAACATAGGAAACTAGAAAGTCTCCAACCTAGGAAAGGTTGGAGGGAGGTGGTAAAGGAGGTTTTGTGTGCAAGGGGCTTGGACTTCCATCAAGCGTGCGTGAGCGTGTTTGATAAGAGCGAATGGAGACAAGTAGTTTTTAGGACTTGTGCTGTTGGAGTGTAGGCAAGGTAACATTTATGAAGGGATTCAGGGAAACCGGCAGGCCGGACTTGAGTCCTGGAGATGGGAAGTACAGTGTCTGCACTCTGAAGGAGGGGTGTTAATGTTGCAGTTTTATAACTGCAATGTAAGCACACCTCTGGCAAGACAGTGATGGAGTGAAGGATGATGAAAGTTTTTCTTTTTCGGACCACCCTGCCTTGGTGGGAGACGACCGATGTGATAATAAATATATATATATATATATATATATATATATATATATATATATATATATATATATATATATATATATATATATATATATATTATTAAGTTGCCACATCAGTGCCAACACCGAGAGGGAAAAAAATCGGATGAGCATCAAGACCCTCTGCTAATTTCCAACATAAAAAAACTGATGAATAATCGTCATTCTCAACGTCTGAAGATCTTTTCTGGCCTCGTTCCGTCTGATCTCGATCATTTGATGCGAGATGTTCATATATTAGTCCGGATATGAATAATTTATCGTCCGTAGGCGCTGAATTTGAATCTCCCTCCAAGTTCATTTTTATTATCGATTTTAATAAAACCTTTTCCGACCATTTACTCAATATTTTAGTTCTCTTCTGGAATGACGCCTTAGTTGCTCAAGGCCTTTTTCATTTAATTTTTTTTATATATTTCAATTACTTTTTTTTCTTACGACAAATCTTGGATTTCCTATCTACCTAATGAGTTTTTTTTTTTCAAATAAAAAATTTCCAGAAGTTTATTTACTTTTTTTTTACTTCTTGATGGAAGCAATCACCGAAGATGACTCATTCAGGGCCTCTGATTTAGACTATTTTGTGACTATTGATCATGGGATAGTAAAATTTTCTATTATTGATCAAGAGGAAGGAGGATCTTTTACTACTGTTGGTGAAAAGGTAATAAGATTTTTGACTACTATTGATCGAGAGGTAGTAGGATCTGACTACTGCTGGTCAAGAGGAAGTAGGATCTGACTACTGCTGGTCAAGAGGAAGTAGGATCTGACTACTGCTGGTCAAGAGGAAGTAGGATCTGACTACTGCTGGTCAAGAGGTAGTAAGATCTGACTACTGTTGGTCAAAAGGTAGTAGTATCTGACCACTGTTGGTCAAGAGGTACTAAGATCTGACTACTGTTGGTCAAGAGATAGTAGGATCTGACTACTGTTGGTCAAGAGGTAGTGAGATCTGACTACTGTTGGTCAAAAGGTAGTAGGATCTGACTACTGTTGGTCAAGAGGTACTAGGATCTGACTACTGTTGGTCACGAGGTACTAGGATGTGACTACTGTTGGTCAAGAGGTAGTAGGATCTGACTACTGTTAGTCAAGAGGTACTAGGATCTGACTACTGTTGGTCAAGAGGTAGTAGGATCTGACTACTGTTGGTCAAGAGGTACTAGGATCTGACTACTGTTGGTCAAGAGGTACTAGGATCTGACTACTGTTGGTCAAGAGGTAGTAGGATCATTGATTACTATTGGTCAAGAGGAAGTAGGATCATTGATTACTATTGGTCAAGAGATAGCATAACCTTCTACTTATATTGAGTCTGAGTTACATTTGGTCAAGAAGTCGCAGAGTCCTTGATCTCTATTGGTCAAGAAGTCGTAGAGTCCTTGATCTCTATTGGTCAAGAAGTGGTAAAATACTTGACCTGTACTGGTCAAGTGGTAGTGCCCTCTTCTATTAAGAAATAATATATCTTGCCCATATTATAATAAAGAATGAACAATTGACTTTACTGAGAAGAATGTATCTTAACAAAAAATAGTGGAAACTTTCCTGTGAGGCTCAAGATTCACAAGAACTCTGGAAACATAACAGATCACAGCATGGGGAATACTACTTGATGCAGAGAGCACACTCCAACGGTGGGAAAAATGCGGCTCCCGAAGTTACTTTGTGCGGCTCTCGAAGTTACTTTGTGCGGCTCCCGAGACAATATTGGGTTTCATTATCATTTTCCTCAAATTTAATATTAATCTATAGTAATACAGTATATACCAAAATTTAAATATTTTATACATGTGTGTGTATGTGCATATATATATATATATATATATATATATATATATATATATATATATATATGCAAAAAGATCACAGTAAACAGGTGATATCAAAATATGCAAGACAACCACTATGAAAAAATAGAGGAATTCCAAGCGCTTTCGTGACTACTCACATTATCAAGGAACTATAACAGGAAACATGACAAGAAAGGCTTATATAAGGGGCGAGACTACACCTCACAGTCACATCACACTAACAAAGACTACACCTCACAGTAGCGTAACATCGCACGACTCTGTGAAGAGGAACATAAGAAAGGACCTGAAACTCTTCCCAAGAATTAAGATTAGTCCAATTTATCATTAAATTCTTCCCAAATTTTATTAATTATAAATGAATCCAATTTATATAAACCAAAAGAAATATTCATATTATTTTCAAAACTGCTTTTAATGAAACATGATTCTATTATATTTCTCTCAACCATGGACTTGCTTGATACAACCTTCTCAGCATTTTGAAAATCAATTGGATGGTTAAAATCTCTCACATGAATAAATAGAGCATTAGAATCTTGGCCAGTTCTTGATAATGTGAGTAGTCACGAAAGCGCTTGGAATTCTTCTATTTTTTCATAGTGGTTTTCTTGCATATATATATATATATATATATATATATATATATATATATATATATATATATATATATATATATATATATATATATATATATATATATAAAGATCACAGTAAACAGGTGATATCAAAATATGCAAGACAACACTATGAAAATGAGGATTCAGTCGACCACATTATCAGGAACTATAACAGGAAACATGACAAGAAGGGTGTAGTCTCGCCCTTATATAAGCCCTTCTTGTCATGTTTCCTGTTATAGTTCCTTGATAATGAGTAGTCACGAAAGCGCTTGAATTCCTCTATTTTTCATAGTGGTTGTCTTGCATATATATATATATATATATATATATATATATATATATATATATATATATATATATATATATATATATATATATATATATATATATATATATATATATATATACAGTGTACCTCTACTTACGAGCAGCTCCCAACTCAAACAATTATGTAAGTGTATTTTTGTAGGTGCTTTTGTAAGTGTTTTTTGGGGTCTGAAATGGATTAATCTAATTTTCATTATTTCTTATGGGAAAAATTCCTTCGGTGTATATATATATATATATATATATATATATATATATATATATATATATATATATATATATATATATATATATATATATATATATATATATATATATATATAGTCGTGCCTAATAGGTAAAACTGGTCAATTAGCAAGAACTCATTTAAAATTAAGTCCTCTCTAAAATTTTCTCTTATACGTTTAAAGATATATTTTTTTTAATTTATGTTAATATACATATTAATAATTTTGTACCAAAAAAAATTAGGAAATTTACCTAAACTTATTATAACAAGCGCAGTTTAATTTAGCCTAATCCAACTAAATATATTTTAGATAAGTTTACAATAATTTAATAATAAACAAACACAATGAAATATTTTGTTTCGTTAGATTCAGAATGATTTTTGCGAAATTATTGCATACACAAATTTTCGCTTGCTTTATTCGGCAAGAAGAGCGTTGCTATTTATGCCAAAATCGCAAGTTTTATTTATTCGGCACGACATATACACTGAGAGGTGTGTCTTAACATATGCTTGATTATAGGTAAACAAGTTTCATTCAGCCTTGATACCCTTGATACCAGCCTAACCATCTTAAAGTTCCAAACACTGAGGAGTGTTGCTCAGTGTATATACCATGATACCCTCAGTGTATATACCATGATACCCTCAGTGTATATACCATGATACCCTCAGTGTATATACCATGATACCCTCAGTGTATATACCATGATACCCTCAGTGTATATACCATGATACCCTCAGTGTATATACCATGATACCCTCAGTGTATATACCATGATACCCTCAGTGTATATACCATGATACCCTCAGTGTATATACCCATGATACCCTCAGTGTATATACCATGATACCCTCAGTGTATATACCATGATACCCTCAGTGTATATACCATGATACCCTCAGTGTATATACCATGATACCCTCAGTGTATATACCATGATACCCCCAGTGTATATACCATGATACCCTCAGTGTATATACCATGATACCCTCAGTGTATATACCATGATACCCTCAGTTTATATACCATGATACCCTCAGTGTATATACCATGATACCCCCAGTGTATATACCATGATACCCTCAGTGTATATACCATGATACCCTCAGTGTATATACCATGATACCCTCAGTGTATATACCATGATACCCTCAGTGTATATACCATGATACCCCCAGTGTATATACCATGATACCCTCAGTGTATATACCATGAATTTACTCTGCACCCAATTTTAACGATTCAAGTATTTTTGTTTGATGAACGGGTAACTCTCGTCTAGTCGACAGGCTTTAAACCCAATTAACTAATCAGCCACCTTGGTTAACAACTGATTTCGCCTGGCACCAACTTAACCATCACCTGACCCCCACCACTACTTATATAAACACTATCCACTACATCAATGCCCCATGACCAACAACCTTTCAAAATGTGAATCCCTACGACCCCTTCCCCCACCTAACACACATGTCGAGTGAAGGTAAACACCACTTGGCACTTGACAATTACCACTTTGCAGAACCTGGACGCTCTGCACGACCACCTGGCGCTGATCTACCCTGGCATGAAGGCACCTAGCTTCAGGTGTACTGAGAGGCCGGAGGATGGAGCTCTCATTCTTCACTACTACTCCGACAGACCTGGCCTGGAGTACATTGTCATCGGCATTGTTAAGGTAGGTAGGTTAACTTTAACGTAAGAACATAAGAAATGAGGAACACTGCAGCAGGCATGTTGGCCCATACTAGGCAGGTCCTTCAAAATCCATCCAACTAACAGAATAACAAAAAAGGCACAATACCGTGACTGGAACAATACACACACAACCCGCACATAGAATAGAGGAGCTTACGACCCCTTCCACCTGTCCTTTGTGTTAGTGTGACTTTGTAAATGGTCCAAGTCGGACCGAAACGTCGTCGTAAGCTCCTCTTTTCTATGTGCGGGTTGTGGGTGCACTAACAGAATATTTGCCCAACCCACTTTTCAATGGTACCCAAGCAATAAGCTTTGATAATTCTGATTACTCATAAGAACATAAGAACATAAGAATGGAGGAACACTGCAGAAGGCCTACTGGCCCATACAAGGCAGGTCCTTATCAAAACCACCACTACCTAAGAATTTATTCCCGTACTCACGACACAAATCAGACCCAGCCCCTCCCACTCATATATTTGTCCAATCTCTTTTTAAAGCCACCCAAGGTCCTAGCCTCTATCACAGTACTCGGAAGATTGTTCCACGCATCTACAACTCTGTTCGAAAACCAGTACTTGCCTATGTCCTTTCTAAATCTAAATTTATCCAATTTAAATCCGTTATTTCTGGTTCTTACTTGGTTCGATATCCTCAGTATTTTATTAATATCTCCTTTGTTAATACCCATTTTCCACTTGTATACCTCGATCATGTCTCCCCTCATTCTACGTCTTACAAGTGAATGTAATTTTAGGGTCTTCAATCTTTCTTCGTAAGGAAGATTTCTAATGCTATGTATTAATTTAGTCATTCTACGCTGAATGTTTTCTAACGAATTTATGTCCATTCTGTAATATGGAGACCAGAACTGAGCTGCGTAATCTAGGTGAGGCCTTACTAATGATGTATAAAGCTGTAATATAACCTCTGGACTTCTGTTGCTAACACTTCTTGATATAAATCCCAGTAATCTATTTGCCTTATTACGTACGCTTAGGCATTGCTGTCTTGGTTTAAGGTTGCTGCTTACCATCACCCCCAAGTCCTTCTCGCAATCTGTATGGCTAAGTTCTACGTTATTTAACTTATAAGTGCTTGGGTTATGGACACTCCCGAGCTTCAGAACCTTGCATTTATCTACATTGAACTGCATCTGCCACTTTTCTGACCACGAATTAAGTTTGTCTAAATCTTCCTGAAGTTCTATGACATCTATGTTTGAATCAATTATCCTACCTATCTTCGTGTCGTCGGCGAATTTGCTCATATCACTAGTAATTCCCTCATCAAGGTCATTGATATATATTATAAATAACAATGGGCCCAAGACTGATCCCTGTGGAACACCACTTGTTACAAGTCCCCATTCGGATTTAACCCCATTTATGCACACTCTCTGCTTCCTATTGGTGAGCCATGACTCGATCCATGACAGCACTTTTCCCCCCAATGCCATGAGCTGCCACTTTCTTTAACAGTCTCTGGTGCGGTACTCTATCAAAAGCCTTACTAAAGTCCAAATAAACAATATCGAATTCTTTATCGTGATCAACAGCCTCAAAAGCTTTACTGAAGAAGGTTAATAAATTAGATAGGCAGGAACGGCCCTCGTGAATCCATGCTGGGTATCATTAATCAAATTATGGTTATCTAGATGGCTTCTAATAATATCAGCTATAATTGACTCTAGTAATTTGCCTACAATTGAGGTCAGGCTTATTGGGCGGTAGTTTGACGGTAGTGACTTGTCCCCAGCTTTAAAAATAGGAATTACATTAGCCATCTTCCACATATCAGACACTACACCTGTTTGAAGAGATAAATTAAAAATGTTAGATATTGGTTCACAGAGTTCCATTTTGCATTCCTTAAGAACCCTTGCAAAAAGCTCATCAGGACCCGGCAAGTCCCACTCAAATCCAACCCCTCTCACTCGTGTATTAATCCAACCTAAATTTGAAACTACCCAAGGTAAGGTCCTGATCCTAGATAATGAAGGTGTCCCGCAGTTAAGTTGGTAGGGAACTCAGCTCACACACTGAGGTTCGTGGTTCGATCCCAGATACGGGTGGAAACTTTGAAATTGAGTCAATCTCTTCGAAACACCCTGTACAAGAGAAAACCCCAAACTATTTAATAAAAAGGTGACAAAATGGCACTACCCACTTCACTAACAATCACAACCGGGACTGGAACACACAACTCACACTTAAAAGAATAACTTATGTCGATGTTTCGGACCGACTTGGACCATTAACTAGTCACACAGAACAGCGAAGGGAAGGCAGCCAGTATATATATATATATATATATATTCATACTGTGTCCGTTCCCTTCGCGCATCTATGTGACTAATGGTCCAAGTCAGACCGAAACGTCGTTATAAGTTCCTTTCTCCTAAGTGGTGGTTATCTGTGTAGTGCCAACACAACCTAGTAAGTTAGATATGCTAGTGGTGAGTCGGTCTCCGCTGCTTCGGGAGGCACTGGGGTCAACCTTCACATGTTGATCCATCTTCCACCTCCCTCCATCACGTCTTTACTGTGTGTATTCAATTTTAGCATGGAGAGAAACAGTAAAGTCATACTTAATGCAGCTCTTGGTCTTATTTTATCATAGGAAAGTTTTATTCCTGATTATAAAGTCACTTTACTAAGATACGTTTTTTTGGGGAAATGTTAAACCCTTGTAGGTCATTCAGTACATAACGATAAGAACGGTTATATTTATAACCTTAATTTTTAAAGGAGTGGTGTGGTAAGCCAGTGGAAGGCCTCGGTCAGATGACCAAAAGCTCCAGCTAGGGGCCATCATAGGACTAAGACCCGTGTCGGGAAACACTTGTCCTGTTTGCTGATAAATTTTACCTATCCTAATTTAGGGTTTTAATTAACCTTCTGCGTTTTAGTACCTGATTCTTCTCAGTGTTAATGACGAAAAAATAATGGGGAGGATAAATGAATTACTAGATGCTACATGAAAGCTACGATAGGACCCAAGTTACTAGGAGTCTGTGAAGCAGTTGTAGAGTTCAAGGATGAATCTTATTGAAGCTAGCTGGCCCAGTGGCTTACGCGACGGTCTGGAGTTTTGAGACACTCTGACCGCGGGTTCGAACCCCACCCGTGGTATGGTTTGTTTGTAATCGTGTCATTACGATTTCGTGAGTCAGTTCAATGTACGTGACAGCAGAAGCGGCTGTGACTGGGCCTTGAAAGCTACAACTACGTGGTCCTAACTAGATTAGTACACGTCCGGTAGCACGTACGACCACTGGCAGTGGCCTTGGCTTCTCACCATACTGCATAGCTATGACGTGCTTGTGTGTTGTTTTTGTTTGAGTATTACGTGAGTCAGGCCCGGGGATGGGGAGAGGAGGGGAGGGTGGGAGTGAGGAGGGAGGGAGAGGGAGAGAGAGAGAGAGAGAGAGAGAGAGAGAGAGAGAGAGAGAGAGAGAGAGAAAAGGAGAGAGAGAGAAGGGAGAGAGAGAGGAGGGAGGGAGAGAGGAGGGGAGAGGGAGAGAGGGAGGGGGAGAGGGAGAGAGGGAGGGGGAGAGGGAGAGAGAGAGAGGGAGAGAGGGGGGAAGAGGGAAAGAGAGGGGGAGAGGAAGAGAGAGGTGGAGGAGAGGGAGAGAGAGAGGGGGAGAAGGAGAGAGAGAGAGAGAGGAGAGAGAGAGAGAGAGAGAGAGAGAGAGAGAGAGAGAGAGAGAAATTTTTTTACACAAGACGGGCAGCCAGCAGCAACTTTACTCTAGCTGTAACCTTCTCCAGAACATCACTTCATCTGAGATCATTTATCCCCAGGATGACTCGAGTCTGGAACATGTTCGTACAACATAATATCAACTAGATCAAGTCAGTTGATCAAATGTAAATGCTGGCAAACAGATGGCTTCAACTTCATCCTGTTCCCTACTTGTATGATACATAACAACAGAAAAGCTTACAAATGAGCTGATGTAGGTAACAGCTTGTAAATAAAGTTAAGAAACGCTAACCTAAAGTCTGTGAGGGGGTTTTGAGTGTGGGGAAAAAATATGATGGTTTTGTCCAACCAAATATGCATGGTTCTCCCATTGTTATGACATACGTGAACACCACCGTTTACCTATCATTATGAACACTACCATTGCTCTTCCATAACTGAACGCTACTCCCATTGTCCTGCGATAATCAATGCCATACTGTTGTTCTGTCGTCAAGTCTCGTTTTCTGTGGCATATACCCAATATAATAATTCTGCCTATCCGAAATCCACATATTTTGTTTATAATCTATCTAGTCCGTGGGGAAGCGGATTATCATCATGGGGAGAGCTAAACCTTTGGGATTATACAGCAGTTGTGGAGAGTTGCTGGACGACATTCAGGCTTAATTCCTGGAACTGGAGCACAGATCCAATTCCCTAAATCAAGAGCCCCCCTTACGAACATCAAGGAGGAGTTAGGAAAGTGTACAATTCTTCCTCCGTAAGCTATGCGTGTAGTAAGAGGCGACTAAAATGCCGCGAGCAAGCAGCTAGTAACCCCTTCTCAGGTAAACATTACTAAATATAAAGGAAGAAAATTCCACATTTTCTATATTTTCTGGTCAGGCTGCCTCGGTGGAAGACAGTCGCTGTGTAAACAAAATAATCTGCTTCACACGGGTGACTTCACCCGCTAAACTAGAATACATCTAGATATACCCACTACTTTCCCGTCATCTGTAATGGGTAACAGCTGTTAGCTTGTAAGTATACGCGGTATCACTTAACCTAAGTCACAACTTCATGGAGTTTAGAAGACCGACAAGCTGGAGAATTAGATACTTTTGTAACATTTGGGGATCTTTGTTGTAGAAACGTTTCGTCAACAAGTGGCTTCCTCAGTCCGGTACAGAGATGAATGGTGGAAGATGAGGAGTTTGAGGTAATCAGTCCCTCAATCTTGAGTCTTTGTGTTTACTCCATCGGTCATAATGGAGTGAACACATCGACTGAAGGCTGAGGGACTGATTACCTCTAACTCCTCATTATCCACATTCACCTCTGTACCAGACTGAGGAAGCCACTTGTTGGCAAAACGTTTCAATAGTAAAGTTTTTCGTACGTTGCAAAAGTGTCTGATTCTTCATAACACAATTTATTGAGAGAAACATTGTTATAATAAACTCTGGTTTTGCAACGTTTCTCTTCTCTCCATTTTATGCAACTTACTTTCATTCCTTTAGTCAAATTTTCCCTCAGTTTTACAACTAAACTGTTTATGGGATCAACAAAACTGTTTGTTCCAGGTTATATGAAGATGTGATATTTTTAAATGAATGAAATGGCAGGTTAATGGTTGGCCTCTGACATGTGATTTATTATTCGAATAAGTCAGTGGTCTAAGTTGGACCGAAACGTCGTCGTAAGTTTCTCCTGTGTGCGAGTTATTTGTGTATTGTTCCAGTGACGGTATTATGCAGGAACAATACCGAAAAGATTCTCACCAACAACAACAAAAAATCAATTACTAACGATAAAAAATACTTCCTCCTTTCCCCAAGGTTTAAAAGGCGCTTGTTTATTTTTCCCCTATAATCTACCTTGTCCTTAATTACTATCGCATTTGCTTCGCTGCTGCTGTTATTGGCCCTGATGCTGTTACTGAAGATGGTGCTAATACAGATTTATAAACATCTATTGTGAACTCACCCTTTACAATTCTCAAAAAACGGGAAGCCTATATTTGGAAATAAACTTCTTTGGGTATCTGTAGATACTTAATATCTGGATAGAATGAATGGGACGGGAAAATATGGCTATCTCCCCCCACCATAAAAAAAATGCCGTGATCTCCTGAACGAAAGCATGTGTTGTTCAGTCTCTAGCAAACATTTTCGCTCTAAAACGTGTTATATGTTGGTATTTGGTATATGAAAAACAATGTTATAATCTGTCATACCATTTGAAAGGTATAAACTCAACAAACCATGGTGACTAACATGGCACTAACAGTCATAAACCAGAGAATTTTTAGTGCCAGGATGCAGAAAAAATGACAAGAATTGACAGTAAATGTTTCAGGCACTGGTCTGGAGTTTTAAGACTCACTCGCCATGGGCTCAAACCCTCACCCATACCGTGGGTTGAAGCCTTGTTAGAAACAGTCAATGGCCTCAAAGCAAGAACCACAGATATTAATATATAAAAAAAACTCCTTCAAAGAAGCAATACACTATCTTCTGTTCTTGCAAATATACGAGGTCTTAAACCATCCACCAAAGCTAAATTACGTTTATTAGTGAGCTCCTCACAAGAGTCTAATGGATTACTTACAGTTTTCACAAAGACCCACATAAAAGACTGCCTTGACAACAAACGAAATCGCAAGAACGGACAACAAAAGGATGATTGGATTTGTATGTCAAAGTGTCACTTAATTACACAGAGTTACCTAACACTACAAAGGATATTGAAGTTCTGGCACTGAAATCTGAGAACCAGCACCTAGTTATTGCTATTGTATATCACCATGTATAACTTCCCACTATATCAAAGACAGACTATCGAAAATTGAATACTGTTTGGAACATCTTTCATACACAGCCTCAAATATATTATTAGGTATTTTCAGTTTAAGATATAAAATGGAAGAATGTAGCAATTACTACAGTAGGAGGGATTATCCCATAAGGCATTTCATATCAACAGTCTCAAAAAATAAAATGTTGATACTCTGTAATAAAATCGTGTTTAGCCTGACAAATTCTGGAATCAACTAAATTAGAAAAAAAAAATTGACAATATATTCACGAATAATGACGATCTGGTAATGAAGATAATTGTCATTTTTGACACTAGAAAAAACTCAATTTTCATACTTCAGTTTTACATGTTCAAGGCTATGAAGTTGAACATATCTCCAGGCTGAGGGACTGATCACCTCTATTACTATGAGGTTGATGAACCGATCACATCATCTTTACCTCTCCATATTTGCCATCTCAGTATTTGACTGAAAAGCCTACAGTGTAGGCGAAACATTTTGAAATAAAGATACCTAAATATTGCACATGTCTTAATTATCAATTTTGTCGATGACAGTAAATTCAGAACACAAGCTAATCGAAGTTCAGACTAGCATGCACATCCTATAATAGTGTTAAAATATGTTATAATAATATTACACACACACACACACACACACAACAGTCTCATCAGGAAAAGAATGGTGGAGCATCTGGAGCAGAACAGGTTAATCAACGCCAGACAGCACGGATTCAGGGAAGGCAAATCCTGTGTAACAAACCTCCTGGAGTTCTATAATAAAGTAACAGAGATAAGGCAAGAGAGAGAAGGGTGGGTTGACTGCATTTTCTTTGACTGCAGGAAGGCCTTTGACACAGTTCCTCACATGAGATTAGTAAAGAAGATGGAAGACCAAGCGTGTATAACAGGAAGGGCACTGGAATGGATCAGGGAATACCTCACAGGGAGGCAACAACGGGTCATGGTGCGTGATGAGGTATCACAGTGGGCGCCTGTGACGAGCGGTGTACCGCAGGGGTCAGTCCTAGGACCAGTGCTATTCTTGCTATATGTGAATGACATGACGGATGGGATAGACTCAGAAGTGTCTCTTTTCGCAGATGATGTGAAATTAATGAGGAGAATCACATCGGATGAAGACCAAGCAGGACTTCAAAGCGACCTGGACAAGCTTGACATCTGGTCTAGCAACTGGCTTCTCGAATTTAACCCCACCAAATGCAAAGTCATGAAGATCGGAGAAGGGCAAAGAAGACCGCTGACAGAGTACAGGCTAGGTGGACAAAGGCTACTAACCTCATCAAAGGAGAAAGACCTTGGGGTGAGTATAACACCAAGCACGTCTCCGGAAGCACACATCAACCAGATAACCGCGGCAGCATATGGGCGACTGGCAAACCTAAGATTAGCGTTCCGTTACCTTAACAAGGAATCGTTCAGGACACTGTATACCGTATACGTCAGGCCCATACTAGAGTATGCAGCACCAGTCTGGAACCCACACCTGGTCAAGCACGTCAAGAAATTAGAGAAAGTGCAAAGGTTTGCGACAAGGCTAGTTCCACAACTCAGGGGACTGCCTTATGAAGAAAGGTTGAGGAAATAGGACTAACAACACTGGAGGACAGAAGGGTTAGAGGAGACATGATAACGACATACAAAATACTGCGGGGAATCGACAAGGTAGATAGTGACAGGATGTTCCAGAGAGGAAACACAGAAACAAGGGGACACAACTGGAAGCTGAAGACTCAGATGAGTCAGAGGGATGTTAGGAAGCAATTCTTCAGCCATAGAGTAGTTAGGAAGTGGAATTGTTTAGCGAACGATATAGTGGAGGCGGGAACCATACATAGTTTTAAGACAAGGTATGATAGAGCTCACGGAGCAGGGAGAGCAGAGACCCAGTAGCGGACAGTGCAGAGGCGGGGCCAGGAGCTGAGTCTCGACCCCTGCAACCACAATTAGGTGAGTACAATTAGGTGAGTACACACACACACACACACACACACACACACACACACACACACACACACACACACAACAATAGTGCACTGTTAAGTGTTTTGTGGACTACCCAAGGGTACTGCAGGGGTCAATAAGTGTGACAGGGGTTAGTGAACAACCCCTGTAGTTATTTACAAGTTGCTCTGTGTCAGATAAGGGTGCTGAGAGCCACAATTTTATAATTGATCTTGAAAGTGATATTAGAGGCATAACTCAGAGACGGCAGGCCTAGTGTGGTATAGGTGGTGTTGACATGTGTACCCCCCCAACCACCAAGAAAGATAAAGTGAAATAAGTGTGTGACCAGTGAAAGCAGCACAGTAAATAAGAATAAATTATATGCAGTTTAGAAACAGAGGGGGTGGTATTACGCCAGGATATCACAGCGAGTTGGATACTATACAGGTTGCTTCACAAGTATAGTCACCAATGCGTGGTTTTGGGGAGTCAGGTGTGAGTGCCAGGTAACCGCCAGCTGTTTTGTGAACGGTCACTCAGTAATGAAAAGGAACATGATAATAAGTACGCAGTAATGAACAGTAATTGGCAATTTAAAACAAGCCAGGGCAGGCAGACAGGTGTCTATTAAACTAGAGCCTCTAGGAAAAAGAATAAGTATAGGACGTGCAAGCTAGTAGGTAGTTGTTGGGTAGCGTCAGGTCAAGGAGAGCACCGCTCCTCGCGTAACACGCAAACTACGCACACACCCACCCACACCCCCCCTCACACACACCCACACACATACACACATTCACACACCCTAACACCCACACACACACACACACTCCCACCCACTATTTATCACAAACTCGCATAAACCCACATTCACATAGATCCCTATACAAACGTATTCCCAACCGACGAGGAGGTGAATAGGCTGCTTAAGTGAATTAGATACCTCCAAGGCGATGGAGCCAGATAACATCTCTTCGTGGGTCCTGACAGAGGAAGCAGAGGTGCTTTGTGTACCACTAACAATAATTTTAATAATAATAATATCTATTTCTACATGTACAAGGTATACAGGTCTAGCTGACATCAATGACATACTTCTGTATAGAAAGCCGCTTGTTATGCAGAGTATTTCGGGCAAATTAGGTCAATTTTATTCCGGGATGCGACCCACACTGGTTGACTAACACCTAGGTACCCATTTTTTACTGATGGGTGAACATAGACAACCGGTGTAAAGAAACACTCCCAATGTTTCAACCCTCGCCGGGAATCGAACCTGGACATCCACTGTGTGAAGCAAGAGCCTTTGCTACCAGACCACGGGCTACCGAAACAGGGAAACTACTAGAGGTATGGAAGACAGCAAGTGTAGTCCCAATTTTTAAAAATTAGGGAGACATGCAGCATTAAACTACAGACCAGTGTAACTGACATGTATTGTATGCAAAGTCATGGAGATTATCATCAGGAGAGTGGTGGCCCACTTAGAAAGGAATGAGCTTGTAAACGACAACTAGCATGGATTCAGAGACTGGAAATCCTGTGTAGGAACCTACTAGAGTTCTATGACAAGGTGACAGCAGTAAGACAAGAGAGGGGTGGGTAGATTGTGTTTTCTTGGACTATAGGAAGGCTTTTGACAGTTCTACACAAGGGACTAGTGCAAAATCTAGGGGACCAGGCAAGTGTAACATGGAAGGCATTGCAATGGATCAGAGAATACCTGATTGGAATGCATCAACAAAGCACGGTACTCGCCTGTAATGAGTGGGTTCTGGCTAAGGACCAGTGCTGTTTCTGGTATACATGAACGACATGACGGAAGGAATAGACTCAGAAGTGTCCCTGTTTGCAGACGATGTATAGTTAATGGGAAGAATTCAATCGGAGGATGATAAGGCAGGACTACAGAGGAATCTGGAGAGGCTGCAGACCTGGTCCACCAACTAGCTACTGGATTTCAACAGCACAAAGTGCGAAGTCATGAAGATCGGAGAAGTTCAAAGAAGACCACAGATAGTACAGTATAGGTGGCCAAACACCACAAACCTCGGTCAAGAGAAAGGATCTTGAAGTGTGTATAATACCGAGCACATCTCCTGAGGCACACATCAACCATGTAACTGCTGCAGCATATGGGCGACTAGCAAACCTAAGATTAGCATTCCGGAATCTCTGTAAGGAATCGTTCTGGACCCTGTACACAGTATACGTCAGGCCCATATTGAAGTATGCATCATCAGTTTAGAACTCACACCTAGCCAAGCACATCACAAAACTAGAGAAAGTGCAAAGATTTGCATCTAGTTCTGGAGATAAGGAGCATGTCCTACGAGAAGAGGTTAAGGGAACTCGACCTGATGACACTGGAGGACAGGAGGGACAGGGAAAACATGATAACATATAAAATACTGAGAGGAATCGACAGGGTGGACAGAGACGGGATGTTCCAGAGATGGGACACAACAACAAGGGATCACAATTGGATGTTGAAGACTTAGATGAGTCAAAGGGATGTTAGGAAGTATTTCTTCGGTCAGAGTCGTCAGGAAGTCGAATAATATGGAGAGTGAGGTAGTGGAGGCAGGTACCATATACAGCTTTAAGAAGAGGTATGATAAAACTCATGGAGGAAGCAGTGTACCTAGTGGCGACCAGTGAAAAGGTGGGGTCAGGAGCTATGATTCGACCCCTTCAACCACAATTAGGTGATTACATATAGACCCCCACTCACTCTCCCCCTTTCTCCCTCCCCAGCTCCCCTTCTATCCCCCTTTTTCTCTCCCTTTCTCTCTCCCTCTCCCCTCCTCTCTTCCCATCACCTCTCTCACCCTTCCCTTATTCCCCCTCTCCCCATTCCCCTTTCCTCCCTCTCCCTCCCTCAGCCCCACACCCACCTACCCACACACACCTACCCACACACACCCAAAGCTTTACATTCTGTGGTACCAAAAAAAAGGGGGGGTTGCCAATGAGGACAGAAAACCAGGGGATTGGAGGATTAGTCTAGGAAGGAAGACTGGTAGCAGAGCTCATGAAAATGGAACAAGAGTGGGGAAGGAAGCTAGAAAAGCTTAGCAACAAAATGGAAGAGAAAATGGCTGCAGAGAGCAGGATATGGGAGTTAGAAGCCATAGCAACAGAGGCTAGGATACAGAGCTTAGAGGAACTAAAAAAAGCTAAAACAGTCTAAAGAACCAAAGAGCAGTATGGGCATGATATCAGGAACTGCTACATCAATAACAAATGAGGGATTGAAAGAAACAAAGTTAAGCTGTACGCAAAGGCCCTATCAGACCACTGTGGAGCCCGCAAAATGATGAGGAATACATCATTAACAATTGAGAGGACTGAAGAAAATGATGGAGTTCAGCCATATGCAGAGGTCCTATCAGATCACCGTGGAGCCTGGAAAAAGTCAAGGAGCACACCAGTAACAAACAAGGGGACTAAAAGAAACGAAAGAGCTAAGCTATATGCAGAGGTGCTAATTGACCACAGTAATGCCTAGGAAAAGCCAAAGATGGGAAAATGACAGGCCATTGAGATGTTTTAATCTATTGTTTATCCATTTGGGATCATTTCTGGTTGATCTAATTTCCCTACTTGGAACATAAGTTGTCAGGGCAGCTAGAACTTTGCTCTGAAAAACCTCATATTGGCAACCAACACCACCTACCTGTCCCATAGTCAGATCGTTCCAATTTAGCCCACCCAGGTAATTTCTCAGTCACATGAAATCGGCCATGCGGAAGTCTGGGACAAAGACTTGAATGCAGTTATTTGGGTAATTCCATGATATATAGAAACTAAGTGATTTGTGACCGCTTTCCCCAAGCTCATCATTAACCTCAAGATTATTAATTAGTGAATCCTTGTTGGCAAGAACCAAGTCTAGGAGATTGTTTCCTCTAGTTGGTTCTGTCACAAACTGTTTTAAAAAGCAATCCTGAATTGTATCAAGTCACTAGATTCAAGATTTCCTGTCATATTGTTCCAATAAATTTGTCCAAAGTTAAAATCTTCCATTAACACGCCATTTTTATATCTAGACACCTTATGAATTTTGTCCCATAACAGCTTACTGCACTCTGTATCAAGATTTGGGGGCCTATAAATAACACCCAAAATTAATTTGTAACGACCCTGAGAAACTGTAGCCAGACAGATTATGTGTCCGATGCTTCTAATCTTATATCTTGTCTATCACAACAATTTAAATTATCTCTGACATACATCACCACTCCACCACCCTTCCTGTTGACCCTGTCAGTGTGGAATATTTTATAGCCTTGTATGTGGCATTCAGAAGGCATTTCTCTATATTTCAGGTTGAATCAGGTCTCCATTATAGCAATATCTATATTATCTGCAAGTGCAAAGTATTCGTAGCTCATCTATCTTGTTTCTTAGACTCGTATTAGTATAGTAAACCTTAAGGGAGCTAGTCACTCTCTGCCCTCTACTGTCTCTGATTGTTGATCAAATGCTTTGCCTTTACTAGCAACTTTATTTTGAATGTCTATTAAACATATCCTTGAAGTATCCTGGTAATATCTGCTGTTTTCAACCCTTGTACTGCAGCTTGATTGTTTCCCACACACACCCATACCTCTATAATCTATCAGTTTAAAGTCCTAGACAAGTCAGCAATGGCCCCCTCAATCGAGTTGGCTAATGCAACCACTCCGGCCCCTGAGAGATGTACCCCATCCCTTGCATACATATCACGTTTGCCATAAAATTTGTCCCAGTTATCAATGAATGGAATTGCAAATTTCTTGCAGTACCTGTCTAGACAGCAATTTACACAAATTTCTCAAGACATCCATTCATTGCCCACTCCCCTTCTAGGCAAGATGCTACATATGATTGGGACCCCTCCCTACGACCTAATTACATCTATGGCTGACTTGTACTTATCCAGCAGCTCTTGTCTCCTGCCCTTCCCGATATAGTTTCCACCAGCACTAAGACATAATATTATCCAACCTGTTGACTATGTCATCAAGACCATCTCTTGGGAAGCACACTGTCTAACATTCCTATCTCTGAAGGAATATCATTCACAGAAGTGTAACTGTTTGCAGATAATATGAAGTTAATGAGAAGAATTAAATCAGATGAGGATCAGACAGGACTACAAAGGGACCTGGACAGGCTGGAAATCTAGTCCAGCAAGTTGCTCCTGGAATTTAACCCCACCAAATGCAAAGTCATGAAGATCGGGGAAGGGCGAAGAAAATCATAGACAGAGTACAATCTAGGGAGCCAAAGACAGCAAACCTCACTCAAGATAAAGGACCTTGGAGTGAGGCGCACATCAGTCAATAACTGCTGCAGCATATGGGCGCCTAGCAAACCTAAGAATAACGTTCTGATACCTCAGTAAAGAAGTACGTCAGGCCCATACTGGAGTATGTAGCACCAGTTTGGAACCCACACGTGGTCAAACACGTCAATACATTAGAGGAAGTGTAAAGGTTTGCAACAAGACTGTTCTCGGAGCTGAGGGTGTCCTGCGAGGAGAGGTTAAGGAAACAACCTGACAACACTGGAGGACAGGAGAGATATGGGGGACATGATAACGACATATAAAATACTGAGAGGAATTGATAAGGTGGATAGGGACAATGTTTCGGTGATGAGGCACAGCAACAAGGGGTCACAGCTGGAAGTTGAAAACCCAGTTGAGTCACAGGGATGTTAGGAAGTACTTCTTTAGACACAGTTGTCAGGAAGTGGAATAGTCTGGAACGTGATGTAGTGGAGGCAAGAGCCGTACAGAGGTATGATAAAGCTTATGGAGCAGAGAGAGTGTGAACTTAATAGCGATCAGCGAAGAGGCGGGGAAAGGAGCTATGAGTCGACCCCAGCAACCACAAATAGGTAAGTTAAGAACATGTACACACTCAATAGGCCAAGTTCTATCAACAAGTGCCTTTGACAACTAGTAACCACTGGTTCTGAGCAGCCAATCACAACTAGGATCCAGTGAATTGTGGAGTTAAAGAGAAATGTTGGTAAGATTTATGGATCCGAACCTTTAAAGAGGGTTAACTTTGTGGCAGTAGAAGAATGTTCAAAAAGAGATGGATGGACACATCCCTCCCCTCCTCGTACGGAAAAAGACACACATCTCCCCTCCTCTTACGGAAGCAAATAAAAATCATAGAACTTCTTAGTTGTGCTTAATCAATGTTCTCAATTCGTTAACAAAGAGGCCAATAAAAAAAATAGTAGACCGTCTCCTTTTTGAGAAATGATACATAGAGCCGACAACGAACATTTTGGTTTTAAATTTATTTGCCAACAGATTTTTTCCATTCTCTTTTCGCTGACAAGTTTTCCAATGTTTGGGGAGGATCACCTTTTTGAGAAATGATAACAGTGGAGAGCTTACATCATGGAGTAAAATTTGATTTCTTTCTAACAGATTTTTGGATTCTCTTCTCACAGTGTTCCTCCTTTCTCATGTTGAGTCTCGTTCTTCCTTGGAATAAACGAGAACGGCTGTGATCTGGTCGCTCTACCACTGAGGTGGGAGGTGGCAAAATATGCAGCCATCTGCCAGGATGCGGCGAAATTCAGTGAAAAACGAGAATAGAAATTTGAGTGATAATGGAATGGGAATTGGGCAGAGTGTAGCCCTGAACGCCCTCGATCTCTCTGTCTATTGAGTCAACGAGCCAAGTAATGAGCCAATTTCCTTTACGTGGCACCTCCCTCTGGACCGTCACGAGGATAACGGGATACGTGGTAGAACATGGCAGGATAAATGATAATATGTGATGGCATGGGAGAATGTGTGAGGACATGGGATGATATTTAGATCACGTCAGGATATGTGAGAATATGACAGGAATGAGGACATACGAGAGGATGGTAAAGATAGTTGAGGATAGATAAATACATGGTAGAACATTGGAGGACATGGTAGAACATTGGAGGACATGGTAGAACATTGGAGGACATGGTAGAACATTGAAGGACATGGTAGAGCATTGGAGGACATGGTTGAACATGGGAGGACATGGTAGAACATTGGAGGACATGGTAGAACACTGGAGGACATGGTAGAACATTGGAGGACATGGTAGAACATTGAAGGACATGGTAGAGCATTGGAGGACATGGTAGAACATGGGAGGACATGGTAGAACATTGGAGGACATGGTAGAACATTGGAGGACATGGTAGAACATTGGAGGACATGGAAGAACATTGGAGGACATGGAAGAACATTGGAGGACATGGAAGAACATTGGAGGACATGGAAGAACATTGGAGGACATGGAAGAATATTGAAGGACATGGTAGAGCATTGGAGGACATGGTAGAACATGGGAGGACATGGTAGAACATTGGAGGACATGATAGAACATTGGAGGACATGGTAGAACATTGGAGGACATGGTAGAACATTGGAGGACATGGTAGAACATTGGAGGACATGGTAGAACATTGGAGGACATGGAAGAACATTGGAGGACATGGAAGAACATTGGAGGACATGGAAGAACATTGGAGGACATGGAAGAACATTGGAGGACATGGAAGAACATTGGAGGACATGGAAGAACATTGGAGGACATGGTAGAACATTGAAGGACATGGTAGAGCATTGGAGGACATGGTAGAACATGGGAGGACATGGTAGAACATTGGAGGACATGGTAGAACATTGGAGGACATGGTAGAACATTGGAGGACATGGTAGAACATTGGAGGACATGGTAGAACATTTGAGGACATGGGAGGACAAAAAAAGTACATGAATGAGCATGGGTGGAAATGTAAAGATCAGTCCCTGAACCTTGAGTCAATATGTTCAGTCCATCTATCTTGAGAAAATACTGAACACATCGACTCCAAGCTGAGGGACTGATTACCTCAAACCTCTCCTCACCTTCCACAGTTCTTCTGTATTGAATTGAAGAAAACACTGGCAGGCGAAATAAAGATTCCCAAATGTTGCACAATTATTAAATCATTCCCATCACATGTACGGAGAGATGTGGGTACAAGAGGACTTGCAAGAACATGTAGGAACACTGCAGAAGGCCTACTGGCTCATACAAGGCAGACCAAATATAAGCTAGGAAGACTATGAAAGAGGAAGTGTGGCTATGGAAGTACACAGCGATATATACGTGTATATGTTTGGACATGGGGAACATGGGTGGACATGGGGAACATGGGTGGACATGGAGAACATGAGTGGACATGGAGAACATGAGTGGACATGGGGAACATGGGTGGACATGGGGAATATGGGTGGACATTGGGAACATGGGTGGACATGGGGAACATGAGTGGACATGGGGAACATGGGTGGACATGGGGAACATGAGTGGACATGGGGAACATGGGTGGACATGGGTGAACACAGGAGTACACGAATAGACAATGGAGGAAAGGCATGGAAGGAACAGTAGACCTCTTCTATACAAAAGCTGTTTCCTATAAAAGCAAGTCTACATAAAGTCAGTGCCCGATCAGCCGGGCTGTGGTTCGTACGTTGGACTACGTGCGGCCAGCAGTAACAGCTTGGTTGATCAGGCCCTGATCCACCAGAAGGCTGGTTGAGGACCGGGCCGCGGGGGCGTTGACCCCCGGAACACCCTCCTGGTAGACTCCAGGTAAGTAGGTATCCTTGAAATACAGAAGATCGACAACCACATCTGAATCAGCGCACGGAGGATCGAACCCTCTGCTGTCATGTAGGGGGGATTCACTAAATGACCCACACAGATATTTACCACTTTATATAAATACATGAATGGTGAGTAATATTGGTGAGTAGTTAGTGAGTGAGGAGTAGACAGGGAAGGAAGATGACGTAGAAAGATGGCTTTGAAAGATGAGGTAAGAAGATTAAGTACGAAGGAGTGGGCAAGAAAATGAGGAATAATGATGAGGGGAAAGCGGTGAGGAACTAGACACAATGAAGGAAGATTACGAAGTAGTAGACACAGGGTAGGGAGATAAGGTTGAGGGATGAGGGAGTAGACACAAGGTAGGGAGATAAGGTTGAGGGGTGAGGGAGTAGTAGACACAAGGTAGGGAGATAAGGTAGAGGGGTGAGGGAGTAGTAGACACAGGGTAGGGAGATAAGGTTGAGGGTGAGGGTGAGACACAGGTAGGAGATAAGGTAGAGGGGTGAGGAGAGACACAGGGTAGGGAGATAAGGTTGAGGGGTGAGGGAGTAGTAGACACAAGGTAGGGATAGGGAGAGTATAGCAGTAGGAGGGTTGAGGGGAGTAGTAGACACAGGTAGGATAGGGAGGTAGTAAGGGTGGGGAGATAAGGTTGAGGGAGAGTAGACACAAGGTAGAGATAAGGTTGAGGTAGTATGACACAGAGTAGGGAGATAAGGTAGGGAGGTGAGGAAGCACAATGTATTCTTATGTACCCACTACACAAAACTCTTCCAGTTAATTTTCAAATTGTCCAAAATTGGCCTAAAATCAAATCTCACTAGACTCATGTGGCCAGAATATAACTTAAAATGTAATCACTAAAACTTCTTTGTAAACTGAACTTTCATTATCCACTCCGGAAGGTTAAAATCACATTTAGATGAATAATCAAAATTATTTGAAAAAAGTTATATTAAATTGATGCCCTTGGAAGCAAAATTAATTAGCAGAGCTTAGATATTAGTCCAAGCCGCAAGTCGTGTGGTTGGTTGCTGTGGCAGCCATAATTATTTCCAACAGAAGGCTGGTCATTTTATTTAGGCACAGTTACTCAAATTATCATACATAGTAACATGTATAAATTACCGGGGATTACCCAAAAAAGTCGGACAATGTGGAGGCTAAGATTTTAACATCAATGTTTTCACGAGGACAAGTGAATAACGAGGTCAAGTGAATAACGAGGACAAGTGAATAACGAGGACAAGTGAATAACGAGGACAAGTGAATAACGAGGACAAGTGAATAACGAGGACAAGTGAATAACGAGGACAAGTGAATAACGAGAGGCGAGGAGGCTGGTTAGGAAACCTCTCAGTTCAACGTATCAGAAGGTTTCCCGGAGCTACCGGCGTCGCCAGTCAGTGAGGGGTTCCAGGGTAATGAGCACACTGGAGATAGTATAATCAGTTGAGTCATTGAGTTCAGTAATGAGTATATAAAAGTGGTACTGAGAAGGAAACGAAATCTTGATCCAAAAATCTTGATTTGGAAAGAAAGTACCTGGTTAGGGTAGGTAACGTTTTTCAGGAAACAGGAAAAGTGTTCCTGACGCTGGAGCTGGAGCCGCTGGAGCTTTTGGTCATCTGACTGAGGCATTCCGCTGGCTTACCTATCCAAAAGTACCTGGGCCTAATCCATCAGCTTGGCGCAGGAAAGCGAGTTGAATAGCATGTCACAGAAGAGACGAGGTGATAACAGCCAAGTTGGGACTTGGCAGTTGATAGATGAATATACCATTGTTGATGATTCATGAATTAACACGCCTCTGGCAAGACAGTAATGAATTGAATGATGATGAAAGTTTTTCTTTTTCGGGTTACTCTGCCTTGGTGGGAAACGACCGATGTGTTAATAAAAAAAAATCTGCTTTGTTGAAGAATGAGATACTTGTGCAACATTTAGGAATCTTTATTGTGGAAACGTCTCTCCAGCCAGTGGCTTCTTCAGTCCATTACAGAGAACAACGATGAAAGATGAGGAGTTTGAGGTCGTCAGTCCCTCAGCCTGGAATCGATATGTTCATCCATTTACTCTTCAGAAAAGTTTATTTTGATGTGTTCAGATTGATGGACTGAACACATTGACTACAGGCTGAGGGACTGATTACCTCAAACTCCTCAACTTCCACCGTTCTTCTCTGTAATGGACTGAAGAAGCCACTGGCTGGAGAAATGACTCCACGGTAAAGATTGCCATATCTTGCACAAGCGTCTTATTCTTCAACTTGTTTCTTTTCTGAACGATTTACATCCCATCTGCTTCGTTATTTTGCACATGATTCATAAATTCCAGTATTGACGTTAATGAAAATTTCATTAGCTTTGCGTCGTCTAGATTTTACGTAAACCAACTAAATCTAACCTAACTAAACTGAACCTAATGTAACGTGACATAAATAAACATCACGTCATGTTTATATACAAGTGACGCTGTATTGTTTCTTCATTAATATTTTTTTTTTATCCAGTTGAATAATGCACAGGAATTTTTTTTTTGTGGAGGGGGGGTGAAAATATCGAGTCATTTAATTCGCAAAGGCATTATCCACCTCATTATCCACCTCATTATCCACCTCATTATCCACCTCATTATCCACCTCATTATCCACCTCATTATCCACCTCATTATCCACCTCATTATCCACCTCATTATCCACCTCACATCAAAGATATCTTCAAAATTTTCCACACAGATGAGGTTTTCTTTATTTTTCGATAGGTTGGGTTAGGTTATTTTAGTTTAAATTAGGTAAGGTTAGGTTAGGTAAGGGTTAGGTTAAGAAGGAGTTAGAAAGGGGTTAGGTAACGGTTAGGTAGCTAAGTAATACCAAAAAATCTTCCAGTTAGCACTATGTGGATTACACAAGGATTCATTATTGCTGCAAGTAATCTCTATACACCAGTCACTGATGCTTTAATCCTAGAATAAAAACAAGTAAATTTTAAATACTTCAATGGAAATAAATCACTGACTTTTGGGTTATTCTAGGTAAACTATGAATGATAATTGTACTTATGTGTATCTGTACCTAAATGAACTTAGTTGAGACGATCCACACCTCTCGGTGTATATGTTCTTGAGGGAGGAGATAAGATACCGGGATAAAGTGGTGAAGGGTGAGGAAAAGGTGAGGGTGTGAAAGCGTATGTGGAATAAAGAAATGGGAAATATGGGAAGAAGGGAGAGAGAGAGAGAGAGAGAGAGAGAGAGAGAGAGAGAGAGAGAGAGAGAGAGAGAAGAGAGAGAGAGAGAGAGAGAAGAGAGAGAAAAGAGAGAGAGAGAGAGAGAGAGAGAGAGAGAGAGAAGAGAGAAGAGAGAGAGAGAGAGAGAGAGAGAGAGAGAGAAGAGAGAGGAGAAAGAGAAGAGAGAGAGAGAGGAGAGAGAGAGAGAGAGAGAGAAGAAGAGAGAGAGAGAGAGAGGGGGGTGAATGTAGTCCACTCATCCACCCACCACAGTAAACAAAGTAACCATCTGGCATCTTTTCCCCCCTCACACGCCACACCTCCCCCTCCCAGCATCTTCCCACTCTACGCAGTGCATCAGCACCAGCTGTGAGAATTCATTCATGCTTCACCACCTGGTAGATTTACTCTTTGTTTAAGTGTGTTCGTCTATAGTATGCACACTTCTAATTACCTTATATTCAAATATATTCTTCCTTAATATATTTTCGTCGTCTCAATAAGCCACATTGACTTTAGGGTTAAAGTTAAATATACATAATGTTCTTGATATACATTGCGTTTAATGCTTATCTACTAAACGAGGGTCATTAACGTGCAACTCTAGTGTATTCTGAGATAGATGGGACTGATATGGTGGGTAAACGGGTGGAGGGGTAAGCCAGTGGAAGGCCTCCGTTAGATGACCAAAAGTTCCAACGGCGAGCCATCATATGACTAGGACCCGCGTCAGGAAACACTTGTCCTAACCTGACCTGTATTGTATCCTCCAGGTACCGAAACAGCTCTAATTTTATATAAAAAATATTTTATTTTCAATAGATTTTCATTTATAACGTACAGATTAACATATAAGTTTTAATTTTAATGCGTAATTAAAATTAAAACATAGTAATATTATTATTATTAGTGTGTTCTGTCTTATTATTCACATGTACATGTTATTAATATTTTGTATTAAATTGTAAAAAATAACACATTTAATGTTGGTCGGAGCAGGGACGACTTTAGTTATAAAATAAATCTTACGTAACTGCTTTAGGAGGCCCACCATTGTGGATATTCCTACTTGTGCTAAAAATATCTAGTATTGACAGGACTTGCAGCAATGGCTTTAAGTTGGATAAATTCAGATTCAGGAAGGATATAGGAAAGCATTGGTTTGGTAATAGAGTTGTGGATGAGTGGAACAAACTCCCGATTACAGTTATAGAGGCTAAAACGTTGTGTAGTTTTAAAAATAGGCTAGATAAATATACGAGTGGGTGCGGGTGGGTGTGAGGTGGACTTGACTAGCTTGTGCTACTAGGTCAGATGCCGTGCTCCTTCCTTAAGTGAATGTAACCTGACCTGGCTGGGTCGGGGTATTGGCTTAAGCCGGTGGGAGACTTGGACCTGCCTCGCATGGGCCAGTAGGCCTGCTGCAGTGTTCCTTCTTTCTTATGTTGACCTGATCTGGCAAGTGTCTCGTTGCTGAGTACCTACGCTTGACCTTGATTATGTAATTGATAAGATTATTTGAATCTTGATCGATTTGTGTGTATTGTTTACTTCACCCGCACAGCTTTAAGAGCAAGTCACTAGACGTTTCTCGTTATTACTTGGTGTGGAGAAAATTCTCCAGAAAAGGGTTATCAGCCCTCTCAGCCACTTCAGCCCCTGATGGGCTTGAGGGACTCAGCCCTCCAGAGGGGCTGATAGTCTCTCTTGCTTCCGCATAAACAGTTTAATTAGGTCCGTATGCAGTACCAGCGTGTACCAGTCATAAGTCACGCCACCTCTGCTTGCACCATAGTGTAAGTTTATTCAGGTATACACAAATACAGTTACATAGATTATCATACATAGCCGCATATGTGTAGAGAACCCGGGATAACCCAAAAAGTCAGACAGAGTGACTTATTTCCATTGGGGTTCATTTAATACCTTAATATTATACACTGTAGGAGATATATGTTATTATACTATAAAGGATATACTATACTAGGAATAAGGTAAAAAAGAGTTATTTACATTTACATGTATGTTAGCTAAAAAAAGTATAAAATTATTCTCCTCCCTTTCTGTCGCTACATTCATTAGGTACCTTTTGGTTCTCTTCTTGAACTGGTTCATGCTATGACTGGCTTTGACATGTGCAAGCAGTGTGATCCATTCCTTTAATGCTGTACAATAAAAGGTGTTTGAAGCCTGGCCCCTGACTGTGGGTACTACAAAGTTGTGTTCTCTCCCCCTAGTACTATGACTGCGTTGGTTCCCAGTCTTGACAAAATTGCCAGCAAGATATTCTGGACACTGTTTGTGAGCAATTTTATGAACTTGATTCAACTTAAGTTGTTTTACTCTGTCTTCAATATTCAGCATATCCAATTGTTGTAATTCATCCTGGCCTACATGCTCTCTTGGACCCAGGTCCAGGATGAATCTTACCATTTTGTTCTGGGTGATTTGCAGTTTATCTTTCAGTTTTTTGTCAAGGCAGAGTACCATGAAGAGCAAGCATAGTCAATATGACATTGTATAAGGGCTAGACATAGGATCCTGCGAGCCTCAGTAGGTAGACACTGTGCTTGTCTGTAGAGGAACTTCAGTCTGGTATTCGCTTTCTTTACTACACTGTTCCCTATCAATTCTCCTGACATGCATGGGTCAAAGGGGATTCCCAGATATTTTACTGAGGAAACTGAAGTGATGGATTCTCCATTACACCAGACATTAAAATGGTTTACCCTTCTCAGATTATACTTCGTGCCAAAGAGGATGGCGTCTGTTTTCCCGAGATGTAACGATAGTTTGTTGTCTACTAACCATTTGCTGCAGGACTCCAGTTCCAGTGTTAATACATTAGCTATATCTTGTGGGTCTTTACCTGACACTAACAGAGCGCTGTCATCCGCATACAGTAGGAGTTTGCACTTGACACTGATGGGCATGTCATTTACATAACACAGGAATAATAAGGGACCCAGAAAACTACATTGGGGAACTCCACATGCTATCAGCAGTGGTTCTGATTCTGTTTTGTTGATTTTGACAATTTATTTCCTATTGCTAAGATAGGACTTAATCCAGTCTGTGGAACCTATGCTGTCATCATGCACGATGCACGATGCCGATAGCTTGAAGTTTCTTACATAATACATTGTGGTTGACAGTATCGAAGACTTTTTGCAAGTCTAAAGTTACCATTCCTATGAGGTTCCCTATCGACATTTCAGTTCTCATGTAATCCATCAGATTAATTAGGGAGGTGTCGCTTGAGTAAGAGCTCCTAAAGCCTGATTGGTAACTATGAAGAATGTTGTTGTCATTAAGATACTTAACTACTTGACACTACACCGCCCTCTCTAGAATTTTGGATGTTCGTGTAATACGTAATACGAGTGACTGTGAAACGAGAAAAATGACTCTTTACCTTAGCAGGAAAATTACAGGAAAACCTTGCACCACTTTATTTACAGTGTAGGACAATAATAATCTGTCGTCGATAGTTAGATAATAAGAAATCGACCATCTTCTATTGAATACTGTGACGATGTTTAGCAAGGAGGGAAAGCTGGACTATAAACACAGACTCCAATATATAATTATTATAATATCACCTCAACTAAATTCAGTCCTTTCACTTAAAAAAAATAATAATATTAGCTTCTTTAATTGTTTTAAAAATAAACTTTTCAATTTGTGAAAATATTCTCATAAATTTGGTGGTGGTCTTGAGTGGATGTAGTTGTTTGGTCACTACGAGTGTTGGCGTCTCTGAAGGTCCTGAACGGTGGGTTCAATAAAGGAGAGCATCAAGGTCGAAATCATATTCTTGGGTTTCCTGTACAAACTCTGGCTTTGTCTCCAAGTAGGCAGGTGGAGTTGTTTCTTGTACAGGTTGTGGTGGTATATCAGAGAAGAGAAGCCCATCAATGAAGGTCTCCTGTTCTCGCTGCTCTTCTGACTCAGCTGCGGATCCAGTAGAAACTGTGAACTTGTTTATGTAATAACTTACAAGAGAATCAAGGTCATCATTGTCAGTAGTAGTTTCCTGACTTGCGACCTTGTTAGTTTCCTCTGCAGTCTGTACTTGTGGCTCAGTTGTGGCAGTTGGCAGTTCCTTGTCACTGGTTGAATCTGCCTCACTTTCCATCACTGAATTCTCTCCTTCCTTCTTCATTCTTTTTTCTTCTGTTTCAGTTTTTTTCTGTTCCTTCTTCATTTTGCTGTCTACTATTTTTTGTTTTTTTCGAGAAACTTCATCTAATAAAGGCTTTTTTCTCTTAGCATGACATTCATAAGTAGTTTTTCCAGAAGAATCAATCCATCTTATTCCTTGATAGGTATACTCAAAGTTATACCTGGCTCCCATTCTCTTGACGCCGATGCCAGAAGTACTTAACTGTTTTCCCAAGTCCATAGAATGAGCAAGAACCAGTCCTCTGTCTGCTTCATATTTTCTGTACACTTCTTGGAATTCCATCCGGAAAACAAGATCTTGTGGTTCTTTGGAAATAAGAATATTTTCCTTCAAGAAGCTTTCAAAGGTCTCTCTGCCTGCGTAGTTTTTTTCATATCCGAGGAACACCAGCATGTTCTCCTCATATTTCTTCATATTGAGGTCTTCCAGCTGGGGACTCTTGTGTTCCAAGATGTTCTTCTGGACTTCCACTTTTTCTTCAACTAAAGCTTGTAGCTTCGGAGGATGGATTCTTTCCCTCGAAGAGCAGAAGATATTTACTATTATAGGAAGTTTCTAAGGTACTTCACCTTAGACTATTCACTTATAATATAGTTAGACACTCAAGGAGATCACTCCTTCAGTGTCTTAACTATATTACTTCTAGGTCTTAGCTATATTATAGTACTTCAATGTCTTAATAATATTATATTACTTCAGGGTTATTTATTAGCAATGTAGTGATGCTAATAGTAAAGAAAACTAGAAGTGCTCTGGTTACTCCCGTGATGCAAGTGATGAAGGACACCATCCTGTAGTGATGACTGACAACTGTAGTGATGTTTAGTACTTAACAGTTTACTGTAGTGATTTTGAGAACATAACAGTTTACTGTAGTGATGTGGAGTACTGAATAGTTTACTGTAGTGATGTGGAGTACTGAATAGTTTACTGTAGTGATGTGGAATACTGAATAGTTTACTGTAGTGATGTGGAGTACCGAATAATTTACTGTAGTGATGTGGAGTACTGAATAGTTTACTGTAGTGATGTGGAATACTGAATAGTTTACTGTAGTGATGTGGAGTACTGAATAGTTTACTGTAGTGATGTGGAATACTGAATAGTTTACTGTAGTGATGTGTAGCACTGAATAGTTTACTGTAGTGATGTGGTGTACCGAATAGTTTACTGTAGTGACGTGGAGTACCGAATAGTTTAATGTAGTGATGTGGAGTACCAAATAGTTTACTGTGGTGATGTGGAGTACCGAATAGTTTACTGTAGTGATGTGGAGTACCGAATAGTTTACTGTAGTGATGTGGAGTACCGAATAGTTTACTGTAGTGACGTGGAGTACCGAATAGTTTACTGTAGTGACGTGGAGTACCAAATAGTTTACTGTAGTGATGTGGATACCGAATAATTTACGATAGTGATGTGGAGTACCGAATAGTTTACTGTAGTGATGTGGAGTATCGAATAGTTTACTGTAGTGATGAGGAGTACCGAATAGTTTACTGTAGTGATGTGGAATACCGAATAGTTTTCCTTAGTGATGTGGATAGTTTACCTTAATGATGTGGAGTACCGAATAGTTAAAAGACTCGGCAGGCGATGTAACAGGGGTGCCACTAGCACGTTGAGGGACAACACAATAGGTGTCAGGGGCCCAAGATTGTTCAACTGCCTCCCAGAATACATCAGGGGGATTACCAACAAACTCCTGGCTGTCTTCAAGCAGGCACTGCACAGGCACCTAAAGTCGGTACCTGACCAGCCAGGCTGTGGTTCGTACGTTGGACTGCGTGCGGCCAGCAGTAACAGCCTGGTTCATCAGGCTCTGTTCCAACATGAGGCCTGGTCACAAACCGGGCCGCAGGGGCGTTGCCCCTGGAACTCTCTCCAGGTATACTCCAGGTATAGTTTACCTTAGTGATGTGGAGTACCGAAAAGGTTACCTTAGTGATGTGGAGTACCGAAAAGGTTACCTTAGTGATGTGGAATACTTAACAATTTACTGTAGTGTATTATTATTATTTTTATAATAAATGAAGCGCTAAACCCACTAGGGCCATACAGTGGTGCAGGACAGGGGGTTCTTGCTGGAGCAGAAAATAGCCAGGGGTGGAGAGTATAACTGAGGTTGAGTTAGAATGGGCTGTGAACAGTGCTATAGGAAGTATTATCAAAGTTTGTTTAATAAATCTGTTGGTGTCTAAAAGTTAGAGGGAGTCTGTGTCAAATTTGAAGTCGTTCAGTGGTGAACTACACAAGGAAAAAGTATGGTAACTGATGCAATACTAATGCTAGAGCTGTAGTACAAGGATATTTATCCACAGTACGCAAGTAGTCCTGCTAAACCAATATTTTAAATTTTATAGGAAAAACCATTTAAGTAAATATTCATTATATAAACCATTTGTCATAGCATATCCCACTATACTATGAAAATTTTATTCATAAACAAAGTGGTAGGCCAGTGGAATAAGTTAAAAGAGGTAGTATTAAGTGCTACAACTACTGGAAATTTAATTTATTTTTAAACACACTGGCCGTCTCCCACCAAGGCAGGGTGACCCCAGCAAAAAAGACTTTCACCATCATTCACACTACCACTGTCTTGCCAGAGGTGCACAGATACGATAGTCCACTATAGTTATGCCCCAGTAGTTGCAAATAGGTAATTGCATTTATTCATTCCACTCACTGGCAGCTTTATATTCAATAATAACACCTGCTCACCGAGGGGACCCAGGCTTAATCCTGGAGCAAATGTTAAAATTAGGCAGTACCATGGCACAGTTGGCAGTATTCACTCAGCTCATATATCAGGTGTCCTTGGTTCAATCCCCGGCATGGGTGGAAACATTGGGCATGTTTTCGTACACTTGCTCTCTCTATTCACCTAGCATTAAGTAGGTACCTGGGTGTTAGTCGACTAGTGTGGGTCGCATCCTGGGGGACATGATTGACGGACCACAATAGAAATATGGCACAGTCCTCGATGATGCATCGACTTTCTTGGGTTATCCTGGGTGGCTAACCCTCCATACCCTGGGTTATCCTGGATGGCTAACCTTCCCTACCCTGGGTTATCCTGAGTGGATAACCCTCCCTACCCTGGGTGGATAACCCTCCCTACCCTGGAGGGATAACCCTCCCTTACCTGGTTGGATTACCCTCCCTACCCTAGGTTATCCTTGGTGGGTGGCTAACCCTTCCTACCCTGAGTCATCCTGGGTGGCTAACACTACCTACCCTGGTTTATCCTGGGTGGATAACCCAGGATAACTGAGACACACGAAAACCAAGGGTTGACTGTATCATCATTATTTTTAAAGCTGGACTATCCACACAGACTCCAATATATAATTATTATAATATCACCTCAACTAAAATCAGTCCTTTCACTTAAAAAAAATAATAATATTAGCTTCTTTAATTTTTTTAAAAATAAACTTTTCAATTTGTGAAAATATTCTCATAAATTTGGTGGTGGTCTTGAGTGGATGTAGTTCTTGTTTAGTCACTACGAGTGATGGTGTCTCTGAAGGTTCTGAACGAAGGGTTCAGTAAAGGAGAGCATCAAGGTCGAAATCATATTCTTGGGTTTCCTGTACAAACTCTAGCTTTGTCTCCAAGTAGGCAGGTGGAGTTGTTTCTTGTACAGGTTGTGGTGGTATATCAGAGAAGAGAAGCCCATCAATGAAGGTCTCTTGTTCTCGCTGCTCTTCTGACTCAGCTGCGGCTCCAGTAGAAACTGTGAACTTGTTTATGTAATAACTTACAAGAGAATCAAGGTCATCATTGTCAGTAGTAGTTTCCTGACTTGCGACCTTGTTAGTTTCCTCTGCAGTCTGTACTTGTGGCTCAGTTGTGGCAGTTGGCAGTTCCTTGTCACTGGTTGAATCTGCCTCACTTTCCATCACTGAATTCTCTCCTTCCTTCTTCATTCTTTTTTCTTCTGTTTCAGTTTTGTTCTGTTCCTTCTTCATTTTGCTGTCTACTAATTTTTGTTTTTTTCGAGAAACTTCATCTAATAAAGGCTTTTTTCTCTTAGCATGACATTCATAAGTAGTTTTTCCAGAAGAATCAATCCATCTTATTCCTTGATAGGTATACTCAAAGTTATACCTGGCTCCCATTCTCTTGACGCCGATGCCAGAAGTACTTAACTGTTTTCCCAAGTCCATAGAATGAGCAAGAACCAGTCCTCTGTCTGCTTCATATTTTCTGTACACTTCTTGGAATTCCATCCGGAAAACAAGATCTTGTGGTTCTTTGGAAATAATAATATTTTCCTTCAAGAAGCTTTCAAAGGTCTCTCTGCCTGCGTAGTTTTTTTCATATCCGAGGAACACCAGCATGTTCTCCTCATATTTCTTCATATTGAGGTCTTCCAGCTGGGGACTCTTGTGTTCCAAGATGTTCTTCTGGACTTCCACTTTTCTTCAACTAAAGCTTGTAGCTTCGGAGGATGGATTCTTTCCCTCGAAGAGCAGAAGATATATACTATTATAGGAAGTTTCTAAGGTACTTCACCTTAGACTATTCACTTATAATATAGTTAGACACTCAAGGAGATCACTCCTTCAGTGTCTTAACTATATTACTTCTAGGTCTTAGCTATATTATAGTACTTCAATGTCTTAATAATATTATATTACTTCAGGGTTATTTATTAGCAATGTAGTGACGCTAATAGTAAAGAAAACTAGAAGTGCTCTGGTTACTCCCGTGATGCAAGTGATGAAGGACACCATCCTGTAGTGATGACTGACAACTGTAGTGATGTTTAGTACTTAACAGTTTACTGTAGTGATTTTGAGAACATAACAGTTTACTGTAGTGATGTGGAGTACTGAATAGTTTACTGTAGTGATGTGGAGTACTGAATAGTTTACTGTAGTGATGTGGAGTACCGAATAATTTACTGTAGTGATGTGGAGTACTGAATAGTTTACTGTAGTGATGTGGAATACTGAATAGTTTACTGTAGTGATGTGGAGTACTGAATAGTTTACTGTAGTGATGTGGAATACTGAATAGTTTACTGTAGTGATGTGTAGCACTGAATAGTTTACTGTAGTGATGTGGCGTACCGAATAGTTTACTGTAGTGATGTGGAGTACCAAATAGTTTACTGTAGTGATGTGGAATACTGAATAGTTTACTGTAGTGATGTGTAGCACTGAATAATTTACTGTAGTGATGTGGTGTACCGAATAGTTTACTGTAGTGATGTGGAGTACCAAATAGTTTACTGTAGTGATGTGGAGTACCGAATAGTTTACTGTAGTGATGTGGAGTACCAAATAGTTTACTGTAGTGATGTGGAGTACCGAATAGTTTACTGTAGTGATGTGGAGTACCAAATAGTTTACTGTAGTGATGTGGAGTACCGAATAGTTTACTGTAGTGATGTGGAGTACCGAATAGTTTACTGTAGTGATGTGGAGTACCGAATAGTTTACTGTAGTGACGTGGAGTACCGAATAGTTTACTGTAGTGACGTGGAGTACCAAATAGTTTACTGTAGTGATGTGGAGTACCGAATAATTTACGATAGTGATGTGGAGTACCGAATAGTTTACTGTAGTGATGTGGAGTATCGAATAGTTTACTGTAGTGATGAGGAGTACCGAATAGTTTACTGTAGTGATGTGGAATACCGAATAGTTTTCCTTAGTGATGTGGATAGTTTACCTTAGTGATGTGGAGTACCGAATAGTTAAAAGACTCGGCAGGCGATGTAACAGGGGTGCCACTAGCACGTTGAGGGACAACACAATAGGTGTCAGGGGCCCAAGATTGTTCAACTGCCTCCCAGAATACATCAGGGGGATTACCAACAAACTCCTGGCTGTCTTCAAGCAGGCACTGCACAGGCACCTAAAGTCGGTACCTGACCAGCCAGGCTGTGGTTCGTACGTTGGACTGCGTGCGGCCAGCAGTAACAGCCTGGTTCATCAGGCTCTGTTCCAACATGAGGCCTGGTCACAAACCGGGCCGCAGGGGCGTTGCCCCTGGAACTCTCTCCAGGTATACTCCAGGTATAGTTTACCTTAGTGATGTGGAGTACCGAAAAGGTTACCTTAGTGATGTGGAGTACCGAAAAGGTTACCTTAGTGATGTGGAATACTTAACAATTTACTGTAGTGTATTATTATTATTTTTATAATAAAAGAAGCGCTAAACCCACTAGGGCCATACAGTGGTGCAGGACAGGGGGTTCTTGCTGGAGCAGAAAATAGCAAGGTGTGGAGAGTATAACTGAGGTTGAGTTAGAATGGGCTTTGAACAGTGCTATAGGAAGTATTATCAAAGTTTGTTTAATAAATCTGTTGGTGTCTAAAAGTTAGAGGGAGTCTGTGTCAAATTTGAAGTCGTTCAGTGGTGAACTACACAAGGAAAAAGTATGGTAACTGATGCAATACTAATGCTAGAGCTGTAGTACAACGATATTTATCCACAGTACGCAAGTAGTCCTGCTAAACCAATATTTTAAATTTTATAGGAAAAACCATTTAAGTAAATATTCATTATATAAACCATTTGTCATAGCATATCCCACTATACTATGAAATTTTTCTTCATAAACAAAGTGGTAGGCCAGTGGAATAAGTTAAAAGAGGTAGTATTAAGTGCTACAACTACTGGAAATTTATTTTATTTTTAAACACACTGGCCGTCTCCCACCAAGGCAGGGTGACCCCAGCAAAAAAGACTTTCACCATCATTCACACTACCACTGTCTTGCCAGAGGTGCACAGATACGATAGTCCACCATAGTTATGCCCCAGTAGTTGCAAATAGGTAATTGCATTTATTCATTCCACTCACTGGCAGGTTTATATTCAATAATAACACCTGCTCACCGAGGGGACCCAGGCTTAATCCTGGAGCAAATGTTAAAATTAGGCAGTCCCATGGCACAATTGGCAGTATTCACTCAGCTCATATATCAGGTGTCCTTGATTCAATCCCCGGCATGGGTGGAAACATTGGGCATGTTTCCGTACACTTGCTCTCTCTATTCACCTAGCATTAAGTAGGTACCTGGGTGTTAGTCGACTAGTGTGGGTCGCATCCTGGGGGACATGATTGACGGACCACAATAGAAATAAGGCACAGTCCTCGATGATGCATCGACTTTCTTGGGTTATCCTGGGTGGCTAACCCTCCATACGCTGGGTTATCCTGGATGGCTAACCTTCCCTACCCTGAGTCATCCTGGGTGGCTAACACTACCTACCTGGTTTATCCTGGGTGGATAACCCAGGATAACTGAGACACACGAAAACCAAGGGTTGACTGTACAATCATTATTTTTAAAGATGGACTATCCACACACACTCCAATATATAATTATTATAATATTACCTCAACTAAAATCAGTCCTTTCACTTAAAACAAATAATAATATTAGCTTCTTTAAAATTTTTAAAAATTAACTTTTCAATTTGTGAAAATATTCTCATAAATTTGGTGGTGGTCTTGAGTGGATGTAGTTTTTGTTTGGTCACTACGAGTGTTGGCGTCTCTGAAGGTCCTGAACTATGGCTTCAGTAAAGGAGAGCATCAAGGTCGAAATCATATTCTTGAGTTTCCTGTACAAACTCTAGCTTTGTCTCCAAGTAGGCAGGTGGAGTTGTTTCTTGTACAGGTTGTGGTGGTATATCAGAGAAGAGAAGCCCATCAATGAAGGTCTCCTGTTCTCGCTGCTCTTCTGACTCAGCTGCGGCTCCAGTAGAAACTGTGAACTTGTTTATGTAATAACTTACAAGAGAATCAAGGTCATCATTGTCAGTAGTAGTTTCCTGACTTGCGACCTTGTTAGTTCCTCTGCAGTCTGTACTTGTGGCTCAGTTGTGGCAGTTGGCAGTTCCTTGTCACTGGTTGAATCTGCCTCACTTTCCATCACTGAATTCTCTCCTTCCTTCTTCATTCTTTTTCTTCTGTTTCAGTTTTGTTCTGTTCCTTCTTCATTTTGCTGTCTACTAATTTTGTTTTTTCGAGAAACTTCATCTAATAAAGGCTTTTTCTCTTAGCATGACATTCATAAGTAGTTTTTCCAGAAGAATCAATCCATCTTATTCCTTGATAGGTATACTCAAAGTTATACCTGGCTCCCATTCTCTTGACGCCGATGCCAGAAGTACTTAACTGTTTTCCCAAGTCCATAGAATGAGCAAGTACCAGTCCTGTCTCTGCTTCATATTTTCTGTACAGTTCTTGGAATTCCATCCGGAAAACAAGATCTTGAGGTTCTTTGGAAATAAGAATATTTTCCTTCAAGAAGCTTTCAAAGGTCTCTCTGCCTGCGTAGTTTTTTTCATATCCGAGGAACACCAGCATGTTCTCCTCACATTTCTTCATATTGAGGTCTTCCAGCTGGGGACTCTAGTGTTCCAAGATGTTCTTCTGGACTTCCACTTTTTCTTCAACTAAACTTGTAGCTTCGGAGGATGGATTCTTTCCCTCGAAGAGCAGAAGATATTTACTATTATAGGAAGTTTCTAAGGTACTTCACCTTAGACTATTCACTTATAATATAGTTAGACACTCAAGGAGATCACTCCTTCAGTGTCTTAACTATATTACTTCTAGGTCTTAGCTATATTATAGTACTTCAATGTCTTAATAATATTATATTACTTCAGGGTTATTTATTAGCAATGTAGTGACGCTAATAGTAAAGAAAACTAGAAGTGCTCTGGTTACTCCCGTGATGCAAGTGATGAAGGACACCATCCTGTAGTGATGACTGACAACTGTAGTGATGTTTAGTACTTAACAGTTTACTGTAGTGATTTTGAGAAAATAACAGTTTACTGTAGTGATGTGGAGTACTGAATAGTTTACTGTAGTGATGTGGAGTACTGAATAGTTTACTGTAGTGATGTGGAGTACTGAATAGTTTACTGTAGTGATGTGGAGTACTGAATAGTTTACTGTAGTGATGTGTAGCACTGAATAGTTTACTGTAGTGATGTGGAGTACCGAATAATTTACTGTAGTGATGTGGAGTACTGAATAGTTTAGTGTAGTGATGTGGAATACCAAATAGTTTAGTGTAGTGATGTGGAATACCAAATAGTTTAGTGTAGTGATGTGGAATACCAAATAGTTTAGTGTAGTGATGTGGAATACCAAATAGTTTAGTGTAGTGATGTGGAATACCAAATAGTTTAGTGTAGTGATGTGAGTACCGAATAGTTTACTGTAGTGATGTGGAATACCGAATAGTTTACCTTAGTGATGTGGAGTACCGAATAGTTAAAAGATTCGGCAGGCGATGTAACAGGGGTGCCACTAGCACGTTGAGAGACAACACAATAAGTGTCAGAGGCCTAAGACTGTTCAGCTGCCTCCCAACATACATCAGGGGGATTACCAACAAACCCCTGGATGTCTACAAGCAGGCACTGGGCAGGCACCTAAAGTCGGTACCTGACCAGCCAGGCTGTGGTTCGTACGTTGGACTGCGTGCGGCCAGCAGTAACAGCCTGGTTGATCAGGCTCTGATCCAACATGAGGCCTGGTCACAGACCGGGCCGCATGGGCGTTGACCCCTGGAACTCTCTCCAGGTAAGTCAGGCTTTTAGGGCCCGGCTTGGGCGAAGTATGTAGAAGCTCAGATTGGCTTCAGGAGACGAACAAAGGAATATACAATCTCATAAATTCGCGGTAGATCTAATGATACAGTGAAGTGTAACCGATCTTCCTGTCGTGTAAATACCTCGAAGCCAAAGACAAATCTTGATCGTAGTGTGACAGTGTGTTCGAACAATGCCGACCATGTGAAAGACAGTACAACAGTACGAGAGACTGTAGATGCGCAGTTTTCCATGTGTCCTGTGTAGTCTTGAGCACAACTGTGTGTGGACCACAGTATGTTCTCCCACCCAGTGTGACCTGCGCTTGCTTGACAGCTGACATCAGTCAGTTCAGGCGTCAGTTACGAGCGTCTGAGCCCCGTGTACAGAAAGCTTTTATGTTCGCCGCTCGTGATGCCCTGCTGAATCGTACCCACGACGATTTTCCCTTTTAGACCCATTCCACTTCACCTTCTGACCGTCAGAGTGTAGTTATATGTAGATACCAGTCTGAGGACGCTTAGACCATCCTCTGTTGTAACTTCAACTGTCCATAGAATGACACTCGTCAAGCCGCAGTAGCCCTGTCCTGTTGGCAGGCGACTGTCAGCCTGGTGTCACAGCTTCAGTGAGCAGCCTGCACAAAGATGATGTCACTTTGACTGCTAGCCCACTCACTGCAGTAAGGTTACGACCTCCAGATGTTTCGCCGAATCGTCTCTGCCACGACTCACTCCACACTTGCCAACAGTGACATCCCCAGCGACAGTACCAGTCGAGAAATGTCCTGAGTCGCTTGCCAGAAGAAGTCCTGTCCAGTTGCGACTACTGACGACGCCTCTACTACTACTACGATGACTGCTTCACCCTCCCAGAGGAGACCGTACCCTGTTTGCAGTTTCTGTCCGGACGAAGGAAGGCGTGCAGTGATCTCATCGATGCTCCTCTGTAGGAAGTTTTTTGTTTATGTCCACATGTGTATATATATATATGTTTTTATTTTGTGTTCTGTGCCCTGTTCTTGCGAGAGAGAGACCAAGTTTTTTTTACAGCCACTCATGGTCAGGGTCGACCATGGGTAGGTGGCCGAGTGAATGTAGACAGCCTGTACTGTCTGCACAGACAGCCTATGCTGTCTGCCAGCCGAGCAAAATGTAGGTAGTAACCCTACATGCCTAGTTCCCATAGTTTCCACCAGGGGGCAGGTCTCTGGGTGGGTATGCCCAGACCTGCATCTCTCTCTCTCTCAGCAGCCATCATTCAGTCAACAGGCCTACTCCTCTCTCCCCTCGCATGGGCATGGCCCTCCCAGGCCATGGGCACAAACACACTGTCTGTGTACCCTCACGTTATCGCAAATAAAGTAAGAAGCCTCCGAAGAACTTATCATTGCTACTCCTCCTTGATCGACGACACAATCAACTTTCGTTATATTCTACAGTCCTATGCATTGTACTTAAGAACTTTGTTCTCACACGAAATCTGTTGGTGAGGCAGAATGTATGCCAGGTCATTGTTTATTAAAGAAAATTTACAAAGATCCGGTCAAGGACTGGGCCTTGGATTCGTTTAGTTGTTTTTTAAGAAAGTTTCATGATCACGTCTAGACACAGGGGTAAATTTACCCCTTGAGGTAAAAAATTACATGGCAAGGGCTAAATATTTTTGTGCAAACCCTTAATAATTTTTTTTCTGACCTTGTTTTTCTGTCCCTTTATGATGGCGATAATTTTTTTGTATGGAAGGGTTAAATGGAGAAGTACATCAAGCCGAGGGGGTTAATAATGGAGGAAAAGTTGAGAATCCCTGCTCTAGATCTCAACATTATCTGTGCGATGTCACAGATTATGCAGCTGTTGTGACCAGACATAACTGGGATTCTCCTGAGGTATTTTAGACTTTTCTCCATCATTAGTTACTTGATCTCTGCTGCTGTCCCATGTCTGCTCACGAGTAACACGGTGTTGGCTGCTGTGTTTACAACGTTGTGATGTGGAAGCGCTGCTTGATACTATTACTTTCTTTATATGCTGCACTGGATAGGGAGTCATCGATGTGTGGATCATTTGTAGTCGTAATGTTCATGTCATATTTTACGAAATACAGTTATTCATTATTTGAGAAATGTGTTGTAAATACCAAGTTTGTGTCAAAATACTCGAGTTTTTCTGTGAATTTAGTTAATATACAAAGTTACTCCCTACAAGTTACGACGTTAAATGATTTAACTTGTTTACTGGTACCTTGCTATTCACACTCCTGAATAGTTTCTTTGATATTGGTAAGACACAGTTAGGCATCTTTATTCTGAAACGTTTCGCCTGCACAGTAGGCTTCTTCAGTCGAGTACAGAAAGTAGGCAGGAGCAGTAGGGATGTGAAGACGATGTAATCAGTCCATCACCCTTGAAGACGTAGATTTGAGGTGGTCAGTCCCTCAGCCTGGAGAAGAGTTATGTTTCAAACTATGTGTCTTATCAACCTGTCTGTATTTTATATAATTTTGAAATTCTTTGATATTGTTGATACTCTTCTAATTTATTTAATGATACAATCCTTAAGATTAAGATTCAGTATCAAGTGATAAAATTATTCAAAATCAGTAATATTCTGATATAATATTACAGCCTGAATACAGTTTAGGTATTAAGAATGAAATGTTGGTTTTTAATTATTCAGATTGAACTTAATAAAGGTTATGTCAGTTAAGATACCTGTGTGTTTTACAATTCAAGTTGACTGTATTGTATACCATATACAGTATAATACTTATCAGACACATCAACACACAACCCGCACACAGGAGAAAGAAACGTGGGACGACGTTTCGGTCCCACTTGGACCATTAACTAATGGAGTGCCTCCCCTTGTTCATTCCTTGAGATGGAATAGTTTAGCTCTCTGTTTTCCTTTTAAATGACCAATAATGAGCTTATCAGACTATTAACTATCCTAGACTTCATTTAATAATGGTTAAACAATTTAAAGAATTTTAAATTAAAACATTTCTCAAGGCTGTTGAAAATAGTACAAAATACCGAGTTAATGGTGATTAATACCTGTGTAACAGCCGGTTATTTTTTTTAAATTTTCTCCTACACAGTAGGCCTATTATTTTTATTAAATTATATTATTATACACCTGCTGCCTCTATATTTGACTGAAGAAGGCTACTATATGGGCGAAACGTCTTAATCATTCCTCAATGCTGACAGTGAGCTACCCTCCTTTTCCTCAGATCAAACCTGAGTGTCTTCCACTTCTCTAGTGCTCCATACCCTCTTCGGGTTTAGCGCTTCCTCCTGAGTATAATTTACGATCATATAATTATAATCATTGGGGAGCACTAAACCCCTAGGGCTTATACAGCCTCTGTGGGGAGAGGGAATGGAAGGTATTCAGGGAACTGGAGCACAGATCAAGTTCTCTGGATCAAGAGCCCTCACCAGCATCAAGGAACCTCCCTTGAGGGGTTACGTAAATCATTCAGCCAAAAAAAAAAAAAGTCTAAAAAAAGCAAAAGGAAAAACGTAATTTCCTTCCCGAGGAAACTAATAATTTTTGATGAATTTACGAAATTTATGAATTTTACGAATTTATGAATTTCAGAAACTTAAGTGAAGAAAAATGTCGCAAACAAAAGTTGATAAGACATTTGTGCAACATTTGGATGTCTTTATTCTGGAAGCGCTTTGCCAGCCAGTGGCTTCGTCAGTCCAGTGCAGAGAAAGGTGGAAGATGAAGAGGGGTTAGGGTAATCAGTCCCTCAACCTGGAAACGTTTCCAGACTAAAGTTCCCCAAATGTTGCACAAGTGTCTCGTTTATGAACTTGTCAGTTTTCGAGACCATTTATTCACAAGCATATAAAAGTGAGAGGAATGATACTTGTATTAAACTGATGGAGAAGCGATAAATCTGTAGGGGATACACAACAGCTTGGAAAATTAAAGGTAATTGTTATAGTCATAGGATGAGGCCAATCAGAGCACCGGGAACCAGAGGCAATCAGATGAGAGGAAGAGGAAATCACTTCAGATTCACTTTTACAGGCTGGCCCCGCTTTACAGCACTTCACTTTACGGCGTCTCGCTAATACAGCTGTTTTTAATTATACCCATTCTTTATTTATCCAGATTTCCTACAATAAATATATTCAACACTCACTATAAGCTAAGTAATGTGTGTGTACTGTATATAATTTTTTTTAGGCCTAGCTCTATTGCTCACTTAATATATGATAGTGTAAATATTTTATCAGGCTTTTATATGTATTTGAAAGTGGAAAAAAGGCTACGATTGGCCGGAACTTGACCTTCTGTTTAAGTGGGGCTCTCATGTACTTGATCAAGTCCCACTGGGGGGTGAAACATCGTACTATGAAGGCTCTGTTTCCTACCTACTTCTTGAATCAAGAGTCCTTCACCAGCATCAAGCCACCTTTCCCTCTAGAAGGTTCAGAAAATGAAAGTCGTCAGGAGAAAGTGAAAAAAAGCAATTACCATTTTTTTGTAATATATTGCTGAACGAGGCAGTTGGCCAGTTTTATGTTCAGCCATGCTGAGCCACCCGCTCGTTATGCTAATTACCTGTCTGCCTGAGTAATTAACAGGCTCATTAAAGGTCTTGGCAGGGGTCCTTGAGTGCCGAGGGTAATTAACTAACCCATTATCACTCTTTGTAAATGATGCTTACTAATTCATGGCTATTGTTTGAGAGAGCCGTGTGATACCCAACAGTAGTGTATGTCCTACCCGTTCAATACACAAATAACCCGCACATAGAAGAGAGGAGCTTACGACGACGTTTCGGTCCGACTTGGACCATTCACAAAGTCACACTAACAAAAAGGAGAGAAGGAGGGGGTATATATAGGCCAGCAGACATTGACGGGAACAAAAGAGGAAGTGGTGGGAGTAGTAGTAGTAGAGTCAGTCAAATAAGTACTAAGAAAGAGGAGCACTGCAAGGGAGCTAGGGGCCCACAGAGGGTAGGGGCAAGAACACAGTGGGGAAGAAAATAATAAAGGACAAATACCCAAGGCAGAAGAAACAAAACCGAAAGGAGAAAGAGGAAAGGGGAAGAGGGAGAAGAGGAAAAAAACATCAGGTTAAGTCACGGGTGTTCTGAAGTTTGCAGCATTTTACAATGTAATGGGAAAGGAAGGCATCTACAGAGACAAATCCGGGACTAAGATTCATACAAAGAAAGTTGTGTATAAGGGAGGATTCATCCAGACGGCGAATGTGAAAGTTAGAAGTAGGGAAGACAGTTTTAGCAGAAGACCAGTCAATAGGATGACTGTGATCTCTGACATGACAGAAAAGAGCATTGTTGGTATCGGCAAGCCAAACACTACTTTTGTGCTCCTTAAGTCTGTCAGAAAGAGATCGGCCAGTTTCTCCAATGTACTGAAGAGGACAAGAGGAACAAGAAATAGCGTAGACACCAGGAGCACCTATACAGGGAGGAGAGGTATGAACTAGATTAGTGCGAAGAGTGTTAGTCTGGCGAAAAGAAAGTTTGATGTCTAAAGAACGGAGAGAGCTGTTCAGATTAGAAAGACAGGAAATGTAGGAAAGGCAAAGGTCAGGAGAGTTCCCAGGAGTAAAGTTTGGAAGGGAAGAAAGTCCGTTTAGCACGTGAGAAGGCAGAGTCTATGAAATGGGAAGGGTTGCCAAGACGGGAAAATGAAACCTGTTGCTTAGGACCCAACTGTTGTGTGAGCTACGTGTCGTTTGGGACCCAACTGTTGTGTGAGCTACCTGTCGTTTGGGACCCAACTGTTGTGTGAGCTACCTGTCGTTTGGGACCCAACTGTTGTGTGAGCTACCTGTCGTTTGGAACCCAAATGGTGTGTGAGGTACATGTTGTTTGGGACCCAACTGGTGTGTGAGGTACCTGTTTGAGACGCAACAGGTGAGAGCTGGTCTTCCCGCATCCATGCATTAGTTACAGATCGAACTTATCAAGTCATGGTTAACCTTAAGTTATCGATCGAACTTTATCAAGTCATGGTATACTTTAAGTTACATTGGTGACTATCACTGAAGAGTATACGAGTGAGGCGCATGCGCGGTATAAACACATTAGGTATCCCTGAAGGGAAACCTTTGAGTTGTTGCCAGGTTTTATCTCCTTTTTTCTTATCCAGGTTTTTCTTTAGCTCGAAACTCAAGGAAGCCTCATTTGGGTTCTAGTTTTCAAAGAGGAACATGTTCTTGGAATAATTTGTACGTGAACGTGACCAGTGATCAAAGTTGTTAATGTTCTTGGAATAATTTGTACGTGAACGTGACCAGTGATCAAAGTTGTTAATGTTCTTGGAATAATTTGTACGAACGTGACCTGTAGATCAAAGTTGTTAATGTTCTTGGAATAATTTGTACGTGAACGTGACCTGTGATCAAAGTTGTTAATGTTCTTGGAATAATTTGTACGTGAACGTGACCAGTGATCAAAGTTGTTAATGTTCTTGGAATAATTTGTACGTGAATGTGACCTGTGATCAAAGTTGTGAATGTTCTTGGAATAATTTGTACGTGAACGTGACCTGTGATCAAAGTTGTTAATGTTCTTGGAATAATTTGTACGTGAACGTGACCAGTGATCAAAGTTGTTAATGTTCTTGGAATAATTTGTAC
>WNWK01000594.1:192500-257500 GCA_009830355.1 Cherax destructor
ATTACGATTCTGAGATCCTTTGTGTATCATCCATCACCTGGAGTATGTTGAGTACAGCACGGAAGCGCTAGCCTCATTTTACTTACCTTTTTTAGCAGCGCCATTAGATGTGTAAAGGATGACAGTTCTATATAAAGTGAAGAACAGCATTTAATGGGAGAGTAGATATGTATAAAAGCACACAGACAATTTAAGACTTGCGTAACAACAAAAGCCAAATCTGAAGCGAAGTTGTTACACAGCTACGTTACTCGGAAGATTAGAATTAGTAACATGCAGAAAAAGACCAGAAAATAAGACCGAAGGAAAGAGGAGAGTTCTGGGGATAAAAATGAAGTCCCAGAGGAACTGTGTAGATAGTGTGTAGAGAGACCAAAAAAAAGTGTGCAACAATAAATATTAGACAGCAACAGCAGTGTGTAAGCCAGATGAAAACTAAACCAATTCAGTTGATAATAAGCAATTACTAGAAAAGGTGAAAGTCAGTAAATATAGTTCTAATATGTAAGAAAGATAACATGAGCTATACTACTGTCTAGAATCATTTAAACGTAGTCTGGGGATACTAATAAAGTAATCCCATTCTTCTGTTTATCTCTATTTCATTCCCATTCATAACAAGATAATAACCTATGTAATATGTCAAGATACCTTAATGAAAAACAAGATACCAGACATGTTAAGCAAATTTCGTAAATTTGCTTGCAACAGATAAGTGAACTGTAAATATGAATTTAGATGTACTGCTGTTTACCCTTTTGGGGCCTAGTTCTTAGGCTTTTTGTGTATTCATATGCTCTTGCAATACCCTCAATAAGATGGATTTTTTTTAACAAGTCGGCCGTCTCCCACCGAGGCAGGGTGACCCAAAAAGAAAGAAAATCCCCAAAAAGAAAATACTTTCATCATCATTCAACACTTTCACCACACTCATACATAATCACTGTCTTTGCATAGGCGCTCAGATAGGACAGCTGAGAATAGTCCCTCCCAGCTGTCACTATCCCAAACCCCTCCTTTAAAGTGCAGGCATTGTACTTCCCATTTCCAGGACTCAAGTCCAACTAAATCAATTAACTGGTTTCTCTGAATCCCTTCACAAAATGTTACCCTGCTCACACTCCAACAGATCGTCAGGTCCCAAAAACCATTCGTCTCCATTCACTTCTATCTAACACGCTCACACATGCTTGCTGGAAGTCCAAGCCCCTCGCCCACAAAACCTCCTTTACCCCCTCCCTCCAACCTTTTCTAGGACGACCCCTACCCCGCCTTCCTTTCCCTACAGATTTATACGCTCTCCAAGTCATTCTACTTTGATCCATTCTCTCTAAATGACCAAACCACCTCAACAACCCCTCTTCAGCCCTCTGACAAATACTTTTAGTAACTCCACACCTTCTAATTTCCACATTCCGAATTTTCTGCATAATATTTACACCACACATTGCCCTTAGACAGGACATCTCCACTGCCTCCAGCCTCCTCCTCGCTGCAGCATTTGCAACCCATGCTTCACACCCATATAAGAGTGTTGGTACCACTATACTTTCGTACATTCCCTTCTTTGCCTCCATGGAAAACGTTTTTTGTCTCCACAGATACCTCAACGCACCACTCACCTTTTTTCCTTCATCAATTCTATGGTTAACCTCATCCTTCATAAACCCATCCGCTGACACGTCAACTGCCAAATATCTGAAAACATTTACTTCTTCCATAATCCCTCTCTCCAATGTAATATCCAATTTTTCTTTATTTAAATCGTTTGATACCCTCATCACCTTACTCTTATCTATGTTCACTTTCAACTTTCTACCTTTACACACCCTCCCAAACTCGTCCACTAACCTTTGCAACTTTTCTTTAGAATCTCCCATAAGCATAGTATCATCAGCAAAAAGTAACTGTGTCAACTCCCATTTTGCATTTAATTCTCCATAATTTAATCCCACCCCTCTCCCCAACACCCTAGCATTTACTTCTTTTACAACCCCATCTATAAATATATTAAACAACCATGGTGACATTACACATTCCTGTCTAAGACCTACTTTTACCGGGAAGTAATCTCCCTCTCTCCTACACACCCTAACCTGAGCCTCACTATCCTCATAAAAACTCTTTACAGCCTTCAGTAACTTACTACCTATTCCATACACTTGCAACATTTGCCACATTGCTTCCCTATCCACTCTATCATTACATGGATATAGAGATGGATATAGAGTGCAAACTAAAGTAGCCACTTCAGAGGCAAAATCTAAAAATCTCTTTCATACTCACTCATTGTTATTCTTCTCTAAAAACCACCCCTTAAATTTTCCTTCAGGCAGTGGCATGCCAGCTACACGAGACAGAGGTCGAGGTGGAGATACTTAAGAGCAAAGGCGAGGAAGACCACGTTCAATTCCTTATCACAGAGAAGGACAGTCACACCACTGACCATATCAGTGAGCAGGCCCAGGACCATATCGTTGACGCCGGTGAGTGAGAGGTTTAACAGTAATGGATGGGAAAGTGAGGTAGGTGGGTAGTGAGTAAATTGTGAATGGGAGGCGAGTAGACGAATTTGATGTAAGTGGAAAATGAGCTAGTTCGGTGAGAGACGAGTGGTTTTAAAATGTATGTTGATTAAGTTGTGAAAAGGAGGAGATTGGTGGTGAGGGATATTATAATCAAATAATAAAGCACTAAACCGACAAGGGTCATGCAGCGCTGTAGAGCAGAAAATAGTGCCGGGGCTATAAGCAGATAGGTGAAGAGGGATCAGAGGTGAGGGGAGAAAAGGGCTGGAAGGGACGCTAAGGGCTATACGTCAAAGCTCGTATATTAAAGCAGTTGCTGACAAAAAGTCAAAAAGTGATCGTAAGTCAAAGGCAGGACCGTCTGCAAGAAGGGAAGATAAGGTAAGAGTGGTAGGGCGGCAGCGCCGGTGGAGGTAAATCCTGTGAGCTCACTGGTAAACAAAAGAATCCACAATAAAGTGAAGAACCGAAATAGGGACCCGACAAACCTCACAGAGAGAAATAGGGTGTCGCTCCATGAGATAACAATGGGTAAGGAGAGTATGGCCGATGCAGAGACGTGAGTGCGCAGTCTCCCGAGAATGGCATCGATGGTAAGAAGATGGCCACAAACCTAAAAGTGGTTTAATAGAGTACAATTTGTTATGGTGTTTCAATTTCACACTCCACCATTAATATTACGAACACGGGTATAGTATGGCTTGCGACCTGGTCATAATGGGTTTCAAAATAGAGAAAACAAAACTCAGTAGTGGTATATAACTTATATTTCGTTGGAAAAATAAACACATAAGCAGTATATTTCGTTCACCAGATGTAATTTGCCAAAATATATACAAGTATGTACACTTATGTTCACTTTGTACACTAATACAAAGGTTGAATAGTAAGTGTACCACACGGAGAGGGTAGAGTAACCTAGTAGGGACCACATGAGAGGAAGTGAACCTCCACCTTCGTGTGAGAGTTAGAAAGAGGGCGAGAACTAGGTACCGAGGCCGAAAAGAACTGTTGGGAATTGTAAGCACCGGAGGAATACGAAGAGACTTGGGCTTAGGAGACAGGTTCAACTTCGCAGGTGATAGGCGCGAAGAAGGTGCAGGTGTGCGAGGCCTCGTAGACTGAGAAACTAGCGGGCGAGAAGAAGTAGAAGTAGGAAGAGGTAAAGAAGTTCGGTTTCAGAGGATAAAACCGCAAAAGAATTAGAGACGGGGGTAACCCTGGAAGACATGACACCAGAGGAGTGGGTAGGCAGGGGGACCATCAAGGTTGCAGTTCTCTTAGCTACTCGAGAATAAGGAACACAAGGAAGATTTCCCTGAAGGAAGAGCCGAGAGATAGCCATGAGCATAAGTAAGGCCTTGCTTACCTAAGACATCGGATTTCTCGTTCATTAAGATAGACCTGACATCAGCGGAAAAAAGAAGGACGAGTTTTATTACAATTAAGACTGAAAGATGTATCGGCATGATCCGTGGCACCGCAGACCAGGTACTCCACCACAGACCTGCAGTATTTAGCGAGGTGTCCGAAGCGCCAGCAATTTCGACACTGTTGGGATGTAGGGACCACTTTATGAACCCCTAGGCGATGGCCCGAGATATAAACGGAGGACGGGAGTTCATAGCAGTCAAAGGTTAAGCGAGCGATGTTACTGGGAAAGCGCCTCCGTCCACGATCAGGCAGGACATATGTATCCACTTTCAGACTCGGAAGGTCTTGCTCCAAAATATCGTCACCGCAAGACAGAAAATAACACTGTACAATGTTATGCGGTAATACCACCGTACCACTGCAAGAATTGAGAGTAGCATGCTTGTTCTGCTTTCTGAACTGTAACGATGCACGCACCACGAAGAGCCATAAGAGAGCTTTACCAATACTATGGTCTGAAAGATAATAAATTGGAGATGTCTGTTGTAAGGAAAAGAATTTTGTCCACTGTGTACTTGTAAACATGGTGCATGAAATCAAAGAACCGTCGTCAGCAAATGGTCTAGAAAGTTTACGTGTAGGACCGTGGGAGGCCTGACCTGAGTTAGGTGGGAGTTCCAAAAACCGTCGTACCGTATTCGGGGAAGCCGGACGCATATTCAAAGGCGTGCAAGAGGCAGAGGCACTAAAAAATGGTCAGAGTTTCAGCATCTGGAGCAGGTGACGAAGTATCACGTGCAGAAGGTACAGGGTATGGAAAAAGTCTGGAGAGTGATCCAATAATGAAGCCGTGTCAGGACAGGATGCGGTAACAAAAAGGGGCCTGGAAGGAGGATGAGGGGGGTCATGGAACGAAGACTCCATGATAGTGACACTTATTATTTTAGGAAAAAAGAAAAGGAAAGAAAAAAAAGAAAGGGACAGGGAAGGGACAATTACTAGAAGTCATGGAAGGGCTGTTAGTTCCTCCCTTCATCCAAGAAAACATCGAAACCGCCAGCAGTGCACATGCAGCATGGAACCCATGCCATACCCTACCATTCACACCATTAAACCAGCGCTCCGGGATAGCAACCTTACATCCACCGAGCCACCTCAGCGGATAAAAGAGAGGGTGGTCGGATACCTACCACAAAGCATACCTCCCTCGGCTGCCACCTCCGACAGTCAGCCTCCAGAGATACACCCGTAACCTGCAAGACACCCTGCACTATATCCTGGAAATCCAGGAAGGAAGCAGGGTACCTCCAGATGATCCAGATTCCACGGCAAACTACACTTCTCCCGAGGAACCCCACGAGTAGGATGAACTCCAGCACACTTCCCTCTACCTAGAAACTGTAATGCCAGAGGGAAAACCCCAGAGGCTACAAACGGGATGGGGAAAAGAGAGGGTTAGGAGGGGGAAGGAAAGGGAAATGGGGGATGGGGAAGATGGGATAGGGAAGATGGTATTGCGGAGTAATTAGGTTCGGTCTGAGGAAGGAGACCAAAAGGTCTAATTCTTCAGACCAAGAGCCTCTTCACCGCGCCAAGGAGCCCCACTTCATTGAAGAGGTGGTGGTGAGGGAGAATCGAGTTTGTGAATAAAAGCAAGACTACATGGAAGTCATGAATACATTAAACCCAGAACGTGAGGATATAATTGATAGGTTGCCTGGTTAGTTTAGGCAAGACTCTTCAGGAAACAGCACCAGTGTTTTCTGACTCGGGTCTTAGTCATATGATGACCCGCCAGGGAAGCTTTTGGTCATCTGACCGAGACCTTCCAATGGCTTACCAGTTATATTATGGATGATAAGTGCGACACAAGACATCTTTACTGTAGAAACATTTCGCTTTTGCTGGAGAACTGATACCTAAAACTATATGTCTACCTCGTCTTCTGTCTCCAGAATTATATTTCAACTCTGTATTCGATGGATGAAGCCTTCACAACAGTCTGAAAAGTTTCGTCAGTGAAAATATGCATCTTACTCATCAGTTTGTTGGTATAGTAAACACAGCTGTGTTTCACCTACATCATCATAAAAAGTCAGGTGTTGTGAGGTAACTGAGGTGTTGTCTCGTTGCTTATATACCTTCATGATGATTTTTTATTTTTTAGTTCCTTGATGTGAGAAATCACGAAAGCGTTTGGAATTTCACTATTTTTTCCACAGTGGTTGTTCTGTATATTGATATCACCTGTTTACTGGGATCCTATTGCACGATATAGGCAATGGGTTCAATACCCAGCTGTTTCGTGGCTTGCTTGCAATCGTGTTCTTCCGATTTCGAGATTTATGTCTGCATACTTGTGAGGCCGTTTTACGTCAGTTAATTTATCTTCTATATGTTATTTTCCTGATAATGGTGTCAAGAAAAGGAGTCCTGGAGGTGGGAAGTACAGTGCCTGCACTCTGAGGGAGGGGTGTTAATGTGCAGTGATGGAGTGAATGATGATGAAAGTTTTTCTTTTTCGGGCCACCTTGCCTTGGTGGGAGACGGCCGATGTGTTAAAAATAAACGGTATCGGTTCTAGGAATAATTATTATGTATTCTTGCTGTAAATGTGTATAGTCAATTATGCTAGGATCCCCATACTTAATACCCGTCAACCAGCCTAGACATAATGTGATATATTTAGTAACATTCTCAATACTGTTATTTTCGATGTGTCGTGTGATATACGGGTATACATATGGTGTCATATGAGATATAATGTATTATTTGATACATATTTTACACCAGAGAGGAGAATCACTATTTTCACTATTTTCTTAACTAGTATGAAATTAGGTCTAAGAGCCTGATTCAGGAAATCTACCGAGGTGGATTCATTGTAATTTATGACTTTGCGAAATCAAAACGACACTGTCATGGACCAGAGCCATCTGTTCGGTGCCGAAAAAGCAGCTGGTTCTCCCTTATGAAAAGTAGTGGAAATTAAATAATGCCCCTTAGCAGTGACGGTAGCTGCAAGTTAATGGCAGGTGTCTAAATATGTGGGTAAAAGTCATTATTACTAGTAGTGTTTTAGATGACTGTGATGGAAAGTAAATAGTAGTGTAAATTTTAAGCTTTATCTGAAACTTCTCTCCTCTAATTATTTCAATCATAACCAAGCGCTAAACCCATGAGGGTCTATCCTCTAATATGTAGTTCACAATCTACACTTAAAAGGTAGGTTCATGGCCTTTCCTTTAAACTGTACGGCTTTACAATACGGCATTTACAATACGAATTACAGAAGTTGCGAAGATACTGTATAATTTCATTAGTTTTCTATAATTGTTTATGCATAAAAACCTTTTCACTTCCGTTTTTGTTTCTTGTTATAGTTTTCTCTCCTGTCCTAAATATGCATATCCAGTTATTGACTTTTATCTTCATTATTAAGAAGCAAATTAATCTGAAAAAAATTCTGATTTTTTTCAGATTATAATTATGATAATATTTCTCCCAAGGCTCCACTGGGATTAATATTGTTTACATGTGTAAATAAGTCTAATTTTTCCATGTGTCTCTCTTCCTCAGAGCCGAAGATCAGTCCCCGCACCTTCTGCCAGGTGTGTCCCTTCCACCTTATGTTCGACAGGGACCTTTGTATCCACCAGACAGGGGACTCCATCTCTCGCGTCCTTCCCAAAGTGTACTCCAGCGACGCCACGCTTGACCAACTCTTCGATGTGGTGAGTGTATAATGACCTTGTGATTATCATCAAGAAGCGTTAAACCTACAGCGCAGCCTTACCACGGGCGGGGATAGAACCCGCAATCGTCTTATTACGATTTCGTGAGTCAGCGCAGCCTTGTGATGATTAGAGTAGACACGTGTATATCTCCAAAGAAATACATCTGGCAAACAACTGAACACCTTATCTTCAATAACAAAATATTGTATCATAACATCAATGGTACAGAATACCGACAAGTTGATGTATGAGGCACATGTACAATATCTGGGTATCTTCATTTATGAAGAGGTTTCACCAATGTATACTGGAAACCTTCAAAAATTGTCAACAATTACAGAGGGTTGGTACCATGCTATAGCTTCTTCCCAGTAGCGTCGAAGAACCCTCGGAGCGTGGGGTAAGTGTGCTCTAAAATTTCCCCAAGAGTTAGGTGAAAAACTCATCACGGTAACCAAGAATCCCAGAGCGGCCAGTTTCCTCTTCCAGACACTCAGTGTTGCGATGCAGAGGAACAGTGCCCGCAGTATTCTGGGCACACTGCCCACTGTCGGGGAACTGGATGAAGTATTCGAGATGTAGACTCTGAGATGTCAAGCACATTGTTTTTCTCATAGTATTTATTATTTTTCAATGTATTGTGTTTCCAAATAAAGTCCACAAACGGGCACATAGGGGACGGTAGAATAAAATTCTCAGCTCCGGGGAGACACATCCAGATTTTTCCGTGAAGTACGTTTATTATCTTCTCTGAGGCTGTTAGTTTACATATATACCTATGATAAAGTTCAACTGATTGGTATTGGAACCAGTGTTGTCTCTGGGTTATGTGAACGACATACCAGATGGCATCGAGTCACTTGTATCTCTCTACACTGATGCAAATTAATGCGAGGTGAACAAGCATCAATAAGTAACAATTCAACCACCCACCCAAAGCACTGACACCATATCATCCTCCAAATCCTCCTCCAAATCCTCCTCCTAATCCCCCTCCTAATCCCCCTCCTAATCCTCCTCCTAATCCCCCTCCTAATTCCCCTCCTAATCCCCCTCCTTCTGACAACAACTTTTGGAAGTGCCAGAATGTTCCCCTTTGCTGCCAAATCCAATTTTTGGTATATATTTTTATTAATTTGTTTACCGATCTTAATGAAATTTTATATGACCATATTTTATGCACTTTAATTAAAACAGTAAAAAAAAAAATAATGAAATCGGACGATAAATAAAAATGAAACCTCAAATTGCAAACTCCTTTTGGAGCCGAGGTAAACAGCGGATAACTGAAACAGCGGAAACGTAATCCGCAGACACTGGGGTACTTCATGGCTGGAACTTGTGCCTCTTGGATGGACGAAAATATTATTAGAATCTTCAATTATAAAGCATTATAAACGTTCATCATATGATTGTTTTGGATTCAAACTCATTTAGTCTAAAACTGAGACCATCATACATAACCTGAAACCAAATTCCTATACGGATGCCTTGGATTGTTCTTTAGTTCTTCACCGACGAATTAGGCCTGTCGTCTTGCTTTTTTTTTTTTTTTGTTAGACCTGGTGGGATAAACTCTAGAGGTCTCCCTCAGGGTAAACTATAGGTGTCTCCCTCTGGGTAAACTATAAGTGTCTCCCTCTGGGTAAACTATAGAGGTCTCCCTCTGGGTAAACTATAGAGGTCTCCCTCTGGGTAAACTATAGAGGTCTCCCTCTGGTAAACTATAGAGGTCTTCCTTTTGTTTTAAGAGAGTCTGCCGTATACGCGTTTTCTTAATATTACAGAATTTTTCTAAGACAATTGCCAGATGTGATGGCAGCCAGAAGCGTCCAGATGGTATCACCCTTCAAGTCTGGACAGACGGCAATCAGGTGGTGTGGAACTACACTTGTGCATCTACCTTGGCTGATAGCTATCTCCGGCCGGGTCACCATCTGGAAAAGACCCGGGCTGGTAGAGTACCGGAGAATCAAGAACAACAATAGCTATCTCCAATAACCAAGGAGGGAGGAGCAGCAGCTGCCACCTTCAGGGAGTCCCAAAAATCTAGAAAATATGAAGAACTTGCCCATTATTATATGTTTGTTCCCATAGGCTCGGAGATTCTTGGATCATGGGTAAAGAGTGCATCTAAGTTCCTTAAGGAGCTAGGCAAAAGAATCATCAGGGTAACTAGGGATCCCAGGGCAGCTAGTTTTCTGTTCCAGCGACTCAGCACTGCTGTTCAGAGGGGTAATGCTTGCTGTGTTTTGGGCACGCGCCCCACCTCTGAGGAGCTGATGAGATTTTTGCATTATAATCAGTGACAAACACGTAACAATATGTAATATACATGTATCCCTCACACCTCATGCACTGTATATGCCATATTTATATCAACAATGTATCTCTAAATCTTTTGTATCATATTATGTAATAAAATATACCTATTGGTAAAAAAATATAAAAATGGGGTGGTAGGGGAAGTGGAATATTCAAATGGCTTCAGGAAGAAATCCAAATATTCTTCCTTGAAGCCTTTTTATCCACTTCTCCGAGGCTAAGAGTCCCACAATTTGCACCAGAGATTGCCAGATACATGTATATTCAGAATTAAGAAGTCTTTTATATCATATCGAAGTCTGACCAAATTTCTGATAATTGTCATGTCACTAATGTTAATTTCGTTAGGTCATTACTACATGATCATTGACTGTGGGCTGTGTCTTCTAATGCTTCAATACTTCATCTTTCTGGCACTTGGCACTGGTATGCCTGGGGCATCTACCATCTCCTGCCTCCCTACCTCATTCCAGCTAAAATGTTTCCCTTGAACTTTCTGCTTATACTTATTTCTGCAACATTGCGAGCTCATATGTTGATTGCCAACATGAAAGACAGAGCTATCATTCAACTCGCCCTGTGTTTTTTTATATCAAATATATATTATCATTATCTCTCAGTCCACAGCAGGATTCGAACCTGCACACTCTGCATTATTCAAGCAAGAGATTTCAACCATCCCATTTATTTTCAAAATATTGAGAAAGTTAATACAAGCAAATGATTAATTGAAAGAAATGAAGTGGAATCTCAAGTGTTCGAACGAACCGGACCTCATACTGGAGCCCAGACAATTTTGTTCAGAAAAAGATGACCCGGTTTTTGAACATTTTTCTGTGGTGCTCCTGCACAGTGTGTTTGACCTCGTGCTCTCTTCCTATTTTTTATTACTGTGGTTTTGAGGCAAATATTAGTATAGTACTAATTATATTATTAAAAACTAGTGACTATGGCCTCGAGCTTCATAAAAATTAGTATTGATTACAGTTTTAATATAAGTCCAGGATTATATAAATTAGGTTCATTCATAATACTATGTTGACAAATTTACCTTTATCTGACAAGTCACCAGACTAAAAAAAATCAGAACACAGTAAATTTTTCTGTCATGCTCAGTAAGATCATTAGCAACCCACTTTGTGTGTATGCGAGGTACATCTTGGCTCTATAAATCTTTTATTGATCCTTCATTATATGAGAGATCACGACCCCCCCAAAAAAAAAAAAAAAAAAAAAAAAAATATACTACCTTTCATTATGGTAATATTTTACATTAATTTATTACCTGTTATGACACCCCAACCACCGCCTCCACAAGAGATCGTGTTGGTGAAATGATATGATGTACATTGTTCCCTTGGCAGGTGCGTCCCCATATGGAACTGAGTTTCGACAACATTCTGTCCCACATTAACACCATCTATGTCCTCCGCACCAAGGAAGGATTAATCTCAACCCGTGATGACAACCGTGACTTGGGCCCCGATCAAGGTTGTCTCAGGCTTAAGGTAAGGAAGCAAACGAAGTCGCTCACGAGTTGAGAATAATAATGCAACTAATCGTCTTTAGTAAACTTCGCTGGCATGTTACCCCGACTCAAGGCCTTAAAGGAAACGTCATTATATAATATTCACGCATTTTTGGTAACGTACAGTATGTTATATACGGTTATACTTTTCATACTGATTTTAACTTACCCTAACTTTTAGTGATATAGGATAAGACCAGCATTGGAGTTAGAACAGGTGGAATAATGATGAAAAAATGCAAAACCAGCGAGGCTATTAATGCACTATTAAGGGAAAGATAGATACAGAAGAAAAAAAAGTTATTGGGAGTTAATATATCAAACGGAGAAAAAAAACAATAGAGAATATGCATACGAGTGAAGGAGGTGAGCGAGTAAAGATAAGAAAAATATAGTTAAAATGAGATAAGATGAATAACATGATCCACTCACAATGTGAGTGGATCATGTTATTCATGTTATTCATTCATCATGATTATGGGCAAACCAAGAGAATTTATAAATCTGAATTTAATTAGTTTGTATAAGAACAAAATTTGCGAGTGGTATACTATGGCTGAATAAGTGGATATAGTCAGCTAAAGTATCTAAATGTAATGAAGTTAGATCATTAAGTGGAAAGATAAACTAGATGTATAGGAAGACGCAGACTTATTACGAGTGTTTGAAGTACACACAAAAACTATTTCATAAGCATAAACAAAGGGATTTTCTAATGGCATTGCATCGTTTCATGTAAATTATGTTACATAGTATAATGTAAGTTGAATCGAACAAAAAGCAAAGTGAAAATTAGGAATCAGTCAGAGCCAGTACGAGTAGAGTTACCTACAATAAGATGACTATGTAAGCAACGACCTATATAAGAATATAAGGAGGAACATAGTAGCAGGCCTACTGGCCCATACTAGGTACGTCTTTATCAAACCTAAACTAAGAAAAATATTTGTCCAACCCATTTTCAATGCTACTCAAGGAACAAATTTTGATAACCCTATTAACTCATGCGCAAGTCCCACTCAAATCCCAACTCTCTCTCTCATGTACGTATTTATCTAACCAATATGGGTGAGGTTTCATAATTGTAAGCTGACAACACAGTCGTAATACATAACTACTAAAAATTTAGCATTTTAAGATTTAAATGATCAAACTATCGGCACATTATTCTGCAGATTTTTGAACATCTCTGTGATTCCCCAATGCACCATCTTAACTCCTAGGTCAGGAGTGTCAGTACTTGTTGAAGTTTGAACTTCTGGCCAAAAATCACATTTTTACAATGACACTTGATAACACAGCTGTAACTTTCACAAATATAGTGAATATTAAACCTTCTGGTTGAGAAAATATTTCACACTTCCGTTTTGGGTGCAAATTAGTGTTTTATTATTAAAAACAAGTGTTACGTATTTTAAAAACTATATATATGTAATATTTATATAATTATAATAATAATAATAAAATAAATAACAATAATTTTCGACACCGTTCATTAAGGTTGCATGACACCTGTACACCACTAGTCAAGAATATTTTAATACCTAAAATTATAATGATTAAATTAAGGAAAACTCTTCGCGTATACACTTCTATACCCCATGCACTTGCATTATTATTACTATAATTATTAATTTTTTTAAAATATTTCCCTCATGGGCACCATCAACGAATCATTTTTTTTCCAGGGCCAAATGATCTATCTGCCGGAAACAGACATCATGCTCTTCGTTTGCTCCCCCTCTGTGTTAAACCTGGACGACCTTTACAGGCGAGGTCTCTACCTCTCAGACATTCCACTACACGATGCCACGCGAGACCTCGTCCTCCTGAGCGAGAAATTCGAGGCTGAATACAATCTGACGACCAATTTGGAGATCTTGACGGACAAACTCCAACACACACACAGGGAGTTGGAGAGTGAACGACAGAAAACTGACAAGTGAGGCAAAATAATTGTTGGAAAAGCTAAAATATTAATTAGAAATGGAAATATTAACAATTCCATCTTTTTTTTTTTTTGGGGGGCTTCTTCTATATTACATACATTTCTTAACCAAATCTGATTAAGAATAATTTTTCCTAATTTAATTCAGTCCTTTATTATTTCACAAAGTTATCATGATTAATGAGGGAATTTTCATGTGGATTGAATCTTTAATCAGAATTATCTATACAATAAAATCACAAAAATATGGTTAGAGATTGGAATTAAACCAGCTCCGGGGTTTACCTACAAGCATTATCCCGTAGCTCGGTTGGTAGCTCACTCAGCTCACACACTGAGGTCAGTGGTTCGATCCCCGGTACGGGTGAAAACATTGGGTGTTTCCTTACGACACTTGTTGTGTCTGTTCACCTAATATTAAGTAGGTACCTGGGTGTTAGTCGACTGTTGTGGGTCGCATCCCGGAGACAAAATTAACTTAAGTTGCAGGAAATGCTATTTATAACCAGGGGCTTTTTATATAGTATGTCACTGATGTCAGCTTTAGTCTGTATCATGTACTACTTGTAGAAATATTATTATTATGTACGTGCAAGAATAGGTGCTTCCATTAGAGTAACTGAATGAAGTTATTTATGAACAAAAGTGATACATTTCTACATTGGTATGTTAATGATATTGAATCTTTGGATATGATGCTATTAATTAGTTTTTAAAAAATGTGGCAGGAGACAAGTGGGCAGTTCACCATTTCAAGATTTTGTGGGTAACTAAAATATCATTGTGTGAGGTATTTTGTGGGTAACTAAAATAGTGTGTGCAAGATTTTGTGGGTAACTAAAATATCAGTGTGTGCAAGATTTGTGGATAAAATAACTTATACATGTATATGATACTTAAAGCAGAACAAAACTGTATTAAGACAATTTTACAACAAAATGATCAAATCATACACAGCTCTTTGTGAGTAAAACCTTGTTTTAGTATAGTACTGCTAAGATCTGAGGGTCTTTGTATTGCCCATCCAACTAAAATGATATTGTATATAATTTACTAAAGCGTCTGTAATATCCTCTGATTCTCATATGTTTCATCCAAATTAAATAAACGAATCGTGTAAAACTTTCAAAGACCTCCATTATGAACAGTGATTAACTTATAATCATTTGTTTTTTAATAAAAATTTGATTCAGCCCTGACCCTCATATTTACGAAAATAATAAATTTATAATGCTACTATGTAACCGAAATTCAGAGAAATTAAAATCCCTTGTAAATGAATCAATGTAACAATCAGCAGATTTATTGCTAAAACCAATTCTATCAACAATCTGGACATAATCATTCTTATTCTCCAAGGATTATAATGTTCCAATAGGAATTACAAAAGGAAAATAATGTCGAATTAGGGACAAAAGTAAAATATTATTTATTCAAATAGGGAAGGAAAATAATGCCCAAGAATATGAGAAGAAAAATATTGTATTTTTAAACAGGTATTTTGGAAGGAAAGTAATGTACGTATAGGCCACTAGGAAAATATCAAGATAGAAACTATGGAAGCCATATTACATAGTAAAAAAACCCTCCTTAATAAACAGAGCGGGTGACAGGAGAGTTGATAACAGAACATCCCAGTGTTATGTCATGTTCAGGACCATAACAAATATTGATTTTGAAAACAAATTCTTGAAAGAAATACTTCAGTAATTCTATCAACCCAGTTACATAAAGAGTGTGTTTAATAAGCTCCTAAGCCAATTATATGAAGCTGAATGGCTCAGAGAACCGACAAGTTGATAAATTAGATACATATGCAACACTTGGGTATCTTTAATGAAACCCAAGTGTTGCATGTGTCTAATTTATCAGCTTGTTGGTTCTCTGAACCATTCATCTACATCCTGTCTGACACAGCAACATCTTTGGATCTTAATACAGGGAATTCTTCACTTGCCTAAGCTTTACGCATCACCTACTTCCACATTTGTCAAATGTGTCACCACCTACGACTGCTACACCTCACCTGTCTACAGTATATAAGCCACTTCTTCGCACATATGCTGATTCTTTTTCCTCATTAAAGATACCCGAGTGTTGCATATGTGTCTAATTTATCAAGCCAAAAAAAATAACCTGATTTTCTCTAGCTCGTTTATATATACTAAATGTGAATCGTTAGTTACATTTATTTAAACAGGGCGTCCTAGAAGTTTGTATATCGTATGAAAAAAAATACATAATTTACATTAAATAAATGTAATTTTCGAAGAGGATGTCACTAAATGCGGTACAGCGACGCTTGAAGTTTGTTAAGTGACAAACACTGTCCAGGAAGAACCCCAGACGAATGCTTCCCTTCAACACAAGAATATTGTGATGTTAGAAAACTGATACGTTGATTAAGAATGAGACTCTTGTGCAACATTTGGAAGATGAGGATTGTGTTGAACAAGTGTCATTCAAAAGGAATATTGCTTTACTTTCGATACTTTAAAGCCTCGGATGGTATATCTTTTGCTATATATTCACGTGAATTCGTTTGTACGTCTCACGAATTTGAGAATATCCATTATTTTAAAATACTGATGTACTGTATCCATGTTTGTGATATTGAAATTTGGGAAAAATAATCATGGTGGGTGAAAAACAATTACTCAGCTTCAAGAGAAGAATAAAAAAAAAAAATAATATAATTATATTTTTTTCAACAGATTGCTCTATTCTGTGCTGCCAATCAGTATTGCCAACGAGCTAAGGCACAAGAGAATGGTACCCCCTCGTAGGTACGAGGTGGTAACACTACTTTTCTCAGGTAACGACTGTGAATGAGACTATTTTAGTTCATATACATGAAACGTTACATAAATGTTGTTAGCAAAGCAATCAACCACATCATAAGTGGAAGAAAATCTGCCCTGACATCTCTTTCATCTCAGGATTCAGATCCATTGCACTAACCACCTAACAGCTGGCCCGTACACCCACCCTCCCTCTCACTCTCCTTCCCTTCCCTCTCTTCCCCTCTCCGTGTGTGTGTACTCTCCTATTTATGGTTGAAGGAGTCGATTCGTAACTCCTCGCCACGAACCTGTGTGTGTGGGGGGGGGGGGTAAATATATTATCTGGTTCCATTACCTTCGACATATCTAACTCGCTCAGCAGTTTCCTGCTACTTGTATGTATCGTGTCCAGTTCTCGCTGTTGCTCTCTACCTCTTACTTTCCGGTAATGTCCTTATTTCCTCTGAGAATTATTCCTTAAATCTTTTGTTCAGCTCCTCAATTTTTCTCGCCATTGCTTGTCACCTCTGATTCTTCAGTCTTATCACCTGGTCATTCACTGTTGTTTTCCATCTGATGTGGTTGTTAGCAGCTTTGGTTTGGATTTAGTTTTCAATGTCAGTCTCCAAACTATGGTTTGTTTTCTCTTGTCCATGCATATTCGATCACGCTTCTGTTTTCCTCCATTTTTTGGTTTCTGTATTTTTTTCCATGTTCATTCACTTTTAGGGTTTGCCTCTACACCTCTGGGAAAAACCATGGGCTTTCCCTTTCTCCTTACTTTCTTTTTCTTGTTCCTTGGCATTAATTTTTCCTCTGCCTCTCAGCAGTTTCCAGGTTCAAACTCCTTAATTTTTTCAACGTGTTTCCTTCAAGTTCCCTTTCAAACAACATCTCACTCAAGAATTACCTCAAGCCTGCATAAATTCTCTTTAAGTATGGCTTCTTTCTACCTAATCATGTTATTTCTCTCTCAAACTTTACTTCAATTCAGTTAAAACTCAGTACAGGGGGTTGCTTGCATCGAGGGGCCTCTCGTATTCAATATGACTTTTTTAAAGTATTCATATGTCTCATGTTTCATTTTGGTATACCGAATGATATAATTTTAAATCCCTCTAAAGATTTCGTAAAGTTTCATTATATCTAATATGTAGAGATACAGGTGTACCCTATATCATTAATCTATATCACACTAAAGTTTACTGACAATCATGACAGGAATTGTAGGCTTTACTGAGTACTGCTCAAGACATACTGATATCGAAGGTGCGTCCAAGATTGTTAAAATGCTGAACAACCTGTACACTGCCTGCGACGTTCTCACTGACGAGGTCAAGAATCCCAATGTTTACAAGGTACGATACTAAAACTTTTTAACTGTTCTATATGGTAGGCAGTGTATAACAGGATGTTTCCCATGACACTAAACACTGCTAGTTTAGTATTCACTGTAGCAATACAGTACTCTGGTATCATATTAGGTACTGTAGATATACACTGTCAGCTTATTATCAGAGTACACTTCCCTGGTATCACTCGAAGTGGAGATGCACCTCGGCAACTGTATCAGTGGAGGCTGTACATTAATCTTGTATCCTAGGTAGCCATACGCTACTTTGCACTTAATTTCCCTATGAACCACCCAGGTCAAATCCAATTGCATATACATCGTAAATTTCGTACTCAGTATATGCAGTTGGGATGAAAGGCATATAACAGTTTCCCCAGGCGGCTATATACTTCTAACAGTGTACTCGTGATAACTGTACACCACCCTTATATCTTTGCTATAAACTGCTTCATTTGTACCCAGGGTAATTGTACACTCTTTGCATCTCTACTGCATATAAATCACATCATTTGTGCACTGCTAGCTTAGTACTCGGGGAAGCCGAAGGTAAACACATGTAGTATATCATGTAACTGTACATCACTAACTCTTTTCCCTGGTTAACTTTGTACAGTTAAGATGTGCTGTTAGTTGTTGTACAACACTAAATAACTCGTGCACCTCAGGTAATTGTTCTTCACCCCAATACGTGTACAGTGAGTAAATGTGAAATATTCATTTAATCAGAAAGGCATAACACTTCGTACACTTATAGATTACGTACATTTGATGATTTCTCAATATAGAGGCATTTTGGGAAGTTCATCTGTCGTCGATACCTGGTATTTTTCTACCACCTAATTTCTGTGTATCGGATATATGTCATATACAGTAGCGTATATTTGTGAGAAACAAGGTAGGTATTGAAATTAAGACACATGTGCAACATCTGGGTATCTTTATAGTAAACGTTTCGCCATCCAGTGGCTTTATCAATACAAAATTCTAGGACATAATATGAAGAGTATAACTATATACAAAAGATGAGGTAATCAGTGTCTCGGACTTGGAGTTGGTGTGTTCACCACCATAGGTCTGGAGAATATGAAGATCAGGCAATGAGGCTTCTCCTTAAATAGGCGACAGCTGAAAGGGACGGGTAGGAGACGAAGGCATTGTCACTGGTAGGCGGAGTTCCCCAGTGGAAGTAGGTCATACCCAAATAGATGGGTTAGTTGTAGTAGTAGTCGTATCCGTGAAGAAGGTTATGTGCAGGTCCTCAGAATCAAGACTCCATGATGTTGCAGTGTCTGACAAGTTGTACAAGAATGGTATACAATACCGACAATGTGAGATTAAGACACATGTGCAACATCTGGGTATCTTTATAGTAAACGTTTCGCCATCCAGTGGCTTTTCACATTGTCGGTATTGTATACCATTCTTGTACAACTTATCAGACACTGCAGCATCATGGAGTCTTGATTCTGAGGACCTGCACATAACCTTCTTTAAGGATACGACTACTACTACAACTAACCCATCTTATAGTTATATTCTTGTAGTTATATGCAAAATAATCACAGGATAAGTTGAATAGCTCTAAGCTTTTCTCGTGTTGCATTGTTGCAAAAGAATAAGAGTAGGAAATCCAGACATTCGTTCAGGGAATCTTTTCCCTGAACGAATCTGCCTGGATTTCCTACTCTTCCTGCAACATTGCAACACGAAAGACCTAAAGCTATTATTCAACTTCCACTGTGGTTATTTTGCATCTTTTACAGCTCGCTTGCGATTATTGCAGCTCTATATGAAAGCTGTATCACGTCTGACGAGAAAAATACTTGTTAATGTTTTTAAAATTAAGAATAAATCTAACGTCTTTGTGATGGTTTAAGTCATACCAAACATAGCAAGTACTGTCTACTTTGTCTGTCTGTTTCCTTGATAACTTGTTTGCCGTGAGACCATCAGATGGTCATCTTTGTTGTGGTAAACAATGCAGCGTTCGTATCCCCGGCATGAATTCCTTGTGTTCGGTTTAGTGAAGCTTCACGTACACAAAACTTGTCAAAACATCCACGTTTTATGTATTATAATCAAAAAAGCTATAAACCCTTGAGGGTTACACACCGCTGCAACAAGTATATATAGATGCTGGCAGTAGTGACCAAATTCTTTATGGTGTTGGAGGATTTTATGGTAACACTGGTATTGATGGATTTGGCTAATGATTCTGAGAGGTTATTAGGTATCCCTGTATCTTGAAAACGACTCATCCGAGTGGCTTCAAACTTCTGTCATGGCTGGTAGCTTGCGTTACACATTGCAACTTTTCAGCTGTCACTATTTTGTATAAGATACGCTTTGTCCACTTAGTCTTTGATACACCAGTAAAAACATTTGGATTTACAAGATATTATTGATTTACACATCAGTTTTACAGCAGTTATCCTACTTCAGTTATTTTTAAAGCCCAGTCCTGTCTGAGGTATACTACCCCCTCCCCTCCCCCAGTATGCGACTCTCAACAGTCAACTAATACCCAGGTATTTACTTACTGTTCGGTGAACAGTGACAGCTGGTGTAAGGAAACATGCCGAATATTTCCACCCTTGCCAGGGATTGAACCACGGACACTAAGCGTAGTTATCTACCAGCCGAGCCACGGAACACCCCTGCTCTCTGTCTTGCTATGCTCACGATTCAAGATTTCTTATAATGCACCTGCAAAAAGGAGAAACGAATATAAAACAAAGAAAATACTAAATTACAATAATTAATGACATTAAACACGAAAAAAGAAAATTTAATAGGGATGATTCTTTGGCAAGGTACATATATGCATCCTCTAAAAAACAAATTATATATGTCGTGCCGAATAGGTAAAATTGGTCAATTAGCAAGAACTCATTTAAAATTAAGTCTTTTCTAAAATTTTCTCTTATACGTTTATTGATATATTTTTTTCATTTATGTTAATGTAAAAAATAATAATTTTGTACCAAAAGTACCTTACAAAACTTACCTAACCTTATTATAACAAGCGCAATTTAATTTAGCCTAATCCAACTAAACATATTATAGTTAAGTACAAACACAATGAAATATTTTTTTTTCGTTAGGTTCAGAATGATTTTTGCGAACAAATTTTCGCTTGCCTTATTCGGCAAGAGTGTTGCTATTTAAGCCAAAATAGCATTTTTTACCAATTCGGCACGACATTTTATATATATTTATATATAGGGGAATATTCAAATGGCTTCAAAAAGAAATCTAAATATTCTTCCTTGAAGCCTTTTTATCCACTTCTCCGAGGCTATGGGTCCCACAATTTACACTAGAGGTGGACCCCATCCTATAATATATATATATATATATATATATATATATATATATATATATATATATATATATATATATATATATATATATATATTACGGAAGAGCACTTTATATATCTGTATTGGTTTGTTTACCCACTGAAAAAATGACTGAAAATTCTAAATGTTATGTTTGGTTACAAGGGTATGAATTAAAGCAAGCTTTCAGTATTTGTTGTGTTATCTTCCGTAGAGGTATTTGTACACCATATTGTTTAGTATAATGTTAAACCAAAAGTTTTCTAGGATATTTAACCTGTACCTACGGTAACCCACCAAGGACTGCTGGTTTAATTTCCATTGGGGTCCCTTAATCTCCTCCAAGATGAGACCCATAACAGTCGATTAAGACTCAGGTACCTGCTTGCTGCTAGGTGAACACAGGCAGCAGGTGTAAGGAAATATTCCCAACGTTTGAACCGTGCACTGGAGCGATCCCTGGACCCTTAGTGAGGGAGCTGAGGTTCATATCAACCGAGCTACCAAACTCTGCATGCTATTGTAATTACAGTCATGTTGTCTAGTATAATAACAGTCATTTAAAAAGGCCTCTATATGTCAATCATCAAATGCACAAGCTATAAATGTGCCAAGTTTCGTGTTTACTTAAAATCCTATTTTTAGCACATATCACCTGTAATAACTGGCACCGTACCACCACCTTTGTACCCCATTACCTTTGTAAACAACAACTTTTTCATCACCATGTGAGTAAACATTTTAGAAATTAATATACTGCACTTTTGTCAACATTGATGGATTGAACACATCTACTCCAGGTTGAGGGACTGATTACCACAAACTCCTCAGCTTCCACCTTTACTCTGCATTGGACTGAAGAAGCCACTGGGTCTCGAAAAGTTTCCAGAAGTGTCTCATTCATCACCACCATACACCACCACTAATATGCATCACACTAGTTCATCACCACCCTAGTACATCACCACCCTAGTTCATCACTACCCTAGTTCATCACCACCCAAGTTCATCACCACCCTAGTTCATCACCACCCTAGTACATCACCACCCTTGTATGTCACCACCGTAGTCCATCACCCTAGTACACCACCACACTTGTACACCCTAGTACATTTAATAACCATCATCCTCGTTCACCAGGTAGAGACGGTGGGAGACAAGTACATGGCAGTGAGTGGTCTACCAGAGACGTGTGACCACCACGCTAGATGTATTGGAAACCTGGCACTCGACATGATGGACAAGGCTGCCGGTGTCATCGTCGATGGTCAGCCTCTGGTGAGTGGTGGCAAGGAAGGAACTGTTTAGCAAACTGGATACACCACCAGTGTGTTGATACCCCTATTTAATTTACTAGTTACAGAGTGGGAACAAAAGCTGGCTTTGATTCCTTTTCGTATTCCATCATAAAGTATGGTTAACATATATTAGAAAAACTTTCTACCAAAATGTGTTGATACCCTATTCAATTTACTAGTTATTCTGTGGGAACAAAAGTAGCTATGTTTCCTTCGTGTTGCATCACACTGTATGGTTTACACATGTGCGGAAAAATTGCTACCAAAAGGAACTTGGTTTCTTTTGCATCTGTAAAACACGAGGATTTTTTTTCTGAGGGTCGAGGCCACTTTCACTGCTCAGGGTTCAACAAATACTTGAAAAAAATATCCACACAGTCGTGGCCTTTGTCTAACTTCATAATTAAATACACAGGGATTCCCAACATTATTTTCAGAATGACGCAATGTAAACGTCGTAGGGATGTGGACTTAATAAGAAAAGCAGAAGACTATACAACACTGAATATTTGAAGTCATATAACCGAGTAAGCAATTTGAGGTAATAATCTGGGCTCTACTCTACCCCACCACTGCCTAAACATGGCGGTACTCACTTTCTATTAGTAATTGCATTACCATGTAATGCGGTCTTCCTCAGACCAGTGACTGTAATTGCCCATCTAACCATAATTTTTAAAGGGGTGGAGTGGTAAGCCAGCGGAAGGCCTCTGTCTGATGATCAGAAGCTCAAGCTGCTGGAATTCATATGACTAATACCCATGTCAGGAAACACTTGTCCTGTTTCCTAACAAATTTTGCCTAACCTAACCTTCTTCAGGTGGTGTTCATATTGTGGCAGGAACACTTTTGAAAATAAAGGACCCCAATGGAAATAAGTCACTAAGGATGCTATCCTAGGTAATTTACACTATACATGATAATTGTACTTGTGTGTACCTCTGCCTAAATAACCCTACTTATTTACTTACACATGGGAGGTGAGAGAAGCTATTGTCATGGCTTGTTTGACCGCCTTCCAACCCCTTCAACGTTTCTTTGTCTGTCTCCTGCAAACACACACACACTGGTGTCTTGCAAACACACACACACTGGTGTCTTGCAAACACACACACTGGTGTCTTGCAAACACACACTGCTGTCTTGCAAACACACACACTGGTGTCTTGCAAACACACACACTGGTGTCTTGCAAACACACACACTGTTGTCTTGCAAACACACACACTGGTGTCTTGCAAACACACACACTGGTGTCTTGCAAACACACACACTGGTGTCTTGCAAACACACACACTGGTGTCTTGCAAACACACACACTGGTGTCTTGCAAACACACACACTGGTGTCTTGCAAACACACACACTGGTGTATTGCAAACACACACACTGGTGTCTTGCAAACACACACTGCTGTCTTGCAAACACACACTGGTGTCTTGCAAACACACACACTGGTGTCTTGCAAACACACACACTGGTGTCTTGCAAACACACACACTGGTGTCTTGCAAACACACACATTGGTGTCTTGCAAACACACACACTGGTGTCTTGCAAACACACACACTGGTGTCTTGCAGGGAAAGCATGTTAATTTAATTATCGTTTATTTTATGAAACCTCAATGCCTAATCTATGATACAATTTTTTTTAATTGTTACAATCCATTGTTTATATATTAAGTTTAATTGTGATTCATCAACGCTATTTTAATATACAAGAGAAAGGTATTTTATTATGCAAGATTATATACAAGGCTTATTAGATACATTGATGATACAGAGATGTAGAACACAGTACATGAGGTTTTAGGGATACAAGTATTGCTACATGTTTAACAAAATTTACATTACAAAAATCTCTTTCAGCTCTGAGCTATGTTGCGTACCCAGGATACAACAGGCATTAAGCCTCTGAACTGCAGCACTCAGCCACTGGAACGAAAAATTTGAATCCTTGGCATCCTTAGTTGCTCTGATGAGTCCTTTGCCTAGCTCTTTGAGGAACTGGGATGAGCTCTTCCCCATGAGCGAGTCTCTGAGCCTTTGAGAACAAACATATAATGATGGGCAAGTTCACTATATTATCTAAACTTGTGGGACGTCCTGAAGCTGACAGCCGCCCCTCCTTCCTCTCTGGTGTATTGGAGATAAGTGTCAGCTTATGTGGATTCACATGTGTAATCTCATGCCATCTGCTTGCCGTCTGTCCAGGCATGCAAGGTAATTCCATCTTGAAGCTTGGTTGCTATCAGATCTGCATAATTGGGGTGGCTCCCTTATTGTAAGGCTCCTCTTAATGCTATTAACCTTGTCATGTATTGCAATCTGTCCCACACATCTTCGACAAACGAAACTATGATACGTGAATCGGTCTGTCGATTCACTGCCACAGATACACGTGCCTGAAGAGGATATGGGTGACAATGCTAAAGTCAATACTAATGCGGATGGTCTCTTAATCGTGTCGTGTGCCAAGGAACGAATAGGGGACAACCAACAATAAATTCCCCGCATGAGGAGCTCTCATTACCAAGAGGCGAGCTCTGTCCTTCACTGCCAAGCATTACTGAGACTATATTCTCCACTAGTGGGCCATCCCAATGTTAAAGTTTGTAGCTTTTGGGGAAGCAGATCTGGTTATAGTGCCCACTACATTATCCCAGAGCCTGGCTCCGTCAGTGAACGTTTGTTCACGAACCCCATCATTGTTCCTAAGTTGTTCAGGGAGAATCTCTGTTACAAGTTCCCTTGATACCTCACATGAAGACGGGGAAACAGGTAGTGCACTTTGTAATGCCTTACGGACACCGACACCTCCTAGTCTGACTGGATGTGAAGCAGTGGATATCACCCTCACTTACATTGAACTTAAGTGTTTTCCACCGACATACTGACGACGTCATTAACAAGTGGAACCAATACAAATATTCGTCAATATGGAATTTTTGCCCCAAAATGAAAAGAATGTACATTGTCTTGGCCACATTGTTTATCATTTATAAGAGTCGAAGAGTCCGTCCAAGCGTCTGCCCATATTTTTTATATACTTAATATTACATAACAGAGTATGTCTAGACTGAATTAACAGTTTCATAAAATTATAGCTGAAAAATGGCAATACTTCCCACAACATACGTGGTATCCACATGGTAGCCTGAGCTGAGACTCCACTAGAGCAATGAGGATATCCGTCAGTGTTGGGGATCCTCGGGAGGGGGAGGAAGTGGTGTTGGTGAGATAGAAAATGCTGGGAGGGAGAGAGACTGCATGGAAGATGCTGTGAGGGAGAGAGGCTGCATGGAAGATGCTGGGAGGGAGAGAGGCTGCATGGAAGATGCTGGGAGGGAGAGAGGCTGCATGGAAGATGCTGGGAGGGAGAGAGGCTGCATGGAAGATGCTGGGAGGGAGAGAGGCTGCATGGAAGATGCTGGGAGGGAGAGAGGCTGCATGGAAGATGGAAGTAGTGAGGCCGCCAAGGGAATTCTTCTGGAGGCGTTTACCTCCAAATTATTTCCTTCAGTCCTTTACAATTCTGTGATAAGAATCATCAGATATTCAACGTATGGTGGCCCGTGGCCTGGTGGCAAAATCTCTAACTTCACACGGTGAGTGTCCGGGTTCGATTCCCGGCAAGGATGGCGTGTTTCCTTTCACCTGTTGTCTATGTTCACCCATCAGTAAAAATGGGTACCTGAGTGTTAGTTGACTGGTGTGGGTCGCATCCCGGGACAAAACTGATCTAATTTGCGGGAAATGCTGTGCATAACAAGGGACTTTCTATATAGTAGTATGTCATTGATGTCAGCTAGGACTGTATACCTTGTACATGTACTTGTAGAAATAAAGCTATTTTATTATTATACTCTTAGCTATCAATCTTCGCCTATTCCACAAATAGGTCAGTAGGCCAGATATATATATTATAGTCCTCCTCTGTGTTTATATAAGAAACTAAGACTGGAAGAACACTGTGGCAGGCCTACTGGCACATACATGGCTTGTCTTTCTCAAACCCAACTCCTCTCTTTAAATATTGGTCCAGCTCATTCCAAAATCTAATTCTGCAGCAGATTAAAGCTTTCTGATAAGCTTCTATATTTGTAAGTTTATTTAGGCACAGGTACACAAGTACAATTATCATAGTGTAAATTACCTAGGATAACCCTAAAAAAAAGTGTTTACCTTAAAATAGAGTAAGCAACCTGTTTGGGGTGTTGTGGCATGTACAGTGTAAACAGCTCTGATGTGGCAATTATCATTCAGTGCTGTCAATTTGCTCCTTTGAAATTTTAGCCAATGGAAACAAGTCAGACAGACTTGTTTCCATTGGTGTCCTTGTCTAGTTGTTAGAAGTTCATTTTAATTAAGGCTGATTTAAATGTTCTACATAACAAGGGGCTTCTATAAAGTACTTAGTGCATGTTAGTTACTACAATGTCAGCTGTTTACTGCACTCCACTTATTGAAATAAAGTTTTGTTTGAAACGAAAAATATTGTTAATAAAACAAGTTTACGATAGTTGTCCTTATAAATATCCAGTGTGTTCGTTTTCTTTAAATGTCAAGTTTCTGGAGTCATGATCGTAAACTTAACTATTTATCGTCCTCAAAGAAAATGGTTATAACTATGACCATAATTTTTTAAGGGGTGGAAGGGTAAGCCAGTGGAAGGTGTGGGGAATTATGAGACTACTTGTATGGGCTTCACCACCACTTACAAACAAATAATCTCAACGGGAGAGGACCGCCAGTCTAATTCTACCGCAGTCATCCCCGTGAGGCTTGTCAGAAAACTTAAACCGCCCTGGTCGCAGACACGGCTCCCTTCGATATTTTCACGCGCTCTAGCCACATCCACTCTAGACCAGTTATAATAAATTACAATAGATCGTACTAGCACGTACGATGCAATAATGGTTGTGGACTGTATAAAGGTATTGGACTGATTAGAAAGAGAGGGAAGAGAGTACACACATTACCATGATAAGACCATCACTCACCCAGTATCATTGATGATCGCTGGATAATAAGATTTCTTCGGATTTTTAACCCCGGAGGGTTAGCCACCCAGGATAACCCAAGAAAGTCAGTGCGTCATCGAGGACTGTCTGTCTTATTTCCATTGGGGTACTTAATCTTGTCCCCCAGGATGCGACCCACACCAGTCGACTAACAACCCAGGTACCTATTTGCTGCTAGGTGAACATGACAACAGGTGTAAGGAAATACGTCGAAATGTTTACACCCGCCGGGAATCGAACCCGGGCCCTCCTTGTGTGAAGCGAGAGCTCTAGCCACCAGACCACCGGGCCACCGTTGACTTATCCACAGTAAGTTTTCCTTAACATAACATACATAACTGGCCAGCAATAGTAGTTACGACAAGGAAAATATGTACTTACTGTGGGGAGGAGGCAGTATTCTTGTCGGCCTTCTTCCGACGGATCTCGTTGTATTGCTCGTAGACACAAGTCTCCCAACAAGATGATGGTAGATTGGTTGTCTCGATGAGTCAAGGAAGGTTGATTCCCTTGATCCCTCTACAGTCCTCGAGACAGGACTAAGAAATTTCACACAATCAATCGGGAAGTAGCGACTTGTATCATCTCGCTTATTCCCTTAATTTCTGTTTATTCGTATTAATTTATCTACTGTTCACACGACTATTTAATGTCTCACTGGTTTACACTCGTTAACAGTCTTTACGTTGAGGTTCAAAGCCGATGAATCGAGATGGAAATGACGATTTCCTCCATACCCAACACGGCGGCCTCGTGTGGCGTCACTCACCCGGTGAGGCCGATGTCTTCCCCTCCTCTTATCACATTAACATGATTCCTTGGACATTGACGTCCCACAGTATTCACCAATGTTAATTCCCGTCACTTCAACCCACTGAATGTTGCCCAGTATCAGGGTTTTCGACCGTATCAAGTCGAATAATCACGCTATCTAGCCCATAGTAGCTATAGCTAGGCCTATAGTCCCAAGACTATCCACGCCTATACCCCGTCACTCGCTATTTAACAATTTACCATCCTATTATAGTGGTTCCCGGACTTAATGTCCCACATTATACACGGAGAACAGTTAGAACACTTCCTATTGTGAAGTGCGTCCGCTAATCGCGGTTTGGCCGTCGAAAACGCCAAATTCTTGACTATTTCGATCCAGGTACCCGGGGCCTATGGGTATACACACGTGACTTCCACCTCACACTTGAATCCCCGCTTCCTTCTTCCCTCGCGCCTGCGCACCCGTCTGATGGTTCTATTTTATACTCAGATAAATGTTAAGCCAACAGCGACATCGAGTATAACCTTTCGGGAAAATACCCATATTTTCCACAGAAGGCCTCGGTCAGATAACCAAAAGCTCCAACGGCGGGTCATCTAAGACCCGCGTCAGGAAACACTTGTCATGTTTCCTGACGAACCTTACCTAACTTTCGAAAAATATTCCGATTTGTTTCAGCCTTATTGCAATATAATTATGAATATAACATGTGTAACAGTTGGGTACACAACTCTTACACATTTGATTCTAGGCCTCTGATGTCATTTATATAAAAATACCACAGTGAAAAATACGAAAAACTCCAGAGTGCTTTCATGGTCCGCCACACACGTCTTAACAAGAATTGGAAGATAAGGCAAGACATTTTATGTTAAGCACATAAAATGTTTAACAAAATATGCTTCTCTTACCTCTTCTCCCAATTCCTCTGAAGATGCGAGTCTCAGCACATGAAAGCGCTCTGAGGGTTTTCCTATTTTTTTCACTGGGGTATTTTTATATATTTGCAATCACGCGATTGTGATTTTTTCCCCATTATATTTGTTATTGTCTGGAATTTCAAGCTAGCACTAATATGTTCTCGTTACAAATGACATTTGTCAACTTATTCAGTATATTAGCAGATAGTCGGCAGTAGAATAACAAAAGTAGATATCAAATAGAATATTTTATTCTGGATTAATATTTGTATATATACACATTACACAATTTAATCATCGTTAATTTATAAATGCAACGTATTAGAATAATACTATATTAACTATAATATTTACACTATGGGAATTCTTACCATCAAATAAAACAAAGTTTATGGTTAATGAGAGTGAAGCAAAAGTGTTCACATTAACACATTTACGTAGAAACTTAAATCGACAACATATCCTCTGACCTTAACCACAACCAAAATACACTGCCTTCCGCAATGTACATCCAGTATACACTGCCTTCCGCAATGTACATCCAATATACACTGCCTTCCGCATTGTGCGCCCAGTATACACTGCCTTCAGTAATGTGCGCCCAGTATACACTTCCTTACTTCACAATGGATGACCCCTGGCTGTCTTCAAGACGGAGCTGGGGAGGCAAATAAAGTCAGTGCCCGACCAGCCGGGCTGTGGTTCGTACGTCGGTTTGCGTGCGGCCAGCTGTAACAACCTGGTTGATCAGGCCCTGATCCCCCGTGAGGCCTGGTTATGGACCAGTTCGCGGGGGCGTTGACCTCCGAAACACCCTCCAGGTATACCTACACCCAAAACACACAATCACCTCGTATACACTCTAGCGTAAACGTACACTCGCACCCAACATACAATCCTTCACTCATCCTACAACTATAATAAACTGGTATCGTATACAATCAACATACACTTTATTAATAAATTTAATACAAGTCTGCTACACGTCTCGGGAGACTTAACGGCGTAAGAAAAATAAGCCTTTCTCAGTCTTTTGTTGATTCTTCCACAGCAAATCACAATTGGAATCCATTCGGGAGAAGTGGTGACTGGAGTGATCGGACAGAGGATGCCCAGGTATTGTCTCTTCGGCAACACTGTCAACATTACCTCCAGGACAGAGACCACTGGTGAAAAGGGTCGCATCAACGTTTCTGAGGATGCTTACAGGTTAGTGTGTTTAATTCATGTTAGGCGCTAAGCCCATGTGAGTTATTCAGGGCAAGCTGTGATGGAGGCTTGATCCTCCGTCCACTGAGTGCGAGACAGTTGCTTCCTATTTGTAGTCACCTAGATGTATAAGTTAGCGAATCATACCATACACACGCACACACGCACACACACGCACACATACGCACACACGCACACATACGCACACACGCACGCACGCACACACACGAATCATGCAGCAGAAACCACTGTTAAGGGACTCGGAAAAATACCACCGGGTGTTCCTTGACTGCAATAGAACAAGAAAGGAATAGCAGCAACTGAGAGTGCACAGAGACACCAGAGGCAGGAGAGAGAGAGAGAGCATGCATCGACAAGCATGAAGCTCATCCTCGAGGGCACCACCAAGCATGAAGCTCATCCTCGAGGGCACCACCAAGCATGAAGCTCATCCTCGAGGGCACCACCAAGCATGAAGCTCATCCTCGAGGGCACCACCAAGCATGACCACCCACAGAACCCCCTCAACCCCTAGCCCCCTCCCAACCAAACAAAATAACGCAAAACAAACTACACTGCACTCCCACAGTTCCCACTACCCCTACCACAAATACCACCCTTATAGCAACCTCACAAAATCCCGCTCTGCGTTCCATACCTCCAACACGCACAAATCCCTCCCACCCCTTACCCATGAACCAAGACCAGGGATCCAAAAACCTACAAACCAGAATACAGTATTGGAAAAGAAGCAGAGAGAATAAGAGGAGTGAGGAGTGGCATGAAAGAATCATGGCGGCATCACTAGACGTCACAGCACTCACGGAAACAAAGCTCAGAGATGATAAATGAGGCGATCTTCCCGAGTGGCTATCAGATCCTGAAGTAAAACAGGGAAACCAAAGGGAAGGGGGGGACCAGAAAGTCATCAGAAACCATCGGAGTTTTGAGATGGGAGGAATGGACAGATGGGAATAAGATGACCCGGCTACAAGGGAGTTGACCCCTGGAACTCTCTCCAGGTATAATAAGAACACTTCTAATCAGGGGTCCCATGATGGTTATCGTAGTGATGTACAACAAGCTGCTTAATAGCAGAAAACCAAGACATGAGTATGAGAACAACAAAACAATGGTGGATACACAAGCTAAGGTGGCCAGGTCCCACGTAGGCAGGGCAAAGCTACTGGTCATGAGAGACTTGAACCACAAGGAGATTAACTGGGAAAACCTGGAGCCACATAGTGGACCAGAAACGTGTAGAACTAAGTTGCTGGTGGCATTGGAACACTTCATGCACAACTATGTTAGGGACACAACCAGAGAGAGGAGTGGATGAACCAGTGAGGCTAGACTTTGTATTCACCTTTGGCAGTTCTAATATATAAGAGATTACAAACGAAAGATCCCATGGCGCCAATGATCACATGGGTACAATTTATAGAGATGCGAGGGAAAGAACAGACAAGGATAGCGTGACCTGAGTGTGACAGAGTCGCTCATTTGCTCAGAATTACTAAACACCACTAATGATGTAATTGAAAATTTTGGCAGTAAAATAAAAACTTGTCAGTGTGATTGTATACAAGCCACCAGAGGCAACTTCCTAACTATTCAAAGAACGGCTTTTGAAAATTGACCACTGTCTGTAAAGTCTTCCAACCCCAGCCCCAAATACCTTGTTGCTGGGTGATTTTAACTTAAGACACCTAAAATGGAGGAATGTGACAAATAAAGTTTTAGCAGGGATAACCCCAGAAGGCAGCTCAGATGAAAATTCATGCACACGAGACATTAAATCTTTTCAACAAATTCACCTTAAGCCAGCAAATAGTGAAGCCAACAAGAATGGAAAATACACTATCTTATTTTCACTAATAGTGACTATCTAGTACGAAATGGAATTTACACAGTTGACAGCAAAGAAACGAGATACTGTAGTCCCAATATGACTCAGCGCTTAGTGAGGCGTTAATCAAACTAAGGGGATAATCTAAATGATTTTTTTTATGACTGAGACTTCAAATTTGGTTAATTCAAGAAATTCTGATATAATCCTAACACCCTTGACTGAAAAAGCAATAAATGGCAAGACCATGAACTCTGCCCCAGGCCTAGACTCGTGGAACTCCGTGTTCATGAAGTGCAAGAAACGTGCCTTAAATATTCTATGGAGAGGGAGCATAGACACGGGGGTCATCACAGTCACTAAGAACAACAGATAGAGCCCCACTTTACAAAGGTGGCACTAAAGCAATTGCAAAAAAATACAGACAGATAGCACTAACGTCCCACATCACAAAAATCTGTTACAGTGCTTTAAGAAGCAAGATCACATGGACACCCATCAGTTGCACAACCCAGGTTTAAAGCAAGTCGCTCCTGCCTTTCACAACTACTGGACCGCTATGACATGGTCTTGGATGCTGTGGAAGACAAACAAAATGCAGGTAGTGTAGACAGACTTTGCGAAAGCCTTCGACAAGTGCGATCATGGTGTAATAGCACATAAAATGCTTGATAAAGGAATAATAGGAAAAGTTGGTAGATGAATCTATAACCTCATAACAAACAGAACACAAAGAATAATAGTAATCAGAGTAAAGTCAGAGGCAGCTACAGTGAAAAGCTCTGTTCCACAAGGCACAGCACTAGCTCCAATCCTTTTCTTCATCCTCATATCTAACATAGACAGATGTAAGCCACAGCACCGTGTCCTCCTTTGCTGACGATACCAGAATTTGCATAACAGTGTCATTCATTGAGGACAATGCAAATCTCCAAGCAAACTTTAACCACGTCTTTAAATGCGCCTCGGAAAACAATAAGAAATTCAGTGATGTCATCTTTTAATTGTTCCACTGAATTGGAGTATGAAACAAATTACAGCCATATAATAGAGCAAAAAAGCTAACGTGAGGGACCTGGGAGTGATAATGTCAGAGAATCTCACTTTCAAAGGTCACAACAATGTCTCTGCCATATCTGATAGGAAAATGATAGGATGGATAACGAGAACCATCAAAACTAGGGATGTCAAACCAACTGGAACATTGTTGTACACCAACGGCCCCTTTTAAAGCAGGCGAAATTGCAGACCTGGAGGAATAAACGGAAAGCTTTCACTGCACGTGTAAGTACAATAAAACACCTCAATTACTTGGAACAGTTGTGGGCTACGACATGTACTCCTTGGCATGTAGGAGAGAGACGTCATAATATACACTTGGAAAATCCTAGAGGAATCAGTCACAAATATGCACGCGAAAATCACTACCAATGAAAGCAAAAGACTCGGTAGGCGGTGCAACATCCCCTCTTCCCACGAGGAAAATCAGGGGTGCCATTAGTACTCTAAGAGACAACACAATAAGTGTCAGGGGCACGGTCATGGACCGGGCCGCAGGGGTGTTGACCCCTGGAACACCCTCCGGGTATACTCTAGCTATGGTCCAGAGTTAACATTAGAGTGAAACAACACAAAGGAGGGAAGAAGCCAAATTTCAAAAAGAGGATAACACAGGCATGAGGCAAGGTTATCTTTTCTAGTTATTTCCACCACAAACTGTTTTAAAAAGCTGGTTTGTACCACTTCCGCAAAGTTGTTAGACTAAGTTTCCTGTGAGTTTCCTTTAATTAATTTAAATAAAATTAAAATCTCCCCTGTAAAATTGCATTTTCCTATCTAGATGTCCTTGTAGTTTATTGAAGTCACTACTGTATCCGAGATGTCTGTAGATCACGCCCTTCGAGAAACTGCAGCCAGAAAGATTCAATGTCCGTCCATTCCACCTTCAAGTCATTCCTGACGCAACACTTCAAATTTTCACTTACATAACTCCGCCATTACCTTTCCTATTGACTATCAGTGTGATCAAATTTATACTATTGTAAATGGCATTCACGTAATTTACTTTAATCAAACCAAACTAACAAGTCTTCATTTCCTTCCTCAGGTATCTACAGGAGCCAAAAAATTATGACCCATACTTCACCTTCACTTATCGCGGCCCTGTACCCATGAAGGGAAGGAAGGAGCCCATGCAGGTGTGGTTTCTCAACAGAAAGAAACCCACTTAAATATTTCTCGTAGCTCTATTACCGTGAAAAGGCAAAAAAACAAAACGAATGAAATCACTTTTTACGACTTTACATATAACAAGAAGTGGTTATTTTGAGAGAAGCTTTGTTAAAGATATAAATAATTTATAAGCAGGTGTAGCTGTAGTGAAAATAATTTGCATGACAACTCCTACTTCGTTTGACTTGTATGGACTTTTTTCTGCCTCAGTATAATTGTAATCTTAAGCAATAGCATCGTGGTCACAACAATAATAATATATTTTAAGAAATGCATACAAGTATAAATGTGAAAAGCCCATTGTGTGGACAGTATTTTGGGTTTATGTAAACTAAATTTAAATTGGACTTTATAAATATACATAGGTGTGAAGTTGGTTTAACTTACGAGTTTGTACTAAACTCGTAAGCTAAACCAGCTTCACACCCATGGTAAAACGTTCAATAATATATATATATATATATATATATATATATATATATATATATATATATATATATATATATATATATATATAAAAATTTAAATAGTATGTATGTATTTTCATATATATTCTAATCCCACCGAGGAAGGGTTACCAGATAAAGAAGACACGCTGTCACAACCAATCAACCACTATTTTGCTTGCAACATGCTGTCTCGCAGCTTGGATCACCATACGAACTGCAACATCCCCTCCCTCTTTCAGTGTTGGCACCGTACCCCCTACCTGGATTAAAGTTCGATTAGCCAGATTCTCTGAATTCCTTCCTAAAACTACTTTCCACATACTCCAACAGCATGTCAAATCATATCCACTTGCCTTCACTCACTCCTAACATGCTCACACAAGCCAGCTGGATGTTCAAGTCGATGGAACTCAAAATCTCCCTACCCTTCCCTCCAGCCCTTCCTGGGAAGTACCCTACCCCTCCAGCCCTTCCTGGGACGTACCCTACCCCTCCAGCCCTTCCTGGGACGTACCCTACCCCTCCTTCCCTCGATTACAGATTTATGTATTCTTCTAGTCATCTTATTTTACCTCATTCTCTCAACGTGCAAACTACCTCAACAACCCCGCCTCACCCCCCTGAAAAAGGCTTTTGGTATCCAATATCTTCTACTCTCCCAGCTCGAATTTTCGGAATACTCACATTACTCGTTACTCTCAAACAAGACATACCCAATGTCTCCAGCCTCCTCCTCTCTGACTTAAAACCCGTTTCACACCCATTTACCAGTGTTAGCACCACAATACGTTTATACATTGCCCTGTTCTTCTCCATGGATAACGTTCCTTGTCTCCATACCTGCCTCTATGAACAACTTTTTTCTCTAGTCAGTTCTGTGGTTTACCTTCTCTTTCATTTTCTCGTCTGCCAACAAGTCCATTTACAAATATCTAAACACACACACACACACACACACACACACACACACACACACACACACACACACACACACACACCAGAATACTCCCTCCCTCCAATCTAATAGTCAATCTCACATTGCATAGATTTTTGTTACTTGCACTTCCTTCTTTTACATACCCTCCCAAATTCGTCTATCAACATTTGCAACTTATTCTCCTCCAAAGGAACCGTGTCATCGACAAAAGCCAAGCATGGCAACTCCCACTTTGATAAGACATGTGCAACAGTTACCTGTATTTATTCCGAAACGTTTTGCCTACGTAGCAGGCTTCTTCAGTCGAATACAGAGGAAACAGCACAATCAATGGAGTTGTAAAGATGTTATCAGTTCATAACCTTCGAAGACGGAATTTTGAGGTGGTCAGTCCTCAGCCTGGAGGAAAGTTCTGTTCCACAGTCTGAAACAATGTGAAGATCAAGCCACAGTGTAGAGACTTACGTATATACCCCCTATATGTCTTACTTAACCTGTCGGTATTGTATACCATTTTGATATTCATTCTGTCAGACACTGCAACACAATGGTATCTTGGTACAGAAAAACCTTGGATAACTTTTTCAAGTGAAAATGTTGGATCTGAGAGAGACGTGACCTCTCAGTGATCACATTCTCTCTTCTGCTACTCTATACCTCTCCTTCCCACAGTATAAAAGTCGCAACACTGTCGCTTGATCTTCACATTGATTTACACTATGGAACAGAACTCTCCAGGCTGAGCGACTGAACCTCAAATCTACGTCTTCAAAGGTGATGGACTGATTATATTGTCTTCACATCTCTACTGCTCCTGCCTACTTTATGTACTCGACTGAAGAAGCCTACTGTGTAGGCGAAAAGTTTTGGAATAAGGATGCTAACTGTTGCCTGAGTCTTACTTACCAACCTGTGGTATTGTATACCATTTTGATATTCAAAGAGGCCAGTATTGGTAAGAAATTCTCTTAGAATGAGATGAATAAAATAGCCAGAGGATGGATGGATCATTACTGACTAGGTATTGAAGTCTCTAGTGATGGATTAGTACTTTTGTGCATTGAAGTTTCCCTAATGCTGAAATAAGAGTCTTATATTTTTTCTTTGACATTAATACGAGGTTAGAAGATCCTTTAAATTTTAATACATTATGCCTCCCTTAAAATGTCACTTGCAAAGCTCACACTTTTAAAATATCAGAATATAGACTTTTATGTCATGAATTTTTTTTTTGAGCAGGTGAAAACATTTATGCATTAGGTACAAAAATGGGTCAGCACCTTGAATATCCAAAGAGGATCAAAACGTCCCTTTAAAGTAAGGTGTGACCACACATCACCTTACATTAAAGTTTCCACATAACTAAGGGATACCCCAGATGTCTTTGATTTATGAATAAAGTACCTTAAGTTTTATCAAATAAAGCTTCTAAGCTTTGGATATGGATCTTCTAAAAAAGATTTATTGAATAAAGAACATTTAAAAGGTTTAAGCTTTTTATTTAATTCCTTTGTAGATTTAGAAAATAAAATGGTAAAAGGGAAATATTGAGATGGTCCTCCAATGAGGAGAAGCTCGAAACTTATCTATGATACGTATGTAAACTAAACATCTAAGTGAAAATGTATCTTCTTTCCAGCAAGGTTGTTGCAATGTTTTTCCACCAAGAGGGTGGAGCATTCCTCCCTATAAATTATCTTCAAATAGCTAATTTGAATACCTCGATCAATACATGAAATCAACTTTGGTGCTATATTGCCCATAAGGTAATTGTGAAGTTTTTTTTCTTCATGGGACCATCCCATGGAAATAATGAGAGAAGTGGAGTGGGCTACTATGGAGAAGTGGGTAATTTTTATGGTTACCAAGATAGTTTTTTTTGGGGGGAGGGAAAGGTAAGAGTAGGCAAGACATTTGATCGAGAGGTGGTATGGGTAGAGACAGGTTTCTTTTGTAGTTAGTTCATCAGTGGGTGGGAGTCGATTTATGAGGTGACTTGCTAGTGTTTGAGGGGTATGTACGAAGATTCTCTGGAATATATTCCTTTCACGAGTTAAGAAAGTCAATGTCATATATACCTGTATTCACGTATTTTGTTACTATTAAAACTGATATTGTTTTACTAATAAAACTATTAAAAGTATTTACCAATTCTTTCTGGGATCATAAGATTACCTCTCTTCCTTATTTTTCCTTATTTTCAAGTCTCAGCTCAAACTTAAACCATTCACCCGAGTCTTATTTCTAAGTTTTACTTTTTACTATATTGACTTGCCTCTAATCAAAATCTAAAAAATATTACCTACTTGTCTGACTTAAGATTACCTCAGCTCCTTTAATGAAGGAATTAGTACAAAATTTTCAAGAGAAATAGGCAAGTAGAATATAGGATTTTTTATCTGAAAAAATTATCACCATGTTTTCTTTTATCTTAACTTTAATGTCTCCTGAGAATATATTCGTTCTTAGTTAGCTCTAATTAGCCTCTTAGCAATTAGAAATAATTTGTTTCGCAAGTTATATTAGGTCGCAATGACGTGTCTACTTGCTCTTGCTAGTCTTCATTGAGGATCCCTGTAAGAGGCCTGTCCTAACACGTCCTGCCACTAGAATGACCTAGCCCAGACTAAGGAGGGGGGAAGGAGAACAGGCGGTAGGAGTAAAACGTAAAAACTAGGAAGGTCAAGTCTGACACAAAGCCGTGAGAATCTTAATGGTTAGCGAGTATACACTTACATTCTACTGACAGCACGTACACACTGACATGGTGACCCTGTTATGCAGACAGGTAACTAATACATAACAGAGTGGTAGACACACTGGGAGAGGCCCCTTTAGACACACTGGGAGAGGCCCCTTCCAAGGACCCTCACTGAGGATGAGCAGAGTAAGTAGGAGTCTCATTACAACCAAACATCACTAACGAAATCCCACAGGTACCTGTTCTTGGCTCTAATTAGCACCTTGGTAAGAAGAAATAAGATATCTAATGTTGTTTTATTTCTTACAACATTCATTGCTGTAGTATATAAAGCGTTTTAAAATTGAAAAAAAAGTATAGGCACCTCAGTAAATATAAAATTATGTAAGGTGTAAAGGCCTAAGCAAAGGGCAAACTGTAAAAATAGAATCCAGGCAGCTAGCACCCAGCTACCTACTTACAGCTAGGTGAACAGGGACAGCAGGTGCAACGAAATATGGCCAACACTTCCATTCATGCCGGGGATTGAACCACGGACACTCAATATGTGGTAATGATGATGATTTATTTTGCTATAAGAAACATGGAATAAATAGGCTTCCTACATGAAAAAGTCTACATTATTGCAAGAGGTACAGGAGCTTTAGCTCAATACCATAAAATATCACAGGTTGAAGTTCAAGTCTGCGAGCGAATAACGTGAACAAATTCTTCTTGAATAATTTCAAGTTTACTTTTGCTTAGGTTTATCCTTGAAATAAACATTGACAACCATTTTCTACAATAACTTAAGAAATATTACTTTCTATAAATCTTTAAGGGTAACTATAATATAATATTCAGAAAGTCTGGTAAATTTTAAAATAATAATAATAATAATAATAATAATAATAATAATAATAATAATAATAATAATAATAATAATAATAATAATAATAATAATAATAATAATAATAATAATAATAATAATAATAATAATAATAATAATACATACATACATAATAATATTTTTATTTCATTGCAAGTTTACATCGAGATTTTGTAATTACAATCATGAACTGAAGTGCAAAGAGAACCACTATCATGCCATGGCATTATGGGCAGATTAATCTAATGGCTTATAGACTACTTAATACGTAGTACGTACTAGTGCCAAGGAATATAAGTAGTTAGACTGTTGGGTTTAGTCCTGACTCTTTCTCTTCTACTTCAGCTCTTCCTCTCACCGGCTATTCTTCTTCTGTCCCCACTTCCCCCTCGCCCCTAGTGTAAGTAAGTAAGTTTATTCAGGTATACACAAATACATTTACATACATTATCATACATAGCAGCATATGTGTAGAGAACCTAGGATAACCCAAAAAAGTCAGACAGAGTGACTTATTTCCATTGGGGTCCTTTTAAAGATTAATGCCAACAGCATTTGGTGTTCCCAGGCGGTCACCCATCCAAGTACTAACCAAACCCAACGTTGCTTAACTTGGGTCCTTACCTGAGAGTCTGAACTAACTACGTACTAGTGAAATTGATTATGTTTGTTTTAGTTAAACATTAGCTTATAACAGTTAATAAATTTACTCAAATTACAATCTGGGAGGTGGAGGAGATGTTGATTCACCGGGAATTCTCCCAGCCCAGGTCTTTTCCAGATGGCGACCCGGCTTCGGCTCCCTGTTGTGGGAGTATCAGAGACCTATATCTCCCATGGGAGGGGGTACTCCTCAGCGGCGGGACCAACTGGCCCCAGGCCAGACGCTAGGCCTCTCTGGTCTGCCACCTTCCCCGCCCCAAGGAGGCTGACGGGAAGGGCAGGCTTGCGAGCCGCAGATGGTAGCAAGCTCCAGCCTTGGCACCTACCCTGCCCTAGAAGGGCTGGGCATGGTGATCGACCACAATCTGGGGATATTACATTGTATTATAGGAAAATAACACTGAGCATCGTTGAAAGTAGTTTACAGTATGAGTATTTAGTTTAGGGTGAGTAGGTGGTTCTTGAGAAGAGTCTTAAATTGATGTTCAGACCAGGTTATTTTAGTATTTACTGGTAATGAATTCCAGATTCTGAGGCCCTTTATGTGCATAGAATTTTTACACAGGGTGATATGGACACGGGGTATATCAAAAAGTGATCTGTGTTTTATGTTATGGTCATGGGTCCTGTTTATATTAGAGTGTAGAGTTCTATGTATGTAGTAGGCACAAGAATAAGTGTGAATGTTCTTTACGGTGAGTAGTTTTAGGCTTTTGAATATTGGTGGAGTATGCTGTCTAGAGTGGGAATTTGTTATCATTCTGACTACTTCCTTTTGCTGGGTTATGAGCAGTCTAAGGTGATTTAATGTTGTTGATCCCCAAGCATAAATTCCATAGGTGAGATAAGGGTAGATGAGAGAATGATACATTGCAAGGAGAGTTGATTGAGGCACATAGTAGCGTATCTTTGATATGCCTACTGTCTGAGATTTTCTTGGAAATTTGTTGTATGTGTGTTTGGAATTTAAGGCTACTGTCAAGGTGAATTCCTAGGAATTTTCCCTCTGTGAGTCTTGTGATGGGTGAACCATTGAGCGTTATGTTAAGTGGAACATTTGTAGCTCTGTTTCCAAACTGAATGAAATAGGTCTTGTTAGTATTGAGAGTAAGCTTATTAGTCGTCATCCAGGTAGATATTTTCTGTAATTCAGCATTAACAGTGTTGGCCAGTATGACTGGGTTTAGGTGAGAGAAGACATATGTAGTGTCATCTGCAAACAATATGGGTGAGTAGTTTGATGCATTCGGTAGGCCATTGATGTAAATGAGGAATAGGAGTGGCCCCAGGACACTTCCTTGTGGGACACCGACTGTAATTTGTTGTGTTGAAGAGTTAGCTCCATTTGTGTACACGTATTGGCTTCTGTTACTAAGGTATGACTTTAGGTAGTTGAGTGAGTGCCCGCTTATACCATAGTGTGCTAATTTTGTGAGCAGTAAATCATGGTCGACTGTATCAAAAGCTTTGCGTAAATCAATGAAGATTCCCAGTGGGACTTCTTTCTTCTCAAGTGCGGTGTATATTAGCTCTAGGATGTGTATAATAGCATCATTTGTGCTTTTGTTAGTCCTGAATCCAAACTGACAGGGGTTGAGTACGTTGTGTGAGACGAGGTAGGAATAGATCACAGACAGATCTGTTTGTGACTTGATAAAGCCCACTGTGTGGGCGAAACGTTGCCAATAAAGGATCACATTATACTGCTTATGTGTTTATATTTCCATGTTTCTGAATGTTTCCCAGACAGTATGTACGTCAGTGCAAATTGTTACAATCACAAATGTATCGCCTATTTACCAGTGTTTCTTTGCTTAGGGATCTTCTTAAGAAAGCTGATTGCAATATTTTTGTGCATATACTTTTGCTTCGTTTTGCGAGGTAAATTGAGTATATTAGGTAAAAGGACACTAGTGCAACTAATTGACATTTTATTGTGGCAACGTTTCGCTCTCCAGGAACTTTGTCAAGCCGTAACGGTTTGACAAAATGAACATTGGAAAGATCAAAGTGATGAGGGTAACAAAAAAATTGCGCAATGAAAGATTGGATATGAGAATGGATGGAGTGAGTATGGAGGATGTGAATGTGTTCAGATAAGTGGATTTGTCAGCAGATGGATCTATGAAAGACGAAGTGAACCATAGAATTTACGAGGAGAAAAACGGCGTGTGGTGCATTAAGGCATAGACAAAGAACGTTATCAATGGAAGCAAAAAGGGGAATATATGAGAAAGTTGTGGTGCCAGCATTCTTATATGGGTGTGAAGCATGGGTTGTGAATGTTGTAGCAAGAAGGCTGCTGGAGGCAGTGGAGATGTCGTGTCTGAGGGCAATGTGTGGTGTGAAGATTCTGTGGAGAAATCATTGCTCGGAGACTAGGAGGAGGTGCGGGGTTACGAAAGGTTTTATCCAGAGGGCTGAAGTAAGGTTGTTGAGATGGTTCGGACATTTAAAGAGGTTGACACAAAATAGGATGATTTGGAGAGGGAATATAAATATGTAGCGTTCGGAAGGCTGGGTAGGAAGTTGTCCTAGGAAAGGTTGGAGGGAGAGGTCAAAATGAGGATTTTGTGTGCGAGGGGCTTAGACATCAAGCATGTTAGAGAGGAGCGAGTGGAGGCAAGTAGCTTTTTGACTGGATAAGCTGTTGGAGTGTTAGCAAGGTAACATTGGTAACATTTATGAAGAGATTCAAGGAAACCGGTTAGCCTGGAGGTGGAAAGTACATTACCTGCACTCTTAAGGAGAGGTGGGGACTTTTGCAGTTTTGAACTGTAGTATCGGCGCCCCTCTGGCTAAATGGTGATGAAGTGAGTGATAGTGAAAGTGTTTCTTCTTTTTTTCAGTCACTTTACCTCGGTGGAAGACGGCTGGTTCCACAGAGTAGGGTGACGCGAAAATGAAACACTTTGACCATAACTCACTCCATCACTGTCTTGCCAGAGGCGTGCCGACATTTCAGCTCCGATCCAACTCCAAATTACAATATCCTGACTCCTTCAGAGTGCAGACTTTCTACCTCCAGGACACAGGTCTCGCTAACCGATTTCCCTGAATCCCTGATACCATCCTCACACCCCAACACCCCGTGGTCATAAAAAACCACTTATATGCACTCACTCCTATCTAGCACTCAGGCACGACTAACAATAAATAAATTCAATTATTTAAACGGTGGCTGTGTCACTAGGACGTACAATTACTTGAACTGGCCGGCTGGCAGTCTGATCCTGGGACTACCCTAACATTTCTGGCCGTCGGGTCTAAAAGCTTCTTATCATGCAGCTTTTCTTTACTGACTATATTAATCATGTCATTATGCTTACGAGCTATCATTAAATATGTTTAATCTGTAGAGGTTTAAACATGTTTAACTGGTAGAGCTTCATCATCAGTTTATTTGTGTAAGCTTCATCATCGTCATCGATAGAGTTATGCTCCTAGGTGTACTCACGTAGTTGTCTTCACTAGAACACATAATCACCTCTGGATCTGAGACTCCTTCCGCTCTGCGCACGGGCTCCTTCCGCCTCTGCGACTACCGGAGGACTCCTTCCCCTCTGCGACTCTGCTGACTACCGGAGGAACTCCTTCCGCCTCTGACTACGGAGGACTCTTCCGCCTCTGCGACTACCGGAGGGACTCCTTCCGCCTCTGCGACTACCGGAGGACTCTTCCGCCTCTGCGACTACCGGAGGACTCCTTCCGCCTCTGCGACTACCGGAGGGACTCCTTCCGCCTCTGCACTACCGGAGGACTCCTTCCTGCCTCTGCGACTACCGGAGGACTCCTTCCGCCTCGCGACTACCGGAGGGACTCCTTCCGCCTCTGCGACTACCGGAGGGACTCCTTCCGCCTCTGCGACTACCGGAGGGACTCCTTCCGCCTCTGCGACTACCGGAGGACTCCTTCCGCCTCTGCGACTACCGGAGGGACTCCTTCCGCCTCTGCGACTACCGGAGGGACTCCTTCCGCCTCTGCGACTACCGGAGGGACTCCTTCCGCCTCTGCGACTACCGGAGGGACTCCTTCCGCCTCTGCGACTACCGGAGGACTCCTTCCGCCTCTGCGACTACCGGAGGGACTCCTTCCGCCTCTGCGACTACCGGAGGGACTCCTTCCGCCTCTGCGACTACCGGAGGGACTCCTTCCGCCTCTGCGACTACCGGAGGACTCCTTCCGCCTCTGCGACTACCGGAGGGACTCCTTCCGCCTCTGCGACTACCGGAGGGACTCCTTCCGCCTCTGCGACTACCGGAGGGACTCCTTCCGCCTCTGCGACTACCGGAGGGACTCCTTCCGCCTCTGCGACTACCGGAGGGACTCCTTCCGCCTCTGCGACTACCGGAGGGACTCCTTCCGCCTCTGCGACTACCGGAGGGACTCCTTCCGCCTCTGCGACTACCGGAGGGACTCCTTCCGCCTCTGCGACTACCGGAGGGACTCCTTCCGCCTCTGCGACTACCGGAGGACTCCCCTGCGACTGGAGGACTCCTTCCGCCTCTGGGACTACCGGAGGGACTCCTTCCGCCTCTGGGACTACCGGAGGGACTCCTTCCGTCTCTGGGACTACCGGAGGGACTCATTCCGTCTCTGGGACTACCGGAGGGACTCATTCCGTCTCTGGGACTACCGGAGGGACTCATTCCGTCTCTGGGACTACCGGAGGGACTCATTCCGTCTCTGGGACTACCGGAGGGACTCATTCCGTCTCTGGGACTACCGGAGGGACTCATTCCGTCTCTGGGACTACCGGAGGGACTCCTTCCGTCTCTGGGACTACCGGAGGGACTCATTCCGTCTCTGGGACTAGGAGGACTCATTCCGTCTCTGGGACTACCGGAGGGACTCCTTCCGTCTCTGGGACTACCGGAGGGACTCCTTCCGTCTCTGAGACTACCACTGGGGCCCTTACATCCTGTGATTACCAGAGGGGCATTTATACTAGTGTGACTACCAACGGGGCCTTTACAACCTGTGACTTCTAGAAAGGACCTTACATTCCTGTGACCTCCACAGGGGCTCTTACATCTCTGTGACTACAGGAGGGGCCCTTACGTCTCTGTGACTACCGGATTGGCCCTTACGTCTCTGTGACTACCGGAGGGACACTTACATCTTTGTGATTAACAGGAGTGTCATTCAGCTCAGGTGTGTCTCGGCTTTACCATTGTCGTAACGGAATTTGGAACTGAATCAGTTAGTCGCAGGTTGATGTCGAGTCGCAGAGGCTCGGTCGAAGCAGCTGACCGCAGGCTTCCGTCCAGGTGGTCAAAAGCGACTTCTGTTTTCTTGTCTGTGGAGCAATTTGACCCTTAATTTACGAGCCCTTGTGAGTGGACCGGAGGAGTCAGGGTCCTTTTGGCATAGACTATCAATATTGTATAAAACAAAGGACATACAATAAAGAGTAACGTATGGTTGGAAATGGGGCAGTTCCCTGTTTGCCACTGTGCCCCGTGGCCTGGTGGCTAAAGCTCTCGCTTCACATGGCGAGTGTCCGGGTTCGATTCCCAGCGAGGGTAGAAACACTGAGCGTGTCTCTTTACACCGGTTGTCTATGTTCACCCATCAATAAAATGGGTACCTGGGTGTTAGTTGACTGGTGTGGGTCGCATCCTGGGACAAAACTGACCTAATTTGCGGGAAATGCTCTGCATTAAAAGAGGCTTTCTATGTAGTAGTAAGTCACTGATGTCGCTATGGTCTGTATACCTTGTACATGTACTTGTAGAAATAAAGATATTATCACCGCTGGGAGTGCAGTGTTGTGGGTCTACCATGCCCCGTCATATATGGTCTACCATGCCCCGTCATATATGGTCTACCATGCCCCGTCATATATGGTCTCGAATCCATCCACTTTTACATATATAAGACGGGATATGATTTTGTTCTCGATTTTTAACCAGGAGTTTAATCATTCCAGTATAACCCAATGAGGTCAGTGCGTTAACGGGTACTGTCTTATTTCCAATGTTGTCTTTTAACTTTCTTCCCCAGGGTGCGACCCACAATAGTCGACTAACTCCCAGGTACCTACTTACTGTACCCACTAAAACGCCTTTTGGATCTTAAGAACCGTCAGTGGTTGTAGTGGTGGTTGTGGTGGTGGTGATGTTGGCGGTGCTTGTGGTGGTGGTGATGTTGGCGGCGGTTGTGCTCTTCGTGGTGCTGGTAATGCTGGCGGTAATGATTATGGCACTGGTGGTGGTTAAGGAACTAGCGGCGGTGCTAGTAATGCTGGTGGTGCTGGTAGTGGTGGTGTGTGGGAGAGGATAGAGGCGCTGAGAGGTGGACAATGGTGCTTCATGTGGTGGACAAACATATTAATGGCCACCAGGACCCGTCCTAACCACAGATCCTGAAGAACCTTCACACTGTTGTGTTGTGTGAGGAATTCTACTCCATGCCCCTCCCCCCTTCATGGTCCAGCTACCCAGGCCATGTATACCTGCAATATACCTGGACTGGGTTTCGGGGGTCAACGCCCCCGAGGTCAGGTCTGAGACCAGGCCGCGGGGTGACTCCGAGTAAAAAGAATGGCTACAAGCGTCTATTTTGTGATTCAGAGTCCAGTGGTGTAAGTGGTGACTTCAGCTACTAAGCCCTTGGTGACACGAGCTACTGAGTCCTAATGGTCACTCCAGCTACTGAGTCCTAATGGTTACTCCAGCTACAAAGTCCTAATGATGACTCCAGAAAATGGTAATTGAGAGTTACAACTAAAAATGGTTACTTCATTTACTAATTCCAGCTCTTGTGTAGGTGTTGAAAGTTGATCATGGGCGTGGAAACGTGAGCATGGGCGTGGAAACGTGAGCATGGGCGTGGAAACGTGAGCATGGGCATGGAAACGTGAACATGGGTGTGGCAACATGAGCATGGGCGTGGAACGTAAACATAGGCGTGAGAGCGTGAGGGTGAGCGTTGGAACGTTAACCTGGGTTAGGCTGAGTAGCCCGGCTTATTGGCTGGCTGGCTGGCTGGCTGGCAGGTCATACTGCTGGACAACCGTTGCAGCTTGACCGTAGAATTCAAACTACGGTCAAACATCATTACTGTGGGCGTCAAAGGTCACTGTTGTGTGAGTCAAAGGTCACTGTTAATGTGGGTCAGTTTATGTGAGAAGAGACCTCAAATAAAACATTCTTCTCTACAGTGTCCGATATTTTTTTTACTCTTACAATGTCTTCTATTCTTAAAGAATTTCTTCTTCCACCTTCTTGCTCAAGCCACTGTGCAACACTGCAAAGTGTGGCATAAGCTTCTAATGCAGTTAAAGATGAGCTTGCAAGATTTAAAGTAAATCCGGAGTGGTATACACAAGTTGTCACCTGGAAACTAAAATCTCAATTTCATTAGAAATTGTAAACTAGGATATACACATCCCATACTACTTCTAACTTTTCACCGAGAAACAACACCTTAGAAGAAACACTGAGGTGGAATTCTTTTGATAAAGGAAACACTTGTGGAACACTTGGGTATCTTTATTGCAGAGACTTTTTCCCCAGCCAGTGACTTTCTCAGTCCAAAATAGATAATACTAATATAATATCTTTATTTCTACAAGTAAATGTACAAGTTATACAGACCATAGCTGACATCAGTGACATACTACTATATAGAAAGCCGCTTGCTATGCAGACCATTTCCCGGAAATTAGGTCAATTTTGTCCCAGGATGCGACCCACACCAGTCGACCAACACCCAGGAACCCATTTTACTGATGGGTGGACGTAGACAACTGGTGTAAGGAAACACGTCGAATGTTTCTACCCTCGCCGGGAATCGAACCCGGACCCTCAGCGTGTGAGAAAGATCAGGAAAAGCTTGAGATACTCAGTCCCTCAGCCTGTGGTCGATGTGATCAGTCCTTCAGTCTTGATAAAAGTAGAGCATATGCGCCGAGAAAGGCTTTTATTTCCCGTAAATCATTTTAACTGACACATTAAAACTTGTATAACCTAAAATCATGGAGAAACTTCCTTTGAGGTGACCAGAAGCTTTCGACAGTTATTGCTCAGAATTAAAATAAATTGCACATTCTCGGGCTAAATGAAAAAAAATAAAGTTTCATCTATTTCATAAGATACTTCAGCTCCTGTAGATACCATTCCAAAAAGTTATATTTTAATCAGGGGAAGCACTAAACCTGTAAGGATCGTAGAGTGGAAGGGGATGAGTCCAGCGGAGGATGAGTCCAGTTCGAGGAGACATTCTCCAGTCATTTAATTCAAAGTAATTATATTACATTTCGAGATTAAAAGTGGTAAAATGGCGCCTAAACACTCCATCAAATAATACCAGCCAGCTTTCTAAGATACACAAGTATTGAAATTTTTGAAACTGATCATAAGAGGCTTTGTAAAGCCTCTTATGAGGCTGCCTGCTGCACTCCTCAGTCGCTCCACGAATCTTTACCTAGTAATAGTTCACTAGATTCCAACATTTAAACTTTGTAGGAGTTTAATGGAGAACAGGAACAATGCTCATAAAAATGAACCATACCACGGGAGGGGCTTGAACTCGCGGTTAGACAGTCGTGAAACTCCAGACCGCCGCGTTAGCCACAGTTCCAGTGGTATAGTTTATTTCCACTCGACTCATTACGATTTTGTGAGTCACATAAAAATGATCTGGTATTAGCATAAAGTCATTTACTCTTCAAGGGATCAATAATATTTAAAACACTGTAAAAATGAGTTTTTTGTTATATAAAACTGGCACCTTCGCAGTCCAAATCCAATTCAAAAATACTTACACTTAAGATGCACCAGCCCTTAGGAGTTTGAAGCCGATCAGAAGAGGCGTTCTCTAGTTATTACATGGAAAGAACTTTAAGATAAATTTGTATAACTCGATGTAGAAGCCAAGCTTTATTTTAATACAACCCATCAACACTAAAAGTTTGAACTCTCTCTGAAACGGCATTCTCCAGAAATGGCTCGGAATCCAACGATGCCAAGCATATTGCCAATTTCATTAAAATTTCAAATTTGCTCCTATAATAACTTACAGGATGACATCCCTCTTAAGCTATGCATCAGCGTTAATATTTTGAAGCCAATAAGACGAGTTATTCTTTAGTTATAAATGAAAACTTGTATTATTTAATTAGATAAATTGGCAAATTGGGATTTATGCAGCCCAGTAACTACTTGAACCTTGTCTACGGAAAAAAACCCACCATGATTAATAACTGATAGCCGTCCAGAACAATCATTTTCCCTGTTATCACACGGATTTTCATGAGAAGGAAGACTCAAGGTTCCCATTCTATCCTCATTAATTTAGTATATGGAAAACTTTGTCCACACATATACACACACACACAACTTTGGTGATAAGGCACTTGCCAATTGTTCCGAGAATCTTGCTCTAGTTACCGTACACCAGATATGAAACTTTAGAAACAAGTTCATAATACCGAGTAGAGGCCAGTGAAGAGGCGGGGTTAGGAGCTGTGACTCGACCCCTGCAACCACAACTAGGTGAGTACAATTGAGTACACACACACACACACACAACTTAATTGGTACCTTCTTATCCATAAGATGCATCAGTTATTAAATACTGACTCCATACAGAAGAGGAAGACTTAAATATATTTGACGTGATTTAATGGGAATAAAAAAATCACAATGATGTACACATAAAATTGGTAGATTAGCTCCATCACACATGAATTTCACTCTCTACTGTCGTTGATAAGAAGACATGCCAAGCAGCAGAGGATTTTCGAAGTTATTGGAGCTATTCCAGAAAGTTGGGACGGGTTCTACAACTTTGGTGATAAGGCACCTGCCAATTGTTCCGAGAATCTTGCTCTAGTTACCGTACACAAGCTATGAAACTTTAAAAACAAGTTTATAATACCGTGACAAGAAGAATTCACAGCTAACCCACAAAGGGTCAATATCCTTGTTGAAATAATTCACAACTAACTCAGATTCATAATTCCGTAGCTGGGACAACTTCCAACTAAAGCACTAAATCTCAAAACCATTGCTGGAACTAACCCACAAAATCAAAATATCCTGGAAGGAACAACTCAGTGTTAAGCCACAAAATCACAAAACCGTGGCTGGAAAAGTTTATGACTCACAGGTATATAATACCGTGGTTTGAACAACTCACAATACACAATGTCTCGGAACAGTGGCTGGAACAATTCATAACTAACTTACAAGGTCACAATACGTAGCTGGAACAATTCACATCAAAGTTACAAGATCACAATACCAAGGTTGCATGAAATGACAATGAACTCACAGTCACAATACTATAGCTTGAGAAATGAACTAACTCCTAAGTCCACAATATCGTGGCGAGAACAATTCTCAAGTAATAAAGATCACAAAACCGTGGCTGGAACAATTCACAAGTAACCCACAAGGTCACACTATCGTAGCTGGAACAATTCACAACTCTCAGTCACAGAACCATGGCTTCAACAATTCACATTCATCTCACAAGGTAACATTTCCAACTAAACCAAATGAAATACCGTGACTACGGCAATAAAAAAATGTCCCACATTTTCGAGAGAAAACTTAAGACGACGTTTCGGTCTGTCCTGAACCATTATAAAGTCACAGCTATAAATTGATAATAGTCATCTAAAAAGTTTCCACTCCAGATTGTGGGAGTTCTCTGAACGTCTATTGGATCATAATCAAGCTTAGGCCTAGCTGGCCACGACCTAGGTAAAGTCTTGTAGGTGATCTTTGAAAACTCAGGATTGGAACACTAATATTTACACTCTAAACAGTTATACCACAAGAAATTTAAGAATGATATGCCGTAAATTTGCCTAATCTGGTGAGCAGTGCTGGCGAACGGGGTGGGCTGCTGGTAGTGGGTTGTGGGTGGTGGGTGGGGGTGTAGTAGCTGTGCAGATGTCCGGTGGCTATAACTCCCACCCACATCACCCTCTTGACCACTGGTGTGATCCAGACAGCTGTTTTAGAGTGAAAAAGTCTTAAACCACACCCTAAATGACCAAATTTAACCGCTTCATAAACGGTTCCAGGACATTTCACTTTTGGAAACTAAAAGGACAGAGGGAGAGGACGTGACCCCATCTATTCAGTACTCCACGATGGGGTAGCAATGGATTTTGACTTTACACTTTTAAAATGTTTCCTCTCATCAAAGTCCTCTGGTCAGCCATCCACCCCAAGCAGATGTCTCATGGCTCCACACCTCATCCACAACAACTTGGGGACCTCCGAGTATAACATGCTATGACGTCCAACCAGTGCTTAACTTCATTGTTATCAAAGACTAATTTAACCACGTTCTCAGAGTATCAATGTATTTATTAAGAAAGTGAACGATGGATCAAGGGTTTGGGTAATGAAATATGAACATAGGATGAAGAATAAGCTTTTGTATTGGGACGACAATTCAACCTATGAAGATTTTTATAAAGTCAAAATAAAGCTCTAAGCATAGTGAAACATTGTCCTAATAACAGCTGGTTCTGCAACCTGAAGAATGTTGTCAGGGGTCAACGCCCCTGTGACCCGGTTCCAGAGTACGCCTAATGATGGATTAAGGACTGATTAACTAGGCTGTTACTGCTTGCCTCTGGCAGTACGAAGCACGAAACACAGTCAGGCTGATCAGAAACTTACTTGAGAATTATATCAAGTTCCCTCTTGAAGACAGCCAGGGGTCTGTTGATAATTCCCCTTATAAGAAGGACTGATAATGTCAGAGGATCTGACCTTCAAGGATCACAACAGTGCCACTATCACATCCACGAGGAAACTGATAGGATGGATAATGGGAGCTTTCAAAACAAGGGATGCCACGCAAGTGATGATCCTCTTTAAGTCATTTGTTCTCTCTCTAGGCTGGAATACTGCTCTACACTAAGTGCAACATTCATTCAAAACAGTAGAAATTGCAGATCAAGAGAATGTATAGAGAACCTTCACTGCACGTATTAGTTCAGTCAAGCACTTTAATTACTGGGAGTGTTTGAAGTCCCTTGACCTGTACTTCCTGGAACGCAGGCAAGAAATATCATAATTCACACTTGGAAAATCCTAGAAGGACTGCTCCCAAATCTACACACGGAAATCACTCCCTACGAAAGCAAAAGAGTCCGCAGGTGGTGCAGCATTCTCTATTGAAAAGTGTCCAGGGCTCAAGACTGTTCAACAGCCTCTCATTATACATTTGGGGAATTATCTATAGACCCCTGGCTGTCTTCACGAGGGAACTGGATAGATACCTAAAATCGATGCCCAATCAGCCAGGCTGTGATTGGTACATTGGTTTGCATGCATCCAGCAGTAATAGCCTGATTGATCAGGCCCTTATCCAACGGAAAGTTTGAGGACCGGGCCACGGGGGCCTTGACCCTAGGAACAACCTCCAGATAGACTCAAGGTATGTTTGAATAGTGGCTGATGAAAAGTCTTGGTACCGTTACATTTTTTCCTTTCATCTCTTAGAATGCTAAAGACACTCCTGCTTTTCTTTTGTGGGTATTTTGCACTCTCTGCCATGTGTGAATTATGATGAATCTTTCTCTCCTGCATTCCAAGGAGTTCAGGTCCAAGAGTTTCAAACATTCTCAGTAATTTAGGGACTTGACTGAATTTATACATGTAGTGAAGGTTCTCTGTACATTCTCCTGGTATGTAATTTAGTGTACCATAAGAGGAGCTGTTAATGTACAACAATATTCCAGCATAAAAAAAATATGTGACTTCAAGAAGACTATCACTGGCCTGGATTCTCTTGTTTTGAAGAATCTCGTTATCCATCCTATCATTTTTTTTCTCGCGGTTGTGATAATGACACTGTTGTCAACTTTGAAAGTGAGTGTTTGGAGTAAGTTGTAAATTAAATTTATCTTCACGCTTATCATATTGTTTTCTGTATCCCAGTGGGAGAGTTTATATCAGCTTGGAGATTGGTAGTGTTCTCAATGGACATCACTCTCGTTCAAATTCTAATATCTGCAAAAGACGATACAGTGCTGTGATTGATTGTAAATCCGTCTAAGTCAGAAATAAGAATGAAGGGAAAGGGCAGGGGTGAGAACTGTGCCTTGGAGAACAGAACTATTCGCTGTGGCACTCTGAGATATACTTTTGTTTACTATTACTCTTTGCGTTCTATTTGTTAGAAAGTTAAAAAATTATCTGCTCGCTTTTCCAGTGATTTCTTACCCATCTTCCTAGAGTCTACCTGAAGAGTGTTCTGGGGGTCTACGCCCCCAGAATCACCAGGCCACGCGGTGGATGAGGGCTTGATCAACCAGGCTGTTAACGCCAGTTGCACGCCATCCAACGTACAAGCCATGATTCTGTGTAGCAGGGGTCGGCAACCCCTGGCCAGCGGGCCACATCCGGCCCGCCTGAGGTTTTCGTCCGGCCCACCAACTTAACACCTGGACACTAATTATCTAATTAGTATGGAATACAGATGCAGTAGTTAACTTCAAGGTTAAACAGTCCCTGGAAAAGTTACTTCGTATCCTCCCTAATTAGAGTTTTTCATTTGAGTTTGTTGTCTGGTGGTCAAACAACTGTACTGAGTTTGTTGTCTGGTGATAAAACAACTGTACTGAGTTTGTTGTCTGGTGATAAAACAACTGTACTGAGTTTGTTGTTTGGTGATAAAACAACTGTACTGAGTTTGTTGTCTGGTGATAAAACAACTGTACTGAGTTTGTTGTCTGGTGGACAAACAACTGTACTGAGTTTGTTGTCTGGTGATAAAACAACTTTACTGAGTTTGTTGTCTGGTGATAAAACAACTGTACTGAGTTTGTTGTCTGGTGATAAAACAACTGTACTGAGTTTGTTGTTTGGTGATAAAACAACTGTACTGAGTTTGTTGTCTGGTGGTCAAACAACTGTACTGAGTTTGTTGTCTGGTGATAAAACAACTGTACTGAGTTTGTTGTTTGGTGATAAAACAACTGTACTGAGTTTGTTGTTTGGTGATAAAACAACTGTACTGAGTTTGTTGTTTGGTGATAAAACAACTGTACTGAGTTTGTTGTTTGGTGATTAAACAACTGTACTGAGTTTGTTGTCTGGTGGTTAAACAACTGTACTGAGTTTGTTGTCTGGTGGTCAAACAACTGTACTGAGTTTGTTGTCTGGTGGTCAAACAACTGTACTGAGTTTGTTGTCTGGTGGTCAAACAACTGTACTGAGTTTGTTGTCTGGTGGTCAAACAACTGTACAGTAGGTATATGCAAAATTGGTTTAAAAAACTAATGGCAACCCTGAGTTCGAGAAAAAAAAAATATGTTACATTTAATAACATGGCGACCCCTGGTGTAGAGAACCCATTACCACGTCGTAATGGTCCAATAGTTGCGAGAGGCAGGGGCGACCTGTTCTAATCCCATATTGACCTGACCTGTGCAATTATTGTGAATCCATGTGGTGAGCGATCTTCCTTCTTTAAATCCTCTAAAAGAGGACACAAGTGCTATTTGTCTATAGTTTATTACTTCTGTGTTGCGGCCATTGTGGACTGGTATAGCATCCTTTGTTTTTAACGTCTGTGAGATGAGCCTCGTGTCTAGGCTTCTGCTCCATAGAATATTTCAGGCATGCGAGGTTTTTTTTTTTCAGCTTTTTACGAACATGGAGTTCCAAGAGTTTAGGCCTGGGGCAGAGTGCATGGACATGCTGTCATTGATATTTTCAAAGTCGAGTGGGTTTATATCGAAAATTTTGGAATTGTTTGCAAAATTTTGAGTCTCATTCAAGAGAAATTTATTTGGATTGTTAATGTTTAGTTTGATTAACGACTCACTGAGTCTATAACCATACTGAAACTTCAGTATTTTGCGATCTTTGCACTCGTGTCTGTAAGGTCCCTCTTATCTGAGAAAGGTGTGATACTAGAGGGATTTTCCATCTGAGAATCCCCTCAAGAGAGGTTCCTTGACGCTGGTGAGGGGTTCTTGATCTAGGGAATTGGATCTGTGCTCCGGTTCCCTGAATCAAGCCTGAATACCTTCCACCCCCCACAGGCGCTGCATAATCTACGGGTTTAGCGGTTCTCCATTATTATAATAATAATAATAATAATGATAATAATGCATCTGAGAAGAGATATTTTGGATTACTTTCATTTCTTCTCATTATCGTTGACTACGTCTCTCCCCAACTGTATGATTCACTCAATTTAATTTCAGTTTCCTCTATTTCTCTAACCAGTGTTAGTTTCCGCTCTTCAGATACTCTGTTGCATTGAGAAGTTCTGTCATTTTTGGTCTTCGCCAGAAGAGGCAGCATCCCTCTCCAGCTTCCACCTTCTCTTTCTTTTTAGAAGTGTTTATCTTGAGGATGCCTCTAGTGCCACAGAGTTGATGCTTCCGAGAAATTGTTTCGGATCCATGTTAGTTAATATATCTTTACCAGCATGCTTCGATAAAAGCATGATTTGCTTGATCCCAGTTGATTATCAGGAACTGTTCTGACAGTGGCCAGACACTGTTCTCCCTGTTCCTAGGCACTGTTTTGTCACTGGACAGGAGCTGTTCTGCCCCTGGCCAAACGCTGTTCTACTACTGGCCAGGCACTGTTCTGCCATTGGCCCGGCACTGTGCTGCAACTGGCTAGACACTGTTCTCCTTGTCCCTAGGCACTGTTGTATTACTGGCCAGACACTATTCTGTCACTGGCTAGACATACTGTTCTGTTACTGGCCTGACATGGTTCTGAAACTGGCCAGGCACTGTTCTATCACTCGCCAGACACTGTTCTGTCACTGGTCACTGGCCAGACACTGTATTGCCACTGGCCAGACACTGTACTGCCTCTCCACAGACACTGTTCTGTCACTGGCCAGTCACTGTATTGCCACTGGCCAGACACTTTATTGCCACTGGCCAGACACTGCATTGCTACTGGCCAGACACTGCATTGCCACTGGCCAGACACTGCATTGCCACTGGCCAGACACTGTATTGTCACTGGCCAGACACTGTATTGCCACTGGCCAGACACTGTAGTGCCACTGGCCAGACACTGTATTGCCACTGGCCAGACACTGTATTGCCTCTCCACAGATACTGTATTGCCACTGGCCAGACACTGTATTGCCTCTCCACAGACACTGTATTGCCACTGGCCAGACACTGTATTGCCTCTCGACAGACACTGTATTGCCTCTCGACAGACACTGTATTGCCTCTCGACAGACACTGTATTGCCACTGGCCAGACACTGTATTGCCTCTCCACAGACACTGTATTGCAACTGGCCAGACACTGTATTGCCACTGGCCAGACACTGTATTGCCACTGGCGCAGAGACAACACTGTATTGTAACACTGGCAGACACTGTGCCATGGCCAGACACTGTATTGCCACTGGCAAGACACTGTATTGCCACTGGCCAGACACTGTATTGCCCACTGGCCAGACACTGTATTGCCACTGGCCAGACACTGTTGCCACTGGCCAGACACTGTATTGCCACTGGCCAGACACTGTATTGCCACTGGCCAGACACTGTATCCTGGCCGACACTGTGCCACTGGCAGACACTGTATTGCCACTGGCCAGACACTGTATTGCCACTGGCCAGACACTGTATTGCCACTGGCCAGACACTGTATTGCCACTGGCCAGACACTGTATTGCCACTGGCCAGACACTGTATTGCCACTGGCCAGACACTGTTCTTCGTGACTGCAGCTCAAAAAATCTTCATTAAAATATTTTTCAATATTTACAGGTCGTGAAAGGTACCTGGTAAATTGCTTCAGAATTTAGTGGAATTTGAAGAAAGTAAATTTAAATGAGTGGCTGTTGGTCTGGCATGCAAATTTACTGCGTAAACCTGTAACTTGGAGCACGTTTTGCCCCTTGACTCCACTCCAGGCGACCCACAACACGCAAATGACAAAACCAGCTGCAATAACTGTGAGCTACTCACTCATGCATATATACACACAGGTAGGCATACATACCATATAAGAACAGACACACGTATACATACTCGTGCGCGCGCACACACACACACATAACTATATAGGGACCTGGACAGGCTGCAGGACTGGTCCAGGAATTGGCTCCTGGAGTTCAACCCCACCAAGTGCAAAATCATGAAGATTGGGGAAGGGCAAAGAAGACCGCAGATGGAGTACAGTCTAGGGGGCCAGAGACTACAAACCTCACTCAAGGAAAAAGATCTTGGGGTGAGTATAACACCAGGCACATCTCCTGAGGCGCACATCAACCAAATAACAGCTGCAGCATACGGGCGCCTAGCAAACCTAAGAACAGCATTCCGACATCTTAATAAGGAATCGTTCAGGACCCTGTACACTGTGTACGTTAGGCCCATACTGGAGTATACAGCACCAGTTTGGAACCCACACCTAGCCAAGTACGTAAAGAAACTAGAGAAAGTGCAAAGGTTTGCAACAAGACTAGTCCCGGAGCTAAGGGGTATGTCCTATGAGGAGAGGTTAAGGGAAATCGACCTGACGACACTGGAGGACAGGAGAGATAGGGGGGACATGATAACGACATATAAAATACTGAGAGGAATTGACAAGGTGGACAGAGACAGAATGTTCCAGAGATGGAACACAGCAACAAGGGGACACAGTTGGAAGTTGAAGACTCGGATGAATCACAGGGATGTTAGGAAGTATTTCTTCAGCCACAGAGTGGTCGGGAAGTGGAATAGTTTGGGAAGTGATGTAGTGAAGACAGGTTCCATACATAGCTTTAAGAAGAGGTATGATAAAGCTCATGGCGCAGGGAGAGTGACCCAGTAGCGCAAGTGAAGAGGCGGGGCCAGGAGCTATGTCTCGACCCCTACAACCACAACTAGGTGAGTACAACTAGGCGAGTACACACACACAGCACGTGTTGGACAGGAGAAGCCAAACTACAAAAGAGGGGGACTACACAGGCATGATAAATTTCCTGCATGAGGTACAGTGGAAAAAAGAGAACTGGTGGGAAAATCAGTAAATGAGAGGTTCATATCCAAGGGCAAAAGAAACATTGGGAAGACCAGAACGAGCCTTTGGTTCACCCAAAGGAGTATAGATGCCAAAACTACGTGAGCTAGACGATGGAAACAGTATAGAAGACAAAGGACTCTGGGAAAAAGGAGCTCAATCGAAGAGCCAGAAACGAATATGCACAAAATGACATAGCATCGATAGCCAAATCTGACACAAAGCTGTTGTACAGCCACACCCTGAGAAAAACAACAGTCTAGGACCAGGTAAACAGGCTGAGGAAGGAAAGAGGGAAGCTCACAAGAAACGACTAAAAAGTATGTGAAGAGCTCAACAAGAGAATTGGGGAAGTATTTTTAGTGGAGGCAGAAAGGACTCCAGCAAACCAGAATGGTAGGGTACACCAACATGTGCTGGACACACTACACACAACCGAGGAGGTGAAGAGGCTGCTAAATGAACCAGATACTTCTAAGGCAGTGAGACCAGACATCTCTCCATGGGTCCTGAGAGAGGTAGCAGAGGTATTGTGTATACTATTAACAACAATCTTCAATACGTCTATCGAAACCGGGTAACTACTTGAGAACTACAGACTAGTGTCAGTGACATGTACAGTACGCAGAGTCACAGAAAAACTTATCAGGAGAAGAGTGGTGGAGCACCTACAAAGGAATGAGGTTTAAAGAAGTATTTACAGTGGAGACAGAAAGGACTCTGGGAAGTCAGAATAGGGGGGTACACTAACAAGGGATATACCAACAAGTGCTGGATGAAATACACACAACCGAGGAGGAGGTGAATAAGCTGCTAAGTGAACTTGATACCTCAAAGGCGGTGGGACCAGACATCTCTCCGTGGGTCCTTAGAGAGGGAGCAGAGACCCTGTGTGTGCCACTAACAACAATCTTCAACACATCCACTGAAGCTGGGCAATTACCTGAGGTATTGAACACTGCAAATGTAGTCCATTTTTTAAGAAAGGAGACAGACACGAGGCATTAAACTACAGACCTGTGTTACTGACGTGTATAGTATGCAAAATCATTATCAGGAGAAGAGTGGTGGAGCACCTAGAAAGGAACAAGCTAATAAACGACAACCAACACAGTTTCAGGGATGGAAAATCTGTTAACTCTATTTTCTTGGCTGCTTACGTCTGGGCAGTAGAATGGTAGCGTAGGTGCAGAGATACGGCCGATGACTAGACTCAGTTTATTAATGGGAAGGTGTAGGTATACACGGGGGCAGAGCGTGAGGGGACCCGGGAGCCAGCAAGGGTAGAACCTGTCTCGAGTAGGTAGGCCGCCAGAGTGAGAGCGAAACATGGCTGACCAGCCAGACCTTGATAGGCCTATAGATGGCAGCACCGTAGTGCCGCGCAGTTTGAAAGAGCCTCTGAATAGGCTGTTTACAAATCCTGTGTCACAAACCTACTGGAGTTTTATGACAAAGTAACGGAAGTATGACACGAGAGAGAGGGGTGGGTAGATTGAATTTTCTTGGACTCCAAGAAGGCCTTCGACACAGTTCCTCACAAGAAATTATTGCAACAGCTAGAGGATCATGCATTCATAACAGGAAAGGCACTGCAATGGATCAAAGAATAACTGACAGGGAGGCAACAACGAGTCATGGTACGTGACTAAGGGTCACAGTGGGCGCCTGTGACGAGCTGGGTTCCACTGGGGTCAGTGCTAGGACCAGTGCTTTTTTTGGTATATGTGAATGACATGACGGAAGGGAAAGTCTCAGAAGTGCCCCTGTTTGCAGATGATGTGGAGTTAATGAGGAGAATTAGATCGGATGAGGATCAGGCAGGACTTCAAATGGATCTGGACAGGCTGGACACCTGGTTCAGCAACTGACTCCTCGAATTTAACCCCGCCAAATGCAGTCATGAAGATAGGGGAAGGGCAAAGAAGACCTCATGCAGGGTATAGGTTAGGTGGCCAAAGACTGATAACCTCCCTCAAGGAAAAGGATCTTGGGGTGAGTATAACACCGAGGACATCTCCTGAGGCGCACATCAACCAGATAAATGCTGCAGCATATGGGCGCCTGGAAAACCTAAGAACAGCGTTCCGATACCTCAGTAAGGAATCGTTGAAGATTCTGTACTCCGTGTACGTCAGGCCCATACTGGAGTAAGCAGCACCAGTTTGGAACCTACACCAAACTGGTCAAGCACGTCAATAAATTAGAGAAAATGCAAAGGTTTGCAACAAGACTAGTCCCAGAGCTAAGGAAAATGTCTTACGAAGAAAGGTTAATGGAAATCTGTCTGACGACACTGGAGGACAGGAGGGTTAGGGAGACATGATAACGACATACAAATTACTACAAGGAATTGACAAGGTGAACAGACAGGATGTTCCAGAGATGGGACACAGAAACAAGGGGTCACAATTGGAAGTTGAAGACTCGGATGAGTCAGAGGGAAATTAGGAAGTACTTCTTCAGTCACAGAGTTGTCAGGGAGTGGAATAGTCAGGGGGTGTAATAGTGGAAGTGACGTAGTAGATGCAGGAACCATATATAGTTTTAAGACGAGGTTTGATAAAGCTCTTGGAGCAGGGAGATGACCTGTTAGCGATCAGTTAAGAGGTAGGGCCAGAAGCTATGAATCGACCCCTGCAACCATAAACAGGTGAGTACAAATAGGTAAGTACACACACATGGTGAGCAGCGTTAAAAAATGAAACATGAGAAAGGGGAAAAAGGATATAAGAAAATAGGAATTACAACAGAGAATATTTGTAAAAAGTCGAGTGACATCAATGTTGAGATGAGAGAGAAAAATGGAAGATACTGGACATGTATAACAAAAACATAAAATGTAAAATGATGGTAAAATTAAAGGTATTCAGGAAAAGATTCAGAAGAAAGACGATGCAGAGAAAGAATATGAGGTAGCTAAGGTGTGTGATGGGAAAGGGAAGTCAAACAATGAGGAACTGGTAACAGGATAGTGATGACCTCTCTCAGACATAATGAGAAAAACTGTGTAACGATAAAAGCCTTGGGAAGATGGAAAGTTATGATGAGGGAGGGAAGGTAAACAAGGAGACGCATCACAGACGCAGGGTTGAATATGCAAGAGTCAGGACACCCATAGAATCAAGAACTACCAACATGCAACTAGGCGTAGAAACTAGAAACCCTCTATTTTAAATAGGGCTAAAGATCCAGCTACTTTCTTTGTTCTTTCTCCCACTTCGACTCCCACTTGTATTCTCCTCATTTCCTACTCTACCTCTTCACACCAGCGTTAATGATGACACTGCCTATCCCTCTCTCATGTTATGTGAGGGAAAAATTCATTACATGAGAGTGGAAGACCTTACCCACCCACCCTCTCTCACCGGGTGAGAGGCAACAAGGGAAAGGGACCCTGACGGATTGAGTAACGTCACTTGGCTTCCTGCTCTCATCAAGTCCCTAAGTATGGAGTTCCACTCTTGAAAACTTAATAGTTTTGCTTTCTTAATTCATTTTTACTATCCATACCACGGGCGGGAATAGAACCCGCGATCAAAGAGTCATAAAACTCCAGACTCCTGGTTCTATCCCCGTCCGTGGTATGGTTTGATTGCAATCATGTCATTACGATTTCATGGGTCATGTGAATGACTCCTTGTTCGGCTTGTAATTTCCTTTGTTTCTTTCTCAGCCTTGCTGGATGGTGTGGGTCACCCATCAGATGCGGGATGAGAAGAGTGGCATTGATCTAATAGGTCAAACAATAATTCGTAATCTTGGGAACTCTGTTGTTCCTTCACCTTTGGTCAACCAGCCTACTACTTTTTGAGAACTGCTGTGCAGGTCCACGATCTTGTCAATGTTATACTCTGTTGCCGATTTCCAGTTGACTACTATGGCCGGCAGCTAACTCTGTCACCTACGCTGATAGCTGTGCACCGTCATAAGCCTTGTAACCGTCTGGTGCTGGACTTCACAATAGTCACGACCATCTGTGACCTCTATTACACTATCTCCAGCGTCCCATTACACTCAAGTTATTCCTGTGCGCCTTGCCATAACACCTGCAGACTCAGAGGATCTTTCTGAACATATTAGGCTTGTTCATTTGATTGATTTATTCATTTAATTTTTCATTTGCTTCAGTTAGGACTATTTCATGTTTAATTGATTTATAATTTAAGATATTTGTTTTTATTCAATAAAAAGTTGTTTATCTTATTTTGTTATAATATATTTTTCTATGTTTTCTTTTCTTAAGAAGAGGGGGCCAATTCAAAAGCTCCTTGAGGGTTTAAAGGGCCATTACACCTTCACATGCTACCTTCACTAATCCCCCCCTCTCCTCTCTCTCTCTCTCTCTCTCTCTCTCTCTCTCTCTCTCTCTCTCTCTTCTCCTCTCTCACTCTCACTCTCACTCTTATTCTTTCCCAGAAGCCAGTTCCAAAGCCGGAAGTCCTAGCATAAAGTTGATGATAAAAGAATTAAAGTGTGGTAATTAAACAGATGGTATCTCAAACACAAGTGGTGAACAGAGAAGCAGAGGATCACCCAGATATTATAGCAATCACAAATACAAAAGTCTTTGAAATGTTAACCAATGCAATATTCCCGGAGGGATATCACATAGTGAGTAGAGAAAAGGATAACTGAGTAGGTAGGAGTGTTATTTTAAGCACATGGGGAAAAACCAACACTCTTAATGTTAACTATAGAGTAAAAGAAATAACTACCAGGAGACTCGTTGTAATAGTAGCAGTGGTTTATATCCCACCTCACTAAACAACAGAAGACCTAGGAAGGAGTGTGATGAAGCTACAGAGCCAAAATACAAATTCAAGAAAAAGCTGCATTGGGTAGCAAGACTGGGAAAACTGGGATCTACATGTTTCAAAATGGAAAAGTGCCACAAATTGGTTTCCTCAAGGATCAGCACAAGGATCAACACTAGGACCAACACAATTCCAGAAGGCACTGGAATCATATATACTCTTCTCAGCTGATAACGGAAAATTAATGAGTATAAAAATGGAAGACGGAATTCTTGGACATTCTGCAAGAGTGGTCAAACAAGTGATTACCGGAGATCGATCCGGATAAGTGCAAGGTCATGAAAACTGGCATTGAGAAGCGATAAATGACGCTAAAAGAGAATGATTTTTAAGTGAATATCAAACCTTTCATATAGCTCGATTGGATGGTGAATCAGGTCTCTTTGATTAAATACAATATATCCCAGAGTTCCGTGTTGCTCAAATTATTTTAAATTGTTCAGTTGTGCATTTACATAATTTATCGTTCAGAAACTGAACGAAATATGAAAATAAACACTTGTGCGTCATATATTATTATACCTGGAACATTAAAATTATCATTTAGTATGATAGATGTTAGTAAATAATATACAAGTATGATTTATTGAAACTGTTCAGCTGTGATATATATATATATATATATATATATATATATATATATATATATATATATATATATATATATATTATATATATATATATATATATATATATATATATATATATATATATATATATATATATATATATATATATATATATATATATATATATATTTATATCACATTGTCTCTACGTCTACAGCAGGACTCGAACCTGCAAACTCTGTATCAGAGTAACCAGCACTTTACCACCTCGCTCCATGGTAAAGTACTGGTTACTCTGATACAGAGTTTGCAGGTTCGAGTCCTGCTGTGGACATAGAGACATGCTTAATAATTGCCTATTCTACAATATTCCTTTCAAGCCAGGAGGAACAAGGGAAGATGACTCTTGCTTCCTGCCAGATTACCGGGTTACTACAAGCTCTAATATGGTTGAAAATCGCGTTCGACTCCTGTGCTGTACGTATCAAATAACGGTGTTGTGAAATTCTCACTTCTAATGGTTTTCCCGTCTGTCCCAAATAGGAGAGACTGCAACCATTGCAACCAACTCTGTAGACACCACCAACACGTTGTTGGGGTGAATTCTTCATCAGAATGCTTCTAACAGTCCATGAATTTTTAAATACTACTTGTATATTAAATATTTTAAGGGCATTCGGCAGGATAAATTCTCGTTATATGGGAGGACCAGCACATTCTTGGTCTGAGGTGTTATCCTAGGTGAGTGGTGCGTTGAGGTATCTGTGAAGACAAAAAACGTTATCCATGGAGGCAAAGAAGGGAATGTACGAAAGTATAGTGGTACCAACACTCTTATATGGGTGTGAAGCATGGGTTGCAAATGCTGCAGCGAGGAGGACGCTGGAGGCAGTGGAGATGTCCTGTCTAAGGGCAATGTGTGGTGTAAATATTATGCAGAAAATTCGGAGTGTGGAAATTAGGAGGGGTTGTTGAGGTAGTTTGGTCATTTAGAGAGAATGAATCAAAGTAGAATGACTTGGAGAGCGTATTAATCTGTAGGGGAAGGAAGGAGGGGTAGGAGGTCGTCCTAGAAAAGGTTGGAGGGAGGGGGTAAAGGAGGTTTTGTGGGCGAGGGGCTTGGACTTCCAGCAAGCATGTGTGAGCGTGTTAGATAGAAGTGAATGGAGACGAATGGTTTTTGGGACATGGTGATCTGTTGGAGTGTGAGCAGGGTAACATTTTGTGAAGGGATTCAGGGAAACCAGTTAATTGATTTAGTTGGACTTGAGTCCTGGAAATGGGAAGTACAATGCCTGCACTTTAAAGGAGGGGTCTGATATAGTGACAGCTTGGAGGGACAATTCTCAGCTGTCGTATCTGAGCGCCTCTGCAAAGACAGTGATTATGTATGAGTGTGGTGAAAGTGTTGAATGATGATGAAAGTATTTTCTTTTTGGGGATTTTCTTTCTTTTTGGATCACCCTGCCTCGGTGGGAGACGGCCGACTTGTTGAATATATATATATATATATATATATATATATATATATATATATATATATATATATATATATATATATATTATATATGTCGTCGATTAGGCAAAACTGGTCAAATAGCAAGAACTCATTTAAAATTAAGTCCTTTCTAAAATTTTCTCTTATACGTTTAAAGAAATATTTTTTCATTTATGTTAATGAAAAAAATTAAAATTTTGTTCCAAGAGAAACTTTGAAAACTTACCTAACCTTATTACAACAATCGCAATTTAATTTAGCCTAACCCAACTAAATATATTTAAGATACGTTAAC
>WNWK01000594.1:260000-382500 GCA_009830355.1 Cherax destructor
TATTAATGAGACACAAATCAGTAGATGAATTTATATGAAGTAAACTAGTAAGAAATCTGCACAGTTCTAGCAGGGTGAGAAAACTAGAAGCTAAACAGGTTGTTAAATTATTTAATGACTCGTTAAACTAGACACTGGTATCTTGTTAAATGATGAGGTGTTTATCTTGTGATTGATCGCTTGCTTCACAAGAAGAGAGGACACAAGTTTGATATCTGGGTGATGCGCTTCTCCAAGTTGCTTCACACCTGTTGTCTTCGTTCACCTAGCAATAAAGAAGTACCTAGGTGATAGTTTCATTGCACTAGCTGTCTCTGTTCATCTAGCAGTAAAATAGGTATGCACTGGTCTCCTAACACTTGCTGTCTCCGTTCATCTAGCAGTAAATATTTACATGGGTGTTTGTCTCCTAACTCAACGTATATTTGAACACTTAGTCTCAGGAACACTCCTCTCCATCTCTTCCTCCTCGTGATTCTCCGCTTGATTCAGGCTTGAATTATACCTTATGTCCTTTATTCCACTAATCTCATCAAAAAAAAAAAAACATTACCCTCCGAAGCATCCTTGAAGTACTTTTTAATCCAAGCCCTAGGATCAGCAATTATCATTTCCTAGATTTGCCTTCTTTCCGCTTTCTACTTTCTCCTTGGGGTTTTTGCCTTGTTTTTGTCCTTATTATTTCCCCCCTCTGTGTTCTTGCCCCTGCCCTCTGTGGGCTGCTAGTTCCCTTGCAGTGCTCCTTTTTCTTAGTATATGACTGACTCCATTACTACTACTACTACTTCTACTACTACTATTACTCCTCCACCACTTCCTCTCTAGTTCCCGTCCCTGTCTGCTGGTCTCTATATATACTCCCTCCTTCTCTCCTTTTTGTTATTGGAAGCCCTGCGCCCTTCCATATCTGATTTCCCCAAGTCACAGAAGGCCTCAACTGAATTCATGCCATCGTTTTAATAATGCCACATTAGTTGCACTTGTGTCCTTTTACTTAACATATCGTCGGTAATTCGACCAGATTCACGAAATTCCCTATATATAAAAAAAATACGAAGTACCACTAGCACATACCCTCGGTATTCTTTGGAGAAAGAGCCTAGATTTAGGTGAAATGCCAGAGATCTTAGAGTACAGACATAGCGCCTTTGCATATGGGAAGTAACAGAGCACTAGCTAAAAATTATTGACCAGTAGCCCTTACTTCCCACATCATAAAAATCTTCGAAAGAGTGATGAGATGTCAGATTTCAAAGTTCATGGAACAGCCAAATCGACATAATCCAAACCAGCATGCCTGTCAAGCTGCTGAACTTCTATGACAGAATTACGGAGGCGTTAGAAGACAACCAAAACGCAGATGTGAAACACACAGACTTTGCAAAGGCAATTGACAAATGCGATCATGGGGTAATTGCACACAAATTGAGAGCCATAGGCATTAATGGGAAGGTAGACAAATGGATTGTCGGATTCCTAACACACAGAACACAAAAAAATATTAGTAAACAGAGCAAAATCCAGCACCAGCAAGGTTAAAAGGCTCTGTTCCCCAAAGTACTGTTCCAGTACCTCTGCTGTTTCTTATCCTCACAGCAGACAGATAAAATCACCAAAGTATTGTATTATCATCTGCGGATGACACTAAAATAAGCTTTCCTGGAGTTTACCTGAAGAGGGTTTCGGGGGTCAACGCCCCCACGGCCCTGTCTGAGACCAGGCCTCGTGGTTGATCAGGGTCTGATCACCCAGGCTGTTACTGCTGGCCGCACGTAAACCGATGTACGAACCACAGCCCTGGTGTTCAGGTACTGACTTTAGGTGTCTGTCCAGCGCCTTCTTGAAGACAGTCAGTGGTCTATTGGTAATCCCCCTTATGTATGCTGGGAGTCAGTTCAACAGTCTTGGGGCCCCTGACACTTACTGTGTTGTCTCTTAGTGTACTCGTGGCGCCCCTGATTTTCATTTGGGGAATGTTGTATCTCCTGCCGAGTCTTTTGCTTTCATAGTGAGTGATTTTCGTGCTTAGGTTTGGTACTAATCCCTCTAAGGTTTTCAAAGTGTATATTATCATGTATCTTTTTCGCCTGCGATCAATTTAATGCAAATCAAGGGATTTCAACCGTTCCTAGTAATTTAGGTGCTTTATCGTACTTATGTGTGTCGTGAAAGTTCTCTGTACATTCTCCAGGTTAGCAATTTCGCCTCCCTTGAAGGGGGCAGTTAGTGTACAGCAGTATTCCAGCCTAGAGAGAACAAGCGATTTGAAGAGAATCATCATGGGCTTGGCGTCCCTAGTTTTGAAGGTTCTCATAATCCATCCTAGTATTTTGCTAGCAGATGAGGTAGATACATTGTTGTGGTCTTTTAAGGTGAGATCCTCTGATATTATCACCCCCAGGTCCTTCATATTAGTTTTTTGTTCTATTGTGTAGTTAGAATTTGTTTTATACTCTGATAAAGTTTTAATTTCCTCAAGTTTTCCATATCTGAGTAATTGAAATTTCTTTTCATTGACCTTCATATTGTTTTCTGCGGCTCATGTGAAGATTTGGTTAATGTCCGCTTGGAATCTTGCAGTGTCTTCGATGGAGGTCACTGCAAAGGGTGTCATCCGCAAAGGAAGACACGGTGCTGTGGCTTACATCTCTTGTCTATGTCAGATATGAGGATGAGTAATAGAATGGGAGCAAGTACTGTGCCTTGTGGAACAGAGCTTTTCACCGTAGCGCCTCAGACTTTACTCTGTTTACTATTACTCTTTGTGTTCTATTTGTCAGGAAGTTATAGATACGTCTACTAAGTTTTCCTGTTATTCCTTTGGGACGCATTTTGTGTGCTATTACCCCATGGTCGCACTTGGCAAAGTCTGTGTATACTACATCCGTTTTTCCTCTAAAGCATCCAGGACCTTGCTATAGTGGTCCAGTAGCTGAGACCACTAAACCCGGGTTACCCTGGGAAGATACTGAAAAATTATAGGAAGATGTAATGATTATTTTCCAGTGGGTAGTGGAGAACACGACATTCAATGGTGATAAGTTTCAGCTGCTTAGGTATGGAAAGAATGAAGAACTCAAAAGGAACACTGTATACAAAACTCAAGAAGATCGTCAAATAGAACGAAAGGAAATATGAAAGATTTAGGAATAATTATTTCAGCTGACCTTTCTTTCAAAGAACATAATAAGACAAAAGTCTTAAATATATGCTCATTGGAACACACACACACACACACACACACACACACACACACACACACACACACACACACTGCCATAACAAAATACTGGAGTAATAGAAAAGCAGGGGTGCAGTAGCACGATAAGGGAACACTATATCAACATTCGTGGTCCCAGATTATTCAACATCTTACCTTCTGGGACAAATGTAGAAGTCTTCAAGAGGAAACTGGACAAGTATCTTCACCACATGCCAGATGAACCAAGCTGTGACGGATATGTGGGACAGCGGGCCTCAGCAACAGCCTGGTTGACAAGGCCAGACGAGCCTGGCCCGTGGCCGGGCTCTGGGAGTAGAAAAACTCTCGATTTAACAAACAAATTCACGTTCTGTGCCTTGTTTATGTTTGACTTTCCAATGATAATTCAAGAGGATGCAGCAGAGCATTGATCTACGGAGAATGATGTGGGAAATCAGCCACCAAAGAAGAAATGGAGCACCTAATGACAATGAAGCACCTAATGAAAATGAAGCACCTAATGAAAATGAAGCACCTAATGAAAATGAAGCACCAAATGACAATGAAGCACCTAATGAAAATGGAGCACCAAATGACAATGGAACACCTAATGACAATGGAGCACCTAATGACAATGGATAATCAGATCAACAGCCACACACACAGATGTTCTGATGAAGGATTAATATTTCTTGATATTCTCAAGGTGTTTTGGAATGATCAGACAATGTAAATTATCAAGACTGAAATAAACGTTTATTACTACGTAAAATTTGGAAAGTAGTAGTTTGTCACAGTAAAGGAAAATCCATCACTTTTTGGTATTTTACATCTACGTGGATATAGCACAGATTTGAAGACAATGTTGAGAGCCAAAAAATTTTTAGATAACACTAAGAAACCTGGACATAAAATATTAAAAATTCGAACACTTTTTGACCATTCCAATAAGATGTTCGATCTAGCTCAGCCATTTCTAATGACATGGGCCATTGCTGAAGCCATGGAACTATGTTGGGTGTTTCAAAGCGATGGACCCATTTTCAAAGCAGTATATTGCACGATCGGGTCCATCGTTTTGAAACACGCTGTATTTTGACCATCAATGTTTCAAGCAGATTTATTAAGAGGGGAAACTTGTGCCATTCAATGTGAAGTTGTGGTGTCACTGCTCTTATGAGGGTTTGTTTACGTTCTTATGAGGGTTTGTTTACGTTCTTATGAGGGTTTGTTTACGTTCTTATGAGGGTTTGTTTACGTCCTTCAAACTCAATGAGGGAAAAGATGCTGGACGGGAAGAAAATTTGACCATTGACGAGTCGGTTGTGCAAACTAAGGCTAAGAGAATTGTTCCTCCAGGAAGTAATGGATATAAAGACAACCTCTCAACAACTCTTTCTCTACTTGAGTTATTCAGAAGAATAAGGTTAGAAATGCAGGCGAGAGACATGATAATATAGACTTGGAAGGTCCTGGAGGGACACGAAAATCACACCCAACTGGGAGGCAGTATGTACGTGTGTCTGCTTGAGTGATGTGCGTGTCTGCTTGAGTGATGTTCGTGTGTCTGCTTGAGTGATGTTCGTGTGTCTGCTTGAGTGATGTTCGTGTGTCTGCTTGAGTGATGTTCGTGTGTCTGCTTGAGTGATGTGCGTGTCTGCTTGAGTGATGTTCGTGTGTCTGCTTGAGTGATGTTCGTGTGTCTGCTTGAGTGATGTTCGTTTGTCTGCTTGATTGATGTTCGTGTGTCTGCTTGATTGATGTTCGTGTGTCTGCTTGAGTGATGTTCGTGTGTCTGCTTGGTTGAACAGTCTTGGGCTGAGCATTTCGGGCAAATTAGGTGTTTTGTCCCAGGATGCGACCCACACCAGTCGACTAACACCCAGGTACCCATTTTACTGATGGGTGAACATAGACAACAGGTGTAAGGAAACACGTCCGATGTTTCGACCCCTTCGCCGGGAATCGAACCCGGACCCTCACCGTGTGAAGCGAGAGTTTTTGCCACCAGGCAAAAGCTTCATCTTCTTCATCTTCCACTCGACCATGGGCGCCAGACAAGCGTGCCAGGAACATGATGCCAGATTAGTGCCTTGAGTCCTGTCCTTCTGAATTAGACAGTCTTGGGTAACAGACATCTGTCTTCTGCAAGGGTGAGGGGAGATGACAGGGGTGAGGGGAGATGACAGGGGTGGAGGGTCGTAAAAAGGGAAGAGAAAGAGAGCCAAGAGGGTAAGCCGTGTGAAATAACAGGATGTGGTACAGGGAAGAGGGAAAACGGGCAGGCACTCTTCAAGTAAGAGGAGGTGACCCTTAGGTAGGTTGGGAGGGAGGGAGGAAGGGAGGTAAGAAGGGAGGGAGGGAGGAAGGGAGGAAGGGAGGAAGGGAGGTAAGAAGGGAGGGAGGGAGGAAGGGAGGGCTAGAGGTTGAGAGGAAGGGAGGGATGTAGCGAGTGTAAAAGGGGTGAGGGAACTATGTAACCCTTAAAAATTAATATTATTATTAAAATAATAAAGACTTACTAGTTGATAGGACAAATACTACTTCTACAACTACTACTACTACTAATACTACTACTAATAATAATCCTATGATAAGTAGAGCCTATAAGTAATCTTTCTACAGTTATTTAAAGTATCTGGCAGCAGGATATACAAGTTACTAAAAGACTATCGAGGGCTTATGTGTGACATAGGCAGCTCTTGGCATCATCATTCATGCTAGCAAGTAAATGCTGCTGTCAGCAATGATATTTTGCTTGAGATGTGTTTCTGGATCTGCAATAAAGATGTGTTTCTGGATCTGCAATAAAGATGTGTTTCTGGATCTGCAATAAAGATGTGTTTCTGGATCTGCAATAAAGATGTGTTTCTGGATCTGCAATAAAGATGTGTTTCTGGATCTGCAATAAAGATGTCTTTCTGGATCTGCAATAAAGATGTGTTTCTGGATCTGCAATAAAGATGTGTTTCTGGATCTGCAATAAAGATGTGTTTCTGGATCTGCAATAAAGATATTTAACTTCGGTCAGGTTTCTGGGAAGTATTGAGAAAAGTATTGAAGAGAGTATTAATTGCAAGACCCAGAAGGCTTTCTTGGAGTCTGCCATAATATATGAAGAGTGGAAAGAAAAAGCAGACACGGAATTATGAATCTGAGAGAGTGACTCTTACAGAGCAGGACTATAAAAGATAAGATTTGTTCTGATTTTTAACCCCGGAGGGTAAACCACCCTGGATAACCCAAGAAAAATCAGTACGTCATCGAGGACTGTGTCTTATTTCCATTGTGGTCCTTCAATTTTGGTCCCCAGGATGCGTCCCACAACAGTCGACTAACACCCAGGTACCTACTTACTGCTAGGTAAACAGTGATACTAGGTGTAAGGAAGCATGCCTAACCCTTCCACCCCTTTCGGTGTGATGAATTAGACTCGTGAGTAACATCTGAGTATCTTTACTTGTAGACGTTTTGCCATCCAAAACAGCAGACAGTAGAAGATGAGGTAATGAGTCCCTCAGCTAGGAGCAGGTGATGAGTATCGTTGTTTTGAAGGCTCTGAAGCCCAGGCAAGAAGATTGGTGCTTATATACTAGAGTAGGACGTGCAGCAGTCGAAGGCATTGTCACTGGTAGGAGGGACTTCCTAGTGGAAGTAGGTCATAACCAAGAGTAGTATACACAGATTTTGCAAAAGCCTTTGACAAGTGCGATCATGGTGTAATAGCACACAAAATGTGTGCTAAAGGGATAACTGGCAAAGTAGGCAGATGGATCTTCAACTTTCTAACTAATCGAACACAAAGAATAGTGGTAAACAGAGTTAAATCGGAAGCTGCCATAGTGAAGAGCTCTGTTCCACAAGGCACAGTACTCGCCCCTATCCTGTTCCTCATTCTCATATCAGACATAGACAGAGATGTAAACCATAGCACCGTATCATTCTTTGCAGATGATACTAGGATCTGCATGAGAGTGTCATCCATTGAGGACACGACAAATCTCGAAGAAGATATAAACCAAGTTTTTCAATGGGCAACAGAGAACAATATGATGTTCAATGAAGACAAATTCCAACTACTCCGTTATGGAAAACTGGAGGAAATAATAGCTAGGACTAAGTATACTACAAACTCAAATCACACAATACAGCGGAAAAGCAATGTGAAGGACCTGGGAGTAGTAATGTTAGAAGACCTCACCTTCAAGGACCCCAACAATGCCACTATCACATCTGCGAGGAAACTGATAGGATGGATAATGAGAACATTCAAGACAAGAGATGCTAAGCCAATGATTATCCTTTTTAAATCACTTGTTCTCTCTAGGCTAGAATACTGCTGTACATTAACATTCCCACCATTCAAGGCAGGTGATATTACAGATCTAGAGAATGTACAGAGAACCTTTACTGCACGTATAAGTTCCATCAAACACCTTAACTACTGGGAACGCCTGGAAGCACTTGACTTGTACTCACTGGAACGCAGGTGAGAGAAATATATCATAATTTACACCTGGAAGATTCTGGAGGGACTGGTCCCTAACCTGCAAACAGAAATCACTCTCTACGAAAGCAAAAGACTTGGCAGGCGATGCAACATACCCCCAGTGAAAAGTAGGGGCGCCACTGGTACGCTAAGAGAAAACGCAATAAGTGTTCGGGGCCCAAGACTGTTCAATAGCCTCTCACCAGCCATAAGGGAAATTACCAATAGACCCCTGGTTGTCTTCAATAGGGAGCTGGACAGATACCTAAAGTCAGTGGCAGATCAGCCTGGCTGTGGTTCGTACGTTGGACTACGTTTGGCCAGCAATAACAGCCTCGTTGATCAGGCCCTGATCCACCAGGAGGCCTGGTCGTGGTCCGGGTCGCGGGGCCGTTGATCCCCGGAATACCCTCCAGGTAGACTCCAGGACGGTCAGGAGATAGCAAGTAGGTGGTGGTGATGTCTTCTGAAACACATGCCAGGGATTGAACCACGGAAATATTACTAACGATAGCCTACATAGTGTCACATTACCAGTCTGCTCGGATATGACTGTGGACTCGGGAGAAGAAATATTCTATGAAAATGAGATATAAGAGAACATTACAGCTTCTCTCACAGCCTCCAACTCAGTGTTAATCTTGAAACAACTGAATCAGTTGCAAATACTGAAAACGAAATGGTCACCAACACAAACCCTATACATCGCAGTCAACAAGAAGTCAAGAGTGTCAACACTATGCCCGGTGTATTTACAGGTATGGAACAATTAGTAAAAGTAACAGAGCTCTTCTGAGTAAAAGTATGTTACTCTAAGTCCTACAGATATTTTCACACAAATATGTGGAATAGTTCAATAAATGGGAAACAGTACTTGAAATAAAATGTCCGACACTCCACGTGAAGGGAACGAGTTGCGTTAAGTTCCATGAATATCAAACTGAATATGACAAGTTCAGCAATACGGTCAGTAAAACATATTTAGAGCCAGGAAGCTGAAAAGAATGGCAAAAAAATCATATTCTTCACCTCTGAGCCATATTGTCCTGGAAATCAAGCTAATGAGGCCTGGTCACAGACCGGGCCGCAGGGGCGTTGACCCCGAAACCCTCTCCAGGTATACTCTAGGTAAGGGCTGGTTCATCTACGCCTCACATATTAAAACCAACAAGAAAACGGCACATCCAAAAATTATATGTAACATTCATGTTTACAAACAAGTAAGAACACAAAAAAAACTACCGTTAATAGTTGACTCGTCATAGAACTGAGTGCGATGCTTGTTAATATAGTCACTGGCCATAGGAATCTTGAGGAGGACGAGTTTTTTCTTCAGATCCCGTTAAGGCGTGCCTGAAGGAAGGGTAAAACATTGGGTAAACATTTGACATAAGTTTTTATAAACATGTGACGGGCATAACTTTTGCGTATACGTAAAGTGGCTAGTTCTGAATTTCAAAAATTTCTGTACTGTTCATTATAGCTATACCAAATTTGACATGGTTGTATTTCTTATAAAATTTCCTATAAGACTTTCTGTACTCTTCTGAGGCATTTAACTGTAAATAAGGACGAAACAAAATAAAATAGTCATAAAAGATGTGAAAGAAGACAACCTATTGAAGTATGAACATTTTATTACGATACATTAAAAAAAATACAAATTACGCACAGAATTTAATAGTTCTTTTCAGTACTTTATACATGTTACTGATTGTCACAAGACTTTTTTTGCACTTGCAAACTGACGTACAACGATGGTTTTGGGGCACCAGCATCGTTTCACATGACAGCTCTTCAGATAGTTCACTCATTAGCTACTGGGTTAAGCCCTGGTACTATCCCTTCCACTCATAACTTCCCTCTCACCAACCTGCTCTTCCACTACCCCCACTTCCCCGCTCACCCCACAAGGGTCTTACCTAAACTCTCTTGATCTTGGGTCGGGCGAGAGTGATGCGTCAACACAACTGAATGTCCTTCAAAATCCGTTGGGACTGATGATTCGTCCATGTTCAACACTGTTGAGCACGAGTACACCAAGTAAAATGATCTACGCAAGTGATCCTGCAATGAAATGCTGGTGCAATTCCTCAAAATATTTCCTCCATCTTCCCGATACCTCTAACTCTTCATTTAATAACTCTCCTCTCCTATTTTTAACTATCAAACCCATTCGTTCCCTAGGCTTCCTCAACTATATATATATATATATATATATATACATTATATATATATATATATATATATATATATATATATATATATATATATATATAATGTACACTACCTTTGGTAGTGTGCCCCGTGGCCTGATGGCTAAAGCTCTCGCTTCACACGGCGAGTGTCCAGGTTTGATTCCCAGCGAGGGTAGAAACATTGAGCGTATTTCTTTACACCGGTTGTCTATGTTCCCCATCAGTAAAATGGGTACCTGGGTGTTAGTCGACTGGTGTGGGTCGCATCCTGGGACAAAACTGACCTAATTTGCCCGAAATGCTCAGCATAACAAGCAGCTTTCTATATAGTAGTATGTCATTGATGTCATCTATGGTCTGTATACCTTGTACAAGTACTTGTAGAAATAAAAATATATTATTATTATCAATTCAAATCGAAGTACATTGAACTTGGTTGTTGAACCTTAATCAAGTACTCCTCGGCAAGCTTAAAGGATTGAGTATTTGGAGGTAGACGCCGACCAAAGCTGTGCAAACACTTTTCTGGTTGTGCCTTGAGCGATGGTACTTTGGTGCCTGTCTTATTGGTCACATCAGATCCTATGAAAAAATGGCAAGAGTTTGGATTGGTATGTCAGATGCCGACTTTCTCGTCCATCGTGGTTCAGCGAATCCATTTTCATGAAGAAACTAATAAAAATGAATGAGTATCGTAAAATATGTGTCGTTTGATAGCACAGCAGTAACAACCTGGTTGATCAGACCCTCATCCACCATGAGGCCTGGTGTTAGACCGAGCCGCGGGGGCATTGACCCCCGAAATTCTCTCCAGGTCTCCAGGTAAACAATAACGCGCTGCAACACTTGTTTAACGTGAGGAATGACACGTAGGTCTTCAAATATGTTGGTTTCCTTAACTGGTATTCTTCGAAATTGATTCATAACATCGATAATAATTATGTCAACTCAGACATAAGTTAAGACTCCAATAGACATAAAGGTGAAACAACGTAGGCAAGGATTTCTGTCATTGTCATTCCTCTCTACTTGACGATATTAACTTTTCTCTCAACCTTCAAATGATGTCTGATGGCAATTCTCAGTTTACGACTACGGTGTTCTTCACACCAACTCAAAGGGACTGATTACCTCGTCTTTTGTATATAGTTCTACTGTCTTCCAATTATGTGCTTGAATTTGTATTGATAAAGCCACTGGAGAGACAACGGAGACAACACAATAAGTGTCCGGGGCCCAAGACTGTTCAGCTGCCTCCAAGCATACATAAGGGGGATTACCAATAGCCAGGGGCTGTCTTCAAGAAGGTATTGGACAGGCACCTTAAGTCAGTACCTGACCAACCGGGCTGTGTTCGTACGTCAGTACATGTTTACCACTGCTACCAACATGCTACACTGCTACCAACCTGCTACACTGCTACCAACCTGCTACACTGCTACCAACATGGTACACTGCTACCAACATGGTACACTGCTACCAACAAGTTTACCACTGCTACCAACATGTTTACCAGTGCTACCAACAAGTTTACCACTGCTACCAACATGTTTACCAGTGCTACCAACATGTTTACCACTGCTACCAACACGTTTACCACTTCTGCCAACATGTTTACCAGTGCTACCAACATGTTTACCAGTGCTACCAACATGTTTACCAGTGCTATCAACATGTTTACTACAATAATGTGAAATTCTCACTAACAGTTTCGCCTAAGTTTTTGCTATTTATTTTTATCATCAGTGCAATTTTTCATAAACTCATTTTAATACCGTCAAAATAATCTTATATTATAGGAAATTTTATGAGAATGTTAGATTTAGTATAGGCCCCATGAAAAGTACAACAAATATATTAAGCTGAAAATTAGCCATTTCACGTATATGAAAAAATCAAAATGGCGTCTTATAAAACTTATGCCTGGGATTCCACATGTCTGCCCAAGATTTTACCCTTCCTTCTGGCATGCCCTTACAGGATCTGAGGAAAACTCTCGTCCACTTCAAAATTCCTACGGGTCTTATGGCCAGGGACTGCACTATGTAGCTATCGCAGTAGCCCGTGGAAAGACTACTTTAAACCATACCACAGGTGGGGTTCGAACCCGCGGTCAGAGAGTCTCAAAACTCCAGACCGTCGCGTAACATATGGACATCTGAGTATAATCTAATCATACATGACTGTAAAAACACGCACTAAGTGAGATCTGGTCAGTATGTTAAACAGTCGTTCATTTTCACTGAGTTACTCAAAACCATAAATATGTAATCACTAAAATTGAAAATATTAATCTAGTTTTTGTACAAGATTTTTAATGGAATGTGAATAGAGTCATTGTCCAGGAAGGCGAATAACAAAATGCCAACATATAAGTTAAAACATTTAATGTCAAGATCTAGGAGGCATCTTTTTTAATGAGATTAAACAAGGAATTAACATAAGGCCAAACCCATGGTGTACCATGACTCAAATCATTTGACATTAAGAGGGCATGTACAACTTAATATTTAATACAATAACAACCAACTATACTTTGTACATCAGGTGATATATTCAATAATGTTCAAATATTGCAAGTAAATAACACGTCGATGATGCCCTAAATAACTTATCCATCTTAAAAGAATAACAAGCAAAACTACCTGGCTGTAACTCAGGCAACACAATGTTGTGAAAAAGCAGTCAACATCTTGGCTCACGTGGACAAGCTTGGAAAAACACCAGAGACCATCAATGGTAAACAGAAAGTCCTCAATTTACGTCGTTTCGTTCATCGTCGTTTCATTATAGCGTTGATGAGAAAAAGAAATCAATTCCCTGCCAAGAATGGAAAATAATAGTAATACTTTTAAATATCTGGATGGATTACATGTATCAGATTAACTCTCCATGTTCACTAATGACCATACAGATGAAAGCTTTAAGTTTATTTGAAGATCTAAAGATAAAAAGAGGTTTTAGTGCCGAAAGTGAAATCTTCGTGGCAAGTCCTGGTTGGTTTGAACGTTTTAAGAAACGTTTAAAACTACATAACATACAAATAACAAGTGAGGCAGCAATTACTGACAAAGAAGCCGCAGCTTCTTACCCTTATGGCTGGCTGTATTCGGTTTTTATGATATGTATCGTGTTTCTTATTTAATTCTGGAAAACATTTGATACTTAAAAATAATAAAAATGTCAATAATAGAGTAATATACGACTTTATAGCGCCCCAGAGCGACATACTCAATAGTCATGGCGTCTACAGCACTACTGCCCTCCCTTTCAGCTCTCCCTCGCCCAAGCACTTTAACTCTTTTTCATATCATTTAGCCTATGATAAAATTGGTTTCGTTATACGTCGTTTCGCTTAAAGTCGCAGTTTTCAAGAACTTATCGACGACGTTAAGAGACGACTTCCTGTACTCACAAAGGTTCAAAGACATCAACAAAGTCCCAGTTACTGTAATGGGTACAGTAACTTCATAACCCTGACTGTATTGAGGCACAATAATAATAATATAATTCATGTTAAGCGCTAAACCTATTTGGGTTATTCAGCGCAATACTTTGTGGAGGTTTGATCCTCCGTCTGCTGGGCGCGAGACAGACACGCTCTCTATTTGTACTCACCTATCTTAACAACAAGAGTAAAGAACTAGACGGAAAATGTATCAAGTCTTGAGATCATGAAACAATCAGAAAAAAATTTAAAGTAAATCCTGAATATGATGGTGGTAATTTATGTTCACAAAGCACAACAAAATACACTTCTGCCTCACCTGAAGATTGTATTAATACGTTAAAAAAAATTAAGAGCATCAGTCTTAAGACTGAAGACCCAGATGAATTTTTTTCATGAATGATTGTTGACACCTTTATAACCCTCACCTCACATAAAAGAAGCCAGTAAAAAACAGAAGGACTAATGCTTATAATTATATTCATATTTTTTAAAGGGGTGGACCGGTAAGCCAGCGGAAGGTCTCGGTCAGATGACCATAAGCTCCAACCAAGCCAGTGATAACATACACTCTGCCCCAGGACCAGACTCGAGGTTCGAGGTCCTATTTTGTGCCTTAAATATTCTGTGGAGATGAAGCCAGGACATAGGGGATATACAAAATACTCATAGGAATTAATAATGTAAAGAGAGAAAAGCGGAGAGGCGGAAAATAGGTGCTTGAGGGCACATGTAGACGTTAAGGATAAAGATTCATAGGGATGATATTATTTACTAAGTGTCTGAGGTATGAGAAAGTGAAATGACCTCCACGAAGTAGTAGGTGAAGGCTTTGTACATAGTTTTAAGAATAGATACGACAGGGCTCACGAGGCTAATAGTAAAGACAGCAAGTGGCACGTTAAGGAGGCAGGGACTTGAGCTGAGACTCGACCCCTCCAATCACAAATAGGTTAATACAAATAGGTGAGCGCATTCAAACACACACACACACACACACACACTTAAAAAAAACAAGTACAACAACTTCTACTTAATCTTTTAAAATATATTTTGCTGCCAAAATCAACTTTTAAGACATCTAGACAGCCTGACCTTAAATTACTGGGCTCAAGGAATAAATTTGACTCTAGTGGAGAACAACTACAAAAAAGTGACAAGAGTGGCCAGACAGTTACATGGTGTCTGGCCCCACAATCATAAGAACTCACCTCAAGACTCGTAGACTCACGTGAATGAAATATGCAAGTAGAATAATAAATGTTGATATATCCATGAGGTAGAAGAGGGTGATACCATAACGGGTATCGCAGGATAATACCATCACTAGTATCCTAGGAATATAACATCACTGCTATCCTAGGATACCAACACTAGTATCGTAGGAGGATGATACCATCACTAGTATCCTAGGATGATGATACCATCACTGGTATTCTAGGATGATACCATCAATGGTATTCTAGGATGATGATACCATCACTGGAACCCTAGCATGATGATACAATCACTTGAATCGTAGGATAATGATATCACAGGTAACAAAGGATGATGATATCACTGGTATCTAGTATGAAGCTATCAATGGTATCCCAGAATGATGATACCAGTTTTGGTAGTCAAAGGTAACTTAAATAGATGGAAATTGATTACCTAAACGACTGAAAGAAACTTACTAATAATATTTCTAAACTATGATAGTCGGATAGACGGAGACTAAACCCTTAATTAAGTACATGATTACAAATGTCAGGAGACAAGACGATAGACATCAATTCTCGTCAGCCTTTAGGACGATAGATATCAACTGTTGTCAGGAGACAAGACTATAGACATCAACTGTTGTCAGGAGACAAGACGATAGCCATCAACTGTTGTCAGGAGACAAGACGATAGACATCAACTGTTGTCAGGAGACAAGACGATAGACATCAACTGTTGTCAGGAGACAAGACGATAGACATCAACTGTTGTCAGGAGACAAGACGATAGACATCAACTGTTTTCAGGAGACAAGACGATAGACATCAACTGTTGTCAGGAGACAAGACGATAGACATCAACTGTTGTCAGGAGACAAGACGATAGACATCAACTGTTGTCAGGAGACAAGACGATAGACATCAACTGTTGTCAGGAGACAAGACGATAGACATCAACTGTTGTCAGGAGACAAGACGATAGACATCAACTGTTGTCAGGAGACAAGACGATAGACATCAACTGTTGTCAGGAGACAAGACGATAGACATCAACTGTTGTCAGGAGACAAGACGATAGACATCAACTGTTGTCAGGAGACAAGACGATAGACATCAACTGTTGTCAGGAGACAAGACGATAGACATCAACTGTTGTCAGGAGACAAGACGATAGACATCAACTGTTGTCAGGAGACAAGACGATAGACATCAACTGTTGTCAGGAGACAAGACGATAGACATCAACTGTTGTCAGGAGACAAGACGATAGACATCAACTGTTGTCAGGAGACAAGACGATAGACATCAACTGTTGTCAGGAGACAAGACGATAGACATCAACTGTTGTCAGGAGACAAGACGATAGACATCAACTGTTGTCAGGAGACAAGACGATAGACATCAACTGTTGTCAGGAGACAAGACGATAGACATCAACTGTTGTCAGGAGACAAGACGATAGACATCAACTGTTGTCAGGAGACAAGACGATAGACATCAACTGTTGTCAGGAGACAAGACGATAGCCATCAACTGTTGTCACAATATAAACCAATATTACATATAGGCAATAGCATATTCATAAGTATAAAGTAAGTTTGATCCTAGGAAGGGGAGGATAGCTCAGATTTTAGGAATCAAGAGCCTTTCTCTTAAATCTTTGAGGGTGAATTAAACTTTGCCTTTAAGTAGGAAACAACGATTTTTGGGAAATCATACAAATCAGACTTTTTCTGTTGATCAAGTCGCTAACACCAACAGCCTGGTTGATCAGAGACCAAGGCCCTATAAGGTTAGGTTAGATTAAGCTAGGTTAGGTTAGTTTAGGTTAGGTTATTTTAGGTTTGGATAGGTTAGGTTAGTTTAGGTTAGGTTTGGATAGGTTAGGTTAGGTTAGGTTAGGTTTGGATAGGTTAGGTTTGGATAGGTTAGGTTAGGTTTGGATAGGTTAGGTTAGGTTTGTTTATGTTAGGTTTGGATAGGTTGGGTTAAGTTAGGTTTGGATAGGTTAGGTTTGGATAGGTTAGGTTTGGATAGGTTAGGTTAGGTTTGGATAGGTTAAGTTTGGATAGGTTAGGTTAGGTATGGATAGGTTAGGTTTGATAGGTTAGGTTAGGTTTGGAAAGGTTAGGTTAGCTTAGGTTTGGATTGGTTAGGTTATATTTAAATAGATAAGGTTATGTTAATTTAGGCTAGGTAACATTATATAAACCTTTTAACGCATTTAACTAAAAATATCCTAGCTATATTCCTCAATTCTTAAAAGTCACACATACAGAACGTCAGGTAAGAATGTGAATGGGAATGATAAGGAAACGTCAGTATCTGCACGTTTATCACTGGTGATGGCTGAATGTGCTGCAGATAACATCCTTCACATACGAATTACTGAATAATAAGATATCCTGAAGAATATAGCGCCGAGTGTACAATTACTGGAGAGTGATTTATGCAATCTGCAATTCAGATGCAGCGGGAGGAAGACTGAGTGATTTATATGTAAATCTTCAGAATCCTTCAGGTGTGTGATAACACCTGAATGCCACTGTTATTCTACTCCATGTAGGCCCCTACAGTGCCACAGTACATGAATCTACGTCAAGATAACTCCAAGAGAAAAATAACACCAGGGTAATGAACTCAATGAAAGTACCTGCAGTGACACACACACACACACACACACACACACACACACACACACACACAGAGCAGACCTGGACCAGGAAAGGTTACAAAGGGATCCGGACAAGCTACAAGTCTGGTCTGATCAAATGGCTCCTGGAATTTACCCCCACCAAGTGCATAGTTATGAAGTTTAGGGAAGAGCAAAAAAAAAAAAACCGCAGACGGAGTACAGGCTTGGGGGGGGGGGCAAAGACTGCATTCCTCACTCAAGGAGAAGGATCCTGGAGTGAATATTACACCGAGCATATCACCCGAGGCGCACATCATCCAAATAACCACTGCATAAAATGCGCAACTGGAAAGAGTTATTCACGACACTGTACACCGTGCACGTCAGCCTCATAATGGAACATGCAACACCGGTGTGGAATCCACACCTGGTCAGGCATGACTAGAAACTGAGAAAAGTGCAGAGGTTTGCAACGAGACTGTTCCCGGTGACTAAGAGGTTAAGGGAACTCAGTCTGATGATACTTGAGGACAGAAGCACTAGGGGTTATATGACAACAACGTACAAAGTACTGAGAGGAACTGATTGATTGTTTTAGGGATGGTAAACAGGAACATGAGGGTAAATATGGAAGTTGAAAACTCAGATGAGTCATAAAGATTTTAAGAAGGGGGAGGACCTGGAGGGTGAAGTGGTAGATGCAGAATCCATACATAGCTTTAAGAAGAGGTACGATAAGGCTCTCGAAGCCAGGACTGAACTTAGTAGTGACCAGCGAAGATGCGGGTCCAGGAGCTAAGACTCTATACCCCTGCAATCACAAATAGGTGAGCACATATAGGTATAAAACACACACACATATCCACATAAACACACACACACCTTAATACAAACACACACACGCACACACACACGGCCATACCAAGATGAACGCACCGCTTCTCGTCCAATCAGCTAAGTTAAGGGACGTTGGGTTTGGTTAGTACTTGGAAGGGTGACCGCCTGGGAACACCAAATGCTGTTGGCATAAATCTCGGGGCCAGGAGCTATGACTTGACCCCTGCAACCAAAAATAGATAAGTACACACGCCCACAGGTGCACACACACACACACACACACAGATGAGATATGGGCAGACTATAAAAGACAGATTTGTAATATCACTGAACAGAGAGGAGGTGAGTGAGGAGGCATATTTTCTGAGAATTAGGAAGTACACAGAAGTCAAAGTCAAACTGACCCTTGCATCAGAAATGGCATGATATTGGATCTTGAGACGGTATCCACTGTTGAGACGGATGAACAGGTAGATTCGTGTACATTGATTGGGACAGAACGTAACAGAAAAAGGAACAACTGAGAGAGATACAGTAAACAAAATGGGAGGTGTGGAATACCTCACTCAGGCAGACACCAGACTCTGTCCCACATATGGAAACTCTCCTTCAAGGGGAACACAAAGTGAAATACAAAACAGTTCCTTGAATCCAAACTCCCCTTCCCATTCAAACAAAATTGTTCAAAACAATTTATTCCAAACCCCAGCCTAACAACAGCTCTTTTATAACCCAAATCAGTGAAGAATTATTTCTCAAACAATCCCCATCACGATTCACATGGCCCCTTCACTCTGCTCCCCTTGCTATCCATCATCCCTTACCCTACCTATGGTCTCACCCCCTTCGAGTGCAAGGTGCACCCTTAAAACCAGCCCTTACCCTTGCATGCAACTTACAGGAGAGGAGGAAACCCAAAAGCCAGAGCACAATAGCAGAAAGGAAACTAAGAGTGTGGTATACAAATGAAGATGGGATAACAATTATGAATGATGAATGAAAAAAGTAGATAGAGGAGGAAGTCCAATACATTAAAGAAATAACAGAGACCAAGATCACTGAGGTGATAATAGATGTGATCTTCCCTTAATGATATCAAATAATGAGAAAGCATAGAGGATATAGAGGAGGAAGAGGAATGGCATTGCTAATCAGGAACAAGTAAACTTTTGAGGAGATGAGTGAATTAGAGATTGGTTGAATTAGTAGATAATAAGCACAATCAGCACCACTAAATAGCAGGAGACCTAGACAAGAATATGATGACACCATAGCAGAGGTGACTAGGAGAGCACACATGAACACTGCAAAACTATTGATCACGAAAGACTTCAACCAAAAGGAAACTCACTGGGGAAAGTCTGGAACCATACAGGGGGAAAAAAAAGAGACATAGATAAGTTGTTGGAGGCTGCGATGGAAAATTCTGAGTCTGCATGTCTGAGACACAACTAAAGAGAGGAGGAGGTGTTGATTCACCGGGAATTATCCCGGCCCGGGTCTTTACCAGATGGCGACCCGGCTCCGGCTCCCTGGCGTGGGAGTGTCAGAGACCTATGTCTCCCATGGGAGGGGATACCCCTCATCGGCTGGACCAACTGGCCCCAGGCCTAGCCACATTCCCCACCAGCACGAGGCATGGTGGGTAGATAGATGCTAGGCCTCTCTGGTCTGCCACCAGCCTTGGCACCTACCCTGCCCTAGAAGGGATGGGCATGGTGATCGACCTTGAACTAAAGAGAGTAGTCGACGATCCAGCGAGACTGGCCCTTGTGTTCACCCTATGTGACTCATAGTAAGAGAGAGAGATTTCGTTCGAATTTTTAACCCCGGAGTGTTAGCCACCCAGGATAACCCAAGAAAGTCAGTGCGTCATCGACGACTGTCTGTCTTATTTCCAGTGGGGTCCTCAATCTTGTCCCCCAGGATGTAACCCACACCAGTCGACTAACACCCAGGTACCTATTTTCTGCTAGGTGAACAGGACAACAGGTGTAAGGAAACGTAGCGAAATTTTTCCACCCAGCCGGGAATCGAACCCGGGCCCTCCGTGTGTGAAGCGAGAGCTTTGCCAGCCAAACCACGGGGCCTGGATATTGAATATGAGAGACCACTCAGTGTTAGCAACCTTACAATACTGAAGTGTGTGAAGAGAGAGGCAGAAGGTGAAAGAAGTGACAAACCCGACTTTGAAAGAAGAGACAAACCCGACTTTGAAAGAAGAGACAAACCCGACTTTGAAAGAAGAGACAAACCCGACTTTGAAAGAAGAGACAAACCCGACTTTGAAAGAAGAGACAAACCCGACTTTGAAAGAAGAGACAAACCCGACTTTGAAAGAAGAGACAAACCCGACTTTGAAAGAAGAGACAAACCCGACTTTGAAAGAAGAGACAAACCCGACTTTGAAAGAAGAGACAAACCCGACTTTGAAAGAAGAGACAAACCCGACTTTGAAAGAAGAGACAAACCCGACTTTGAAAGAAGAGACTTCGAAAACATGAGACAATTTCTAAGTGGACGACCATTTGAAACGGAATTAGACAGAAATATGCTGAACAAAATTATAGAGCATATAGCGGGAAAGAACCGGGAAACAGAGAAGAAATTTGATTATCATTATCATTGATTATCATTCACTGATAATCAACGACATCTTAAATATATAGAAATTGATTACTTAACGATTTAAAGGGACTTTATTAAGATCTTTTTCAGAGTAAGAATGTTCGATAGATGGAGGCTAAACCCTTAATTAGGTGCGTAATTAGGAATGTCAGAATATAAAACGATATACATTATCCCTTGGAAGGATACAACACGATAGACTTTAATTTTTGTCAGAATGAAAGACGATAGACACCAACTGCTGTCAGACTACAAGACGAAAGATATTCGGTCTTGGCAGGATGCAATACGATAGACATCAGCTATTGTCAGAATTTAATACCATAGACATCAACTGTTGTCAGCTTTCAAGATGATACATATCTACTTATGTCAGAATACAAGACGATACACATCAAATTATGTCAGAATACAAGACAATACATATCTACTCACGTCAAATACAAGACGATACACATCGACTCATGTCAGAATACAAGACGATACATATCTTCTCATGTCACAATACAAGACGATACACATCTTCTCATGTCACAATACAAGACGATACACATCTTCTCATGTCACAATACAAGACGATACACATCAACTCATGTCAGAATACAAGACGATACACATCAACTCATGTCAGAATACAAGACGATACACATCAACTCATGTCAGAATACAAGACGATACACATCAAATCATGTCAGAATACAAGACGATACACATCAAATCATGTCAGAATACAAGACAATACACATCTACTTACGTCAAATACAAGACGATACACATCAACTCATGTCAGAATACAAGACGATACATATCTTCTCATGTCAGAATACAAGACGATACACATCAACTCATGTCAGAATACAAGACAATACACATCAACTCATGTCAAAATACAAGACGATACACATCAACTCATGTCAGAATACAAGACGATACACATCAACTCATGTGAGAATACAAGACAATACACATCAACTCATGTCAGAATACAAGACAATACACATCAACTCATGTCAAAATACAAGACGATACACATCAACTCATGTCAGAATACAAGACGATACACATCAACTCATGTCAGAATACAAGACGATACACATCAACTCATGTCAGAATACAAGACAATACACATCTACTATTTTCACAATTTCAGCCTTTATATCTTGTAGGCAAAAACAAATTCATAAGTATAAAGTAAAAATAAGTATAAAGCCAAAAATAGCTCCAACTTTACGAATCAAAAGCCCTTCTATGTTCCCTTTCCTTAAGGGCGACTCAACCACCTTGCATATTTGCTGAGAAACAGCGATTTTTTTAGAAATCGTAAAATTTAAACCAATTTTGTGGATTAAGATAAAGACCAACAACCTGCTTGGTCAGAATGCAAGGCATGATTAGGTTAGATTAGATTAGGTTAGGTTAGCTTAAGTTAGTTTAGGTATGGTTAGGTTAGGTTAAGTAATGGTCGATTATGGTATGTTAGGTTAAGTGAAGGTATATTTACCTACTTAACCATAAATAAACCATAAATAAACCTATTTAACCATAAATAAACAAGTTAAAACACAGAGGCAGTACGTCTGGCAAGGAGATGGATGAGCGTGACCAGGAAACGTCTACATCTGCACGATTATCACCGGTGATGCCACAATGTTACAGATAGCATCGTTCACCTATAATTTACAGTATAATAAGATATCCTGAAGAATATTGCGCCGAGCAAAAAATTTTCTGGAAACTGATTTATGTAATCTGCAATTCAGATGAAGCAGGTGGAAGTCTGATTGATTTCTTTATATATATCTTCAAAGTGCTCTTCAGGTATGTGATAAGACAGTGTGCCATCATTCATTACACTTCATGAAGGCACTTACAGTGCCAGAGTTCATGAATATACGTCATGATAACTCAAGCTGAAATAAAATACCGGGTCACGGATGCTGTGACTCCTGAACTCGTTTTCAAGCAATTTCATGAAAGTACCTGAAGTGACACACACACACAGGTTTGATAAAGCTCATGGAGCAGGAAGAGTGACCTATTAGCGATCAGTGAAGAAGCGGGGCCAGGAGTTGTGAATCGACCCCTGCAACCACAACTAGGTGAGTACACACTCACACACACATACACACACTCATTCTTATGAGATATGGGCAGACAATGGAAGACAGATTTGTAATATTATTTAACATACAGGTGGTGAGGGTGGTGAGATGAGTGAGGTGGCAAATTTTCAGAAAATTGGGAAGTACACAGAAGACAAAATACGAGAGGTCAAACTAGTCCTTGCATCAGTAATAGCAAAATAACGGACCTTGAGACGAAAACCTCTGTTGGGAGAGATGGACACAGTGTGGTGTGTACCTTGAGCGGGACAGAACGTTGTAGGGAAAAAAAACGGTGAGAATAACAAATAGTCGAAGGAAGGAGATCCAGTGAAGAAAATGACAGGTGCAGTAGCCCCACATCCAGGGACACACCGAGATCATCCCCATTATGTGGGGATTCATCTTCACAGTGTGGGAGAGTAGGCTGAGATTGATTATTGAATCAATGCTGACCAGTATCTAGAAAGACTAGAGGAGGTCATGTATGTCACTGTCAGGGAATATGTTATCCCATTCCCTAAAATAATCAGCTTTACACGTGATAACTGTCCTGCGCATACTGCCAGAGTTGTGCGGCGGTAGTTTCAAGAATATCGATCTTCTTCCATGGCCCAATATGGGTTGCGACATGAACCCTATCGAAAATGTTTGGGGCAACATTGTGAACGTGAGGGTGCCAAGAAAGGATGTGATTTTTCTAGGTCTTGTGATTTTCTTAGGCCTTTTGAGTTGCACTAGAGGTCCCCCAGGGGAAACTAATGGAATCTGTTTTTTAGCTTCCCATGGGGATCGAGTATTTATAACCCAAGGAACCTGGTAAACACCATAGGCACACTCTAACACACCTTCTGAAACATAACTCGGCTTTACATGAAACATTCACACTAACTATAGTAACAAGTAGGAGCTTGAGTGTTAGTAATATGTTGAAGGTTGTATTCTGAGGACGGCGAGACGTATGGACAAGTTTGCTAACATCTGCTACCCTTGTGCTCCTAGCAGTAAATAGGTACCTAAGTGTTAGTCTCCCAGCACCTTTTGCCCATGGAAAAATAAGCACAAGTGCAGTATAATGAATATGTTTCGCCCACACAGTGGGTATGTCAAGTCACAAACATATTCACTTTATAGTAAATAGGCTAATGGAATATTATGGGAAATATTTAGGGCGCAAAGACAACAATGGATTAAAAAAAAAAACATTGCTAAGTTTGTTGGGTTATCCTGGGTTTTTAAACCCTCAGAAGTTAATTATGGATAATCCTAGGATTAACTCTCCAAAATTAGTAACCTCAGGCCATCCTGGGTTATTAACGCTCTAATTTAATAATTTGGTTATCCAGGATTATTCACTCAGCCAGGTTAATAATCTCAAGAAAGCCTTCCTCTTTCTCTTCACCATTTTTATCTTTGTCTTATCTTGATGATTGTCCTACGTAAAAAATGAGTAAATAAAACTTCTAAGGCAATAAATGGAAAAGTGGGCAGGTGGATCTTTGACTTTTTATCCAATAGAACACGAAGAGAAATAATAACCAGAATCAAGAGGCTGCCACGGTGAAAAGTTCCGTTTTAATGGGTACAAAAACAGAATCAAGAGGCTGCCACGGTGAAAAGTTCCGTTTTAATGGGTACAAAAACAGAATCAAGAGGCTGCCACGGTGAAAAGTTCCGTTTTAATGGGTACAAAAACAGAATCAAGAGGCTGCACGGTGAAAGTTCGTTTTATGGGTAAAACAGAATAGAGGTGCCACGGTGAAAAGTTCCGTTTTAATGGGTACAAAAACAGAATCAAGAGGCTGCCACGGTGAAAAGTTCCGTTTTAATGGGTACAAAAACAGAATCAAGAGGCTGCCACGGTGAAAAGTTCCGTTTTAATGGGTACAAAAACAGAATCAAGAGGCTGCCACGGTGAAAAGTTCTAATGGGCACAGTACTCGATCCCATTCATTTCCTCATCCTCATATCCGAAATAGAGGGAGATGCAAACCATAGCACCGTATCTTCCTTTGGAGACGATACTAGAATTTGCATGAGATTGTCATCCATTGAGCGGATATAAACCAAGTCTTCCACTGGGCAGTAGAAAACAATATGATGTTCAATGAGGATCAATTCCAGCTACTCCGTTATGTATTAATGTTGGTAGAATTACCCACAATATGTTAGGTAAAAGGACACAAGTGCAACTATTGTGACATTTTATTGTGGCAACGTTTCGCTCTCCAGGAGCTTTAAAGTCGTAACGACTTTATCATAATCGACCTAACCTAACCATACCTAAACTAACTTAAGCTAAGCTAAGCTAAGCTAACCTAACCTAATCATGCCTTGATTTCTGACCAAGCAGGTTGTTGGTCTTTGTCTCTTAATCTACAAAAGAGCGAAACGTTGCCACAATAAAATGTCAGATTAGTTGCACTTGTGTCCTTTTACTCCGTCATGGAAAACTTGAAGAATTAAAAGCTAGAAGGGAGTATAAGACAAATTCTAAACACACAATAGAGCGAAAAACTAATGTCAGAGGGTCTCACCTTCAGTGTCATTATGAGAGGGTCTCACCTTCAGTGTCATTATCATGACTACGAGGACAATGATAAGATGGATAATGAGAACCTTCAAAATAAAAGGGATGACAAGACAATGATGACTCTTTTTAAATGACCTGTTCTATCTAGGTTGGAATGCTGCTGTACACTAATAGCCCCTTTCAAGACAGACGAAACTGCAGATCTGGAAGATGCGAGAGGACTTTCAATGAACGTTTAAGCTCACTGAAACACCTCAATTACTCGGATTGTTTGAAGGCCATAGACCTGTACTCCTTGGAGCACAGGCTAGAAAGGTACATCATAATTTACTCCTGAAAAGATCTAGAGGAACTTGTTCCAAATCTGCACACAGAAATCACTCCCTATGAAAGAGAATGACTCGGCACACAGAGCAATATTTCTCAAATGAAAAGCAAGGGTGCTGTGAGTACACTGAGCAAAAACACAATAAGTGTCAGGGGCCCAATGCTGTTCAACAACTTTCAGTATACAAAAGGAGTATAACCAATAGACTCTTATTTGGTTCATAAGTTGGACCACGTGTGGCCAGCAGCAACAGCCTGGTTGATTAGGCCTTGATCCACCATGAGGCCTGGTCATGGACCAGGCCTCGGGAGCGTTGGTTGACCCCTGGAACTCCCTCCAAGTAGACTCAGGGAGGGCATCCGGTAAGCAGCATACTGAGAGGTGGGGCCAGGAGCTTAGACTTGATATCTGCAACCACATGTGACTTAGCAAAGACTTCATTCAGAAAACTGTTGTCCATAGACCGATGTCATTTCCTGGATCCCACACAGCGACGCAAAGTTCAGTTCAACATTCATTGGATAGCATACCTGGAGTATACCTGGAGAGGGTTTCGGGGGTCAACGACAACGCGGCTCGGTCTGAGACCAGGCCTCGTGGTGGATCAGGGTCTGATCAACCAGGCTGTTACGGCGTAAGAACCACAGTACTCACTTTAGGTGCCTGTCTAGCGCCTTCTTGAAGACAGCCAGGGGTCTATTGGTAATCCCTCTTAAGTATGCCAGGAGGCAGTTGAACAGTCTTGGGCCCCTGACGCTTATTGTGCTGTCTCTTAGTGTAGTCGTGGTAGCCCTGCTTTTCATTGGGGAAATGTTGCATCTCCTGCCGCGTGGGATAATGATCCTAATGTTTTCAAAGGAACTGAAGTCACAGGATACAAAAATCTGCCATATTTTCTACCTACACTAACTGATTTTCTATGAATGTATTCTGAAGCAGAGAGCAATAAAATACATATGATGTACCACTTCAGACACTCTCCTAAAGACTGCAGAAACCTATAAACCCTTCAAGAAAAACATGAACTATCAAAGCACAAGGTCATTCAGAATGTGCTTACCCACTGGAATAGCACTTAATGTTAGATCACAAATATTAACAAAAATAACATTGAAATATATTGCTTACATAACATTCACCTACCATCATTTGATTGAAGTAAATAGAAGGATATTGCGAAGTTCTCCTTTTTGTTGAACATATTTGAAACACTTCAACAACAAAGCTTAGAATGATCCAAGATTTTCACACCTGGTTAACACACTGTCAGCTATCAAAGTAATTCTAGCAACATTATTATATAATGAAACAAAGTTTGAAGAACTTGAAGAGCATGATTTTTAAAAACGCTACGAAGAAATTACAGCAAACGTCACCAACAAAAGCATCTCACAAGCATCTGCTTCGGGATCCTTTTCCAAATCACAACAGCAGCATCCACAATCAAATTCGCTGGTGTCCATTTCATCACAAACATAAAAACAACACTAACTTCTACAGACACAAAATGTTCATTCTACTGAAAGACTCAGACACATACAAACCTCTCACAACATAGCAAGTGGGCAACCTAACCAAAATTTTCTACGCAAGACCCACCTTATTATAAAGGACTCAGAACTTCTGCGCTTAAACCTCAACAGCCCCAGACCAGCTAGAATGTTCGGGCTGCCGAAGACTCAAGCCAGGAATTCCATTGAGACCCATCTCTTCTGGAATAAGTAGTGTCCCTCACCAACTCTCAGGAATTTTAGCAAAATATTTACTTAATCTCTTGGGCACAATCAGTCGAACACAACCGCATCCACAACATTACAGTCAGGAAAAATAGACATAAATGCAGTATAATGCGATCTTTTACTGACTACGTTTCGCCCACACAGTGTAGTTTATCAAGTCACAAACAGATCTAAAAGAGTGGAGAGTCAGGCGGAGAATGTTAAGGAGGTTGGATCTGAGACAGACCTGTACGGGATGGGCAAGTAGGTATGTTATGTAAGATAACAATGAAGATTCCTGGCGAAGGGTTTAAGTATGTTGTAAGAGCCGTTGCTCTGGACAAAATTGTTAGATATACAGATAAGTGATGATTCCAAGATCCTGCGGTACTGAGTATCTTCTTCCCAGTTGATGAGTCTTGCGTCCCTATAGTTGATTAAATAGTTGTGAAGGTTTCGGTGTAAAACACAAGAATTTCTCAAATCGTCAATTCTGCTTGCGTATCGGCGTTCTGAAATACGTGTTTGGATGTCTGGCTTACGTAGAACCTTGTGGTGTCTCTTACTGGTGTAAGAGATAATTGGAATACGGTTTTACTGCATTTGCCTCTTTTCCTCAGTGAAAGATTGCTTAACACTGGAGGAACGTCTCTCATATATATATATATATATATATATATATATATATATATATATATATATATATATATATATATATATATATATATATATATATTTATATATATATATATATATATATATATATATATATATATATATATATATATATATATATATCAAATTACAATCAGTTTTGAATTGTTGCCGCCGAGGCATTGTAACTTTGTAAGATATATGTGAATTGTTCTTACCAACGGTGTTAATTGGGGATTGTTCCAGCCAGTGTGCTGTGACTCTGTGGGTAAGTTGTGAATGGTTCCAGTTATGGTATTATTAACTATATAAATTAGTTGTGAGTTGTTTTCCCTTGAGAGATTTGTGACTTTGGGTTAGTAATGAAATGTTCCAACTACGGTACTGTGGACACAAGTTGTGAATTTTTGCAACTACTGTTTAGTGACAGTTGGGTTAACTGGTAATGTGGCTTTCTGGGTTAGCTGGAAATGTGGCTTTCTGGGTTAGCTGGTAATGTGACTTTCTGGGTTAGCTGGTAATGTGACTTTCTGGGTTACCTGGTAATGTGACTTTCTGGGTTAGCTGGAAATGTGGCTTTCTGGGTTAGCTGGTAATGTGGCTTTCTGGGTTAGCTGGTAATGTGGCTTCCTGTGTTAGCTGGTAATGTGGCTTTCTGGGTTAGCTGGTAATGTGGCTTTCTGGATTAGCTGGTAATGTGACTTTCTGGGTTAGCTGGTAATGTGACTTTCTGGGTTAGCTGGTAATGTGACTTTCTGGGTATGCTGGTAATGTGACTTTCTTGGCAAGCTGATAATGTGACTTTCTGGGTTTGCTGGTAATGTGACTTTCTGGGTTAGCTGGTAATGTGACTCTGGGTTAGCTGGTAATGTGACTATCTGGGTAAGCTGGTAATGTGACTATCTGGGCAAGCTGGTAATGTGACTTTCTGGGTTAGCTGGTAATGTGACTTTCTGGGTTAGCTGGTAATGTGACTTTCTGGGTTAGCTGGTAATGTGACTTTCTGGGTTAGCTGGTAATGTGACTTTCTGGGTTAGCTGGTAATGTGACTTTCTGGGTTAGCTGGTAATGTGACTTTCTGGGTTAGCTGGTAATGTGACTTTCTGGGTTAGCTAGTATGTGACTTTCTGGGTTAGCTGGTATGTGACTTTCTGGGTAGCTGGTAATGTGACTTTCTGGGTTAGCTGGTAATGTGACTTTCTGGGTTAGCTGGTAATGTGACTTTCTGGGTTAGCTGGTAATGTGACTTTCTGGGTTAGCTTGTAAAGTGTTCCAGGCTGTGAGTACAATCGTCCAAGTTGGTAATGGACTTTCTGGAAAGTTGGAGTATCTTTACTGATGAAACTTTCGGTACTTAGTCTTGGGTTAGCTGGAAGACTCTGTTGCTATGGACTTCTGGGTTAGCTGGATGTGACTTTCGTTAGCTGTAATGTGACTTCGTAGCTGGTATGGACTTCTGTTAGCTGGAATGTGACTTTCTGGGTTAGCTGGTAATGTGACTTTCGGTATGAAAGGTTCAGGCAGTGACGAACAAAAAGTCAAGTTGAGATTAAACACATGTGCAAAGTTGTCTTTATGATGAAACGTTTGCATTAGTCTTCTTCAGTCAAATACAGAGGCAGCAGGTGTAGTAGTGAAATAAAGATGATGCAATCAGTCCATCAACCTTATAGAAAGAAGTATTTGAGGTGGTCAGTCCCTCCAAGGTTGATGGAGTGATTACATCCTCTTTATTTTCTCTGTATTTGACTGAAGAAGCCTACTATGTTGGCGAAACTTTCGCCAGTAAAGATATCCAACTGTTGAACATGTGTCATCTTCAACTATTTGCAACATCCAGGCAATGATTCAATGATGCATAGTAGCGACCAGTGAAGAGGCGGGGCCAGGAGCTGAGTCTCGATCCCTGCAACCACAATTAGGTGAGTACAATTAGGTGAGTACTGTGTTAAGTAAAAGGACACAAGCGCAACTAATGCGGCATTTTATTGTGGCGATGTTTCGCTCACCAGGAGCCTGGCAAAGATCCTACAGAGCTAAACGTCGCCACAATAAAATGTCACATTAGTTGCACTTGTGTCTTTTAACCTAACATATTGTCGGTATTTCTTCAAACATTAATACAATGACATTGTGGGTGAGCTGTGAATTGTTCAATCCAATAGTATTGTGGTATTTCTTCTCCATGGAGACATTCTAATGTTTATACGATCACCATTGACTTACTGAATCGAAAACACCAAATTGAACACACGCTGAAAGATGTAATTATATGGACACACACTCAAACCACTCAATTAGAGATATAACAATTACTATAATTGTGCTGGTGGGGACTGAAGGGGACTGAGATCCAAATTGGAGGCTATGATTATTTTTTTTACTGTTGTGGAGCCGAGTAATTCGTATCTACTGGAGGGTAGATTGTATATTTTAAGTTGTGTAAACTTCTTGTGTGTGTGTGTGTGTGTGTTAGTTACCATTTTGTCCTAGGCACATGTCGATTAGACACTAGGCCTGTTGTATGTATGTGTGTGTGTGTAACGAAACACTTCGAAATGTTTCGGCCCCGCCGGGCCGTGCCCTCCGTGCGTGAAGCAAGAGCGCTAGCCACCATGCCATCGGGGCGTGTATGCGTGTGTGTGTGTGTGTGAATTATATAAGGACTGATAACCATATTTTTTAATCGCTGATTCAATTATATTTTTTTCTACTTCAAAAATGTTTGGGACTATATTTCGACCTTAATAATAATAATAATAATAATAATAATAATAATAATAATATCTTTATTTACTACAAGTACATGTACAAGGTATACAGACCATAGCTGACATCAATGACATACTACTATATAGAAAGCCCCTTGTTATGCTGAGCATTTCGGGCAAATTAGGGCAGTGTCCCAGGATGCGACCCACACCAGTCGACTAACACCCAGGTACCCATTTTACTGATGGGTGAACATAGACAACAGGTGTAAAGAAACACGCTCAATGTTTCTACCCTGGCTGGGAATCGAACCCAGACCCTCGTCGTGTGAAGCGAGTGCTTTAGCCACCAGGCCACCATCTACCAGATTGTTGATAATTCTTATGTGATTAAATACTGCATTAGACTCCTATGCGGTACGAATCAAGTGCTGGTGCTGAGTCTTTATAGAGGTTTTTCTGTTTGTCCATAAGTTTTATAACGTATTGTACCCATTACGAGGCCCATTGTATACACCTTCCACCTTGCTTGCAGAGGAATTCTCAATTACTATGGTCTTGACCGTCCCTTTGGTCTTAAATACTGCTTGGATGCTAAATCTCTTAAAAGCTTTGGGTAAGACCTTTAGGCTCTTTTTCATATGGGAGCAATAACAGGTTCTGTTTTTGTGGTGTTACCCTCGATTCAGTCTTGTTGTGGGTCTTCTTGGCTGCTATCAAGGGTATTGCTATCTTTTGGGTATTGCAGCCTCGTTGCAATCTCAATTTTTTGCAGTCTTCTGAACCAAGTACTCAGGATTCCAATGCTCTCAGGAACCTTGTAAGGAACACTCTTCATGGTCACAATAGTGGCAGCATGAGTGGACATTGGTCTACTTTCCAAATACTGAGAATTTAAATTTTTTTTTTGCGACTTGGCTGATCAGAATTCTCAGAAATGGTAACCTATTATCTACTTTCTCTTCGATTGTGAACTTAATTGAAGAGACTACGTCAATGGGGCTCAGTTAAGAATGATTTAGATTCTGATTATATGACCCCAATACAATATTATTTCAGTAGTCATTTCTCAATAAACTCTATGAACAAATTTCCTAGCACAGGACCTTTGGATATATTATCACCATACAAGGTTTTTGGACATAGAACTTAATCTCAAGTACGTATTTACGGTCTACTACACACGGTTTTATTAGTTCATTGAAAATGTCTTGGGAAAATGGCATAGATGTCAAGTACTTTCTCCGAGTGAGTGAGTTAATGTTAAAAATGGTATAAATTTCCGACAAGTTGAAGATTAAGACACATGTGCAACAGTTGGGTGTCTTTATTGATGAAACGTTTCGCCTACATAGTAGGCTTCTTCCGTCAAATACAGAGGCAGCAGTGGTAATAAAATATAGATTAGTTTATAAAGTACAAGACTCAGAGTAAACAACGAACTAACATTAAAACTCAGTAAAAGTCATTCGTCTTATTCAAATTATGAAATTTCTATGTAAGAAATACACTTTTTTTTTTTATGAGTGTCCAAAATATTAACCATCGGGGTTAACACTTTTCAATTTTAATAAATTACATATTGTAGAATCCTGAGAGGTAATTATGGGCGGTGTTGCGTAACCTGGTTTGTGGATCTTAATTCAAGCCAGTCACCAGCTCTTCTCAGTAAGCGTTACGTCGGCAAAATAAAAAAAATTCTGAAAGTAATGACACCAAAAATACGAAATTTAATGGAAAGCTTACGGAATTACTCTGGCCCAAAATTAGCGGTCATCGTGCAATTTACGCACAGACAATTTCGCCCACTTCCATTGTTTCAATCAACCAAATTCTTAGCTATGTTGCTAATATGTCTTTCCATTCTGTCGACTAAGCACTAGAAACCGTCCATTCAACTAGTATTTCAACTACCCTATATTGTGATCAGAATTCAGTAACTTGGCCAATTTCAATTTAAAAATAGAGTCCATAATAAACATTGTAGACATTCCTGGGACTAAAACATTTCTTCTGTTGGGTAAAAGGACACAAGTGCAACTAATGTGACATTTTATTTTGGCAACGTTTCGCTCTCCAGGAGCTTTATCAAGCAGTAACGGAAACGGATTGATAAAGGTCCTGGTGAGCGAAACGTTGCCACAATAAAATGTCACATTAGTTGCACTTGTGTTCTTTTACTTAACATATTGTCGGTAATTCTACCAACACAACATTTATTCTGTTCATTAGTCACAATGCCAGGCCTCTTCTATATTACAATTGATTTCCATTTTGATTTCTTATTCACACATATATAGAAGATTTATTCTATTTTTTAGATAATATATAACCAGAAAAGATTGTTCATTGAATCAGACCTGTAGGAAGTCCATAAAATACTTTTTTTTTGTGGGGGGTTAAAGACCTGTTCTCTGGAATGTCGACAAAAAAAATATTTTAGCTAATTTGAGCTCAATTTCAAGATACTTCCAGTTTTGAAACCAATTAAAATCATCTCTACTTCAGTAATATGTCTTCCATTCTATTAAATTATACCAAGAAACGGCAAGTAAAACCATTAAAAACCATCTGAGAAAACTCCACAAATTGCTATTTTAAACCAAACACACTCACGGTTTTTTCCCATCATGAATTGCATGGGACAGAATTTATTTTTAAATATGGTGCACTCACTGTAAAGACCCATTTTCTAATGTCTAGACAATAAATAATAATGAAAAGTTGGAGGAAGAAAATAAAAGAAAGACAAAATCTGACAATCATTTAAAGGTCCCCCTTCGGGGATACCCAGTTGACACATTTGTCACACAATTTAAATGAATTTACTCGACTTCTCAAAAAAAGCTGGTGGTATACATGATGAGGTACCAGAAGTTATCTTTTGTCACCACCACCACAGGTCACTACCACAACAGGTCACCACTACAGGTCACTACCCCAACAGGTCACTACCACCACAGGTCACTACCACCACAGGTCACTACCACCACAGGTCACTACAACAACAGGTCACCACAGGTTACTACCACAACATGTCACCACAAGTCACCACCACAGGTCTCATCACTGCCTAGTTGATCTGGTTCTTGGTGGAAATACTGATCAATACTGATCAAGTTCCGGCAGTATTTCGGATATCTTCTGATGCCTTATCTGTTCTCTTATTGTATGCATTTAGCTCCTACATTTTACAAAGTTTATTTTAAATATCTTCCCATATCTCTCACTCCAATACGTTATTATTGTAGGCTTGGAACCTCCAGAGTGTTCATATTTAGTATTATTAAGAGTTCTTAGAAGATTAAATGCTTTATTGACTCCAATTAGTTTGAGAGTGATCTCTGCATGTTTTCCAGCAATGCCAATTAACCTCCTCTGAGGAGAGTCGTCAACACTGAGCAGAACTCTAGGAGAGAGAGCTCAATTAGTTTAAATATTGTCATCCTTATAAATAGTTCTCTTGTTTTCAATGTTCTTATTCATCCTGACATTTGCCTAACGCAGTGCTTTTCAACATGGGTGGCTAGTTACCCTTTGGTGAACTAGCCTATGGCCTTTGGTGACCAGCCTGGCTGGGGTGACTTGACTGGCTGAGGTGACCCAGCAGTGATCGTCGATATGATAATTTCGTTTTCAGATTTAGCCAGTACTCTGGAAAATGGGACATACATACATACATACACACACACACACACACTGGCGGGGCCAGGAGCTATGACTCGACTCCTGCAACCACAACTAGGTGAGTACAACTAGGTGGGTACACACACAGGAATAGATAAGGTGGACAGAGACAAGATGTTCCAGAGAGGGGACACAGAAACAAGGGGTCACAATTGGAAGTTGAAGACTCCTATGAGTCAAAGGGATGTTGGGAAGTATTTCTTCAGTCATAGAGTTGTCAGGAAGTGGAATAGCCTAGAAAGCGACGTAGTGGAGGCAGGAACCATACATAGTTTTAAGACGAGGTTTGATAAAGCTCATGGAGCAGGGAGAGAGAGGACCTAGTAGCAATCAGTGAAGAGGCGGGGCCAGGAGCTATGAATCGACCCCTGCAACCACAAATAGGTGAGTACAGGCAGGAAGGCAGCTGGGTAGACAGGACAGAGCGCGACACCAACAAGGAATATATCAAGTGTTGGATGACATACACACAACTGAGGAGGAGGTGAAGCAGTTATTCAGTGACCTTGACACCTCAAAGGCGATGGGTCCGGACAATATCTCCCCGTGGGTCCTTCGGGAGGGAGCAGAGGTGCTGAGTGTGCCACTTACCATAAAATTCAACACATCCCTTGAAACTGGGCAGCTACCTGAGGTATGGAAAAAGGCCAACGTAGTCCCCATTTTTAAGAAAAGAAACAGAAAAGAGGCACTAAACTATACACTTACGTGTATAGTGTGCAAAGTCTTGGAGAAAATCATCAGGAAAAGAATGGTGGAGCATCTGGAACGGCACAGGATAATCAACGCCAGACAGCACGGATTCATGGAAGGCAAATCCTGTGTAACAAACCTCCTGGAGTTCTATGACAAAGTAACAGAGGTAAGACAAGAAAGAGAAGTGTGGGTTGATTGCATTTTCCTGGACTGCAGGAAGGCCTTCGACACAGTTCCTCATATGAGATTAGTGAAGAAGCTGGAGGACCAAGCGTGTATAACAGGAAGGGCACTGAAATGGATCAGGGAATACCTCACAGGGAGGCAACAACGGGTCATGGTGCGTGATGAGGTATCACAGTGGGCGCCTGTGACGAGCGGGGTCCCGCAGGGGTCAGTCCTAGGACCAGTGCTATTCTTGGTATATGTGAATGACATGACGGACGGGATAGACTCAGAAGTGTCTCTGTTCACAGATGATGTGAAATTAATGAGAATAATCAAATCGGATGAAGACCAAGCAGGACTTCAAAGAGACCTGGACAAGCTGGACATCTGGTCTAGCAACTGGCTTTTCGAATTTAATCCCACCAAATGCAAAGTCATGAAGATCGGGGAAGGGCAAAGAAGACCGTTGACAGAGTACAGGCTAGGTGGACAAAGGCTACAAACCTCGTTAAAGGAGAAAGACCTTGGGGTGAGTATAACGCCAAGCACGTCTCCGGAAACACACATCAACCAGATAACTGCAGCAGCGTTCCGTTACCTTAATAAGGAATCATTCAAGACACTGTACACCGTGTACGTCAGGCCCATACTAGAGTATGCAGCACCAGTCTGGAACCAACACCTGGTCAACACGTCAAGAAATTAGAGAAAGTGCAAAGGTTTGCGACAAGGTTAGTTCCACAACTCGGGGACTAGAATGCAAACACTGAGATAGAAGGTTAGAGGAGACATGATAACGACATACAAAATACTACGGGTAATCGACAAGGTAGAGAGTGACAGGATGTTCCAGAGAGTGAACACAGAAACAAGGGGGCACAATTGGAAGCTGAAGACTCAGATGAGTCAAAGGGATGTTAGGAAGCATTTCTTCAGCCATAGAGTAGTCAGGAAGTGGAATAGTCTAGAGAACGATGTAGTGGAGTCAGGAACCATACATAGCTTTAAGACGAGGTATGATAAAGCTCATGAAGCAGGGAGAGAAGAGACCCAGTAGCGGACAGTGAAGAGGAGGGGCCAGAAGCTGAGTCTCGACCCCTGCAACCACAATTAGGTGAGTACAATTAGGTGAGTACACACACACACACACACACACACACTGCAACTAACATTCATATTAACATATATGTGAATTACTTGGAATAACCGGGAGAGTTATAGAAGTAACTTCTTGTTACTATGACCAAGTGATATGAGACATTCAGAGCATCCAGAAATACAGAGGTAACTGCATCTATCATACAAAGTAACACACACATAATGGCGTCTGTTATACATTGCAGAATGTATATGAGGATTAAGATACTGAGGTCAGTCCTCATGGCAGGAGACATTCAAAACTTCCTAGCATATATTGGAATACATATACTTTGACAATACAGTGTGTTAAGAAGCCTCTGTATGGAACAAAGTAGGTAAAAATGATGAAAGTAAATATGTATGGATCTTTGTAGGGAATCATCTCTGCTGACAGTTTCTGAAACTTCCCTGAAGCATGATAGTAGAGGATGACAACTAGTACATCTGATTTGCATAATAATGCTAAGTTACATACAGCTTGAGTGTGTGGGTCTATTAAGCACTTAGGTAAAATGATTCCATATGGAACTGGATCAGTTGATATCAATAAGATATGGTTTTGGGCTGACTCCCACATTTCCTGATACGATTCTGCCTTGCCTCAGAGAATTTCCTCCCCCCCCCTATCTCTTGCTGTCTTGCAACATTGCATAGCTCCTGACGATGCACGAGAGTGCAAAAGATCCCGAGCTAAAGTATTCGGTCCCTATGTAGTTTGTTCTGACATTTGTTCTGGACATTTGTTCTGACATTTGTTCGGACATTTGTTCGGACATTTGTTCTGACATTTGTTCGGACATTTATAAAGAATGGGACTTAATAGTATCATCTTCCATCATCCCTGTCAACTTCCATCCCTCCGGTCAACTTTCATCCCTTCTGGCAACTTCCATCCTTCTGGCAACTTCCATCCCTCCAGTCAACTTCCATCCCTCCAGTCAACTTCCATCCCTCCAGTCAACTTCCATCCCTCCAGTCAACTTCCATCCCTCCAGTCAACTTCCATCCCTCCAGTCAACTTCCATCCCTCCTGTCAACTTCCATCCCTCCAGTCAACTTCCATCCCTCCTGTCAACTTCCATCCCTCCAGTCAACTTCCATCCCTCCAGTCAACTTCCATCCCTCCAGTCAACTTCCATCCCTCCAGTCAACTTCCATCCCTCCAGTCAACTTCCATCCCTCCTGTCAACTTCCATCCCTCCTGTCAACTTCCATCCCTCCTGTCAACTTCCATCCCTCCTGTCAACTTCCATCCTCTGTCCTCCATCCTACTTCCATCCCTCCTGTCCAACTTCCATCCCTCCTGTCAACTTCCATCCCTCCTGTCAACTTCCATCCCTCCTGTCAACTTCCATCCCTCCTGTCAACTTCCATCCCTCCTGTCAACTTCCATCCCTCCTGTCAACTTCCATCCCTCCTGTCAACTTCCATCCCTCCTGTCAACTTCCATCCCTCCTGCCAACTTCCATCCCTCCTGCCAACTTCCATCCCTCCTGCCAACTTCCATCCCTCCTGCAACTTCCTCCTCTCCTTCCTGCCAACTTCCATCCCTCCTGCAACTTCCATCCCTCCTGCCAACTTCCATCCCTCCTGTCAACTTCCATCCCTCCTGTCAACTTCCATCCCTCCTGCCAACTTCCATCCCTCCTGCCAACTTCCATCCCTCCTGCCAACTTCCATCCCTCCTGCCAACTTCCATCCCTCCTGCCAACTTCCATCCCTCCTGCCAACTTCCATCCCTCCTGCCAACTTCCATCCCTCCTGCAACTTCCCTCCTCCTGATTCCATCCCTCCTGCCAACTTCCATCCCTCCTGCCAACTTCCATCCCTCCTGCCAACTTCCATCCCTCCTGCCAACTTCCATCCCTCCTGCAACTTCCATCCCTCCTGCAACTTCCATCCTCCTGCAACTTCCATCCTCCTAGCAACTTCCATCCTCCTGCCAACTTCCATCCCTCCTGCAACTTCCATCCTCCTCAACTCATCCCTCCTGCAACTTCCATCCTCCTGTCAACTTCCATCCTCCTGCCAACTTCCATCCCTCCTGCAACTTCCATCCCTCCTGCACCATCTTCTCTCCATCCTTCTCCTGCCAACTTCCATCCCTCCTGCCAACTTCCATCCCTCCTGCCAACTTCCATCCCTCCTGTCAACTTCCATCCCTCCTCAACTTCCATCCCTCCTGCAACTTCCATCCCTCCTGCAACTTCCATCCCTCCTGCACATCCTCTCCCCTCCCTCCTGCCAACTTCCATCCCTCCTGCCAACTTCCATCCTCCTGTCAACTTCCATCCCTCCTGCAACTTCCATCCTCCTGCAACTTCATCCCTCCTGTCAACTTCCATCCTCCTGTCAACTTCATCCCTCCTGTCAACTTCCATCCTCTCCTAAGCCAATCTTCCATCCCTCCTGCCAACTTCATCCCTCCTGCAACTTCCATCCCTCCTGTCAACTTCCATCCTCCTGTCAACTTCCATCCCTCCTGTCAACTTCCATCCTCCTGCAACTTCCATCCCTCCTGCAACTTCCATCCCTCCTGTCAACTTCCATCCCTCCTGTCAACTTCCATCCCTCCTGTCAACTTCCATCCCTCCTGTCAACTTCCATCCCTCCTGTCAACTTCCATCCTCACCTCTGTCAACCTCAACGGTTGCGTCTACTTTACCCAGTCTTAAGTCTGCCTCTTGACCTGACCCGCTTTCCTGATGACCCCGCGAGTCACGTGCGTACCCAGAAAACAAAAACAACAACAATACCCTAGTGCTAGTGAAGGCTCTTAATGCGAGGAATTGGAGCTATTCCCCGTTGCGTCAATCTTGATTACCTCCCATAACCTCCAGGCGCTGCGTCATACTTACGACACCCATAATCTCTAGGCGCTGCGTCAGACTTACGACACTGTAACAACGACAATGAAAATAATAATTTCAATATCAATAATAATGATGAGAAAAAATTAAGAGAAAAAGAGAAAAACTGGATAAGAGAGAGAGGAAGATAGGAAGAGGAAAAAAAGAGGGAGAAAGAGAAAGGTAGAAGAAAGAAGAAGTTAGACATAGGCACTCAACATTTAAGGCTGTGCCAAATTAAGTTAGACATAAACCCCCAGCAATGCAGACTATGGCACATCAAGTTAGACAAGGGCACCTAGCAATGCAGACTATGGCACATCAAGTTAGACAAGGGCACCCAGCAATGTAGGCTATGCCACACTAAGTGTAGTCAAAGGTCACAGAGCCACAAAGATCACACGACGTTACCTTACAAAACAGCTGGAGCCGCTGGTAGGAAAGGTCACCTGCAACTTCCGTTATCTGTCTACCAACGCTTGTGCTTTCATTACCCGTGACACGCCTCGAACCCAGGCCGGTCAGGGTCACATTTGTTCATTAACTTATCAAAAGAGTTAGTATAGCACCTGTACACTTTCTGTTATATGTTAATGCTGGTGCTGTTAAACAGCCAGTTGGCCATCACTGTCTGGTTGATCTGGCACTATTGTTTACCAACGCAAAGTGGATAGCATATTTGTTCTGCACGTTCTTTTAAGATTCAAGATATCCCATCTTGTCCACTTGCTAATAATAATAATCATAATAATAATAATAATAAATAATAATAATAAATACTAATACTACTAATAATAATAGCTTATTTATTCTAATAGCTTTTTTATCCCATCTGGTCCAATTGATAATAATAATAATAATAGCTTATTTTTCCTAATAGCTTTTTCTTTATCCCATCTGGTCCACTTGCGTCCGCTTCATTTATTATAATTTCCCCCTTTTCAGCTGTCTGAATGCAATTAAAATCCATTACATTTAAAAACAGTTCGTGTACACGCCGAGACGGACCTATTACCTGCTACTGAGAGAAGGGATTTTGTTTTTGAAGCATTCCACACCTTGTCTGTCGTACACGAAATAGCTAGTTTGCCCAGGCAAGTTTTTCGATCGTGAATATTTGAAATTTATCTCTGTGGGAGTTAGTCGTTTGCCATTACGTTTGACACATCAACTGACACTCGGGTTTAATAGTTTTGCTGATGAGAAGCAGTTAATTGGTGGTTGTAGCAGCAGGAGGGAAACGTGTTTGGTGGGATGCTGCATCTCTGCCCCAGCAGACAACAGTGGTGAAAAGTCACAAGTTGCTGAACAAGCTTTTATTGTGACAACGTTCCACTCTGCGTAGTTATCATGACATGATGAAGTAATACACAGAGCGAAATGCGACTAGTAAAAGCTCCATACATTACTTGTTAAACCTCTACGTCTCAATAAACGACTATTTTGCAACCGGAGTCTTTTCTTACCTGAGGTATTCATCACCTCGCCTCGAAGATCAGGGGCTTGAGACCTGGGCCCGAAACACCACTCAGCAGAAAGGATGTCCTTGCCAGTCAGAGCCACACTCTGCTAAAAGAGAAACAGGGTGTCCTTGCCCCTGTTCTTGTTGACTTCCCTTCCTCCCTACCCCAAAGGACCAGGGATATGCAACACACGATCCACCAGGCCCGTGGCCTGGTGGCTAAAAACTCTCGCTTCACACAGTGAGGGTCCAGATTGCATCGCTATCGCCTTTTGTATTGCCTGTCAGTCTTATTTCTGTGTGTGTATCCTGCAAGTCGTACTGTGCTATTGCTGCTTGTTGCATGCATTACAAACAGCGTGTTATAGTGGGTCATGCCACCAACATGGGTGAGACGGTTGGTGTCTGAGTATACTCTCCTAAATCTGCCCAAACTTTCTTTACAGTGTTGTTGGCTCACTGCTACGCAGCTTCGTGACATTATTCGTACCTAATTAAAGGTAGAATCAACTATCGCGCACCAAACTGAGGTAACTCCCGCTACAGGAGCTATTAATCGCTAATGAGGCCTGGTCACGGACAGGGCCGCGGGGGCGTTGACCCCCGAAACCCTCTCCAGGTATACTCCAGGTAATCTCCGCTTAGCTTCCTTCGTAATGTGGGAGCGCTAAACCAGAGCAATCAGACCAGCAGCCTTCATAATTCCAGGTCACTATCAATATACAGTGACCCCATTCAGAATGCGGAACTCGCCGGCAATGTTCCATAAGCTGATCCATCAGGCTGTTAAAGAACTTGAAGGCAAGGCAGATTATCTGAACGATATAGTAGTAGTTTCCGATACGTGGCACCAACATGTTTCAGGACTTAAAACTCTCTATGAGAAGTTTAAGAGTTTCCAGTTAACTGTTAATTTGTGTAAGTCATCCTTTGGCCAGTCTACTATTACTTTTTTGGGCCATGAAGTAGGTAGTGGTAAAGTAGGCCTTACGTTTGCTAAAATTCTTGCCATTAACAATTACCCAGTACCTCATGATAGAAAATCCCTCCAGACGATTCTCTAAGAACTTTGCAGATGTTGTAGCCCCCTAACCTTACTTACCAGTCAGAAACAAAAATTCAATAGACCCCAGAGTCACAACAAGCCAAAGGGCTACTTTGTACTGCACCCATTCTCCTGTCTCCCGATTTTTCAAAACTTTTTGTATTACAAGGTGTGCATGAGTCAGGGGTAGGGGCAGCAATCCTACAAAATTCTGGGGAAGACTGGTTGCAGCCTGTTGCTTACTTCTCTGCCAAGTATCAACCTCACCCGTATTTAATTTAGGGTAGGACATGTTAGGGAGCATATGGGTAGCTTAGCTCTTTTAACCCTTTATAAATATGTTTAATGATGTTTTTTTTTTTTTTTTTTTTTTTTTTTTTTAGTGAAGTCTCGAGAAAAGTGCCCTGGTAACGTGCCGCCATGGCACGTTACCCATGGAGGTAGAGGCCTAGTCCTGGCTATTAGAGTCATTTTGTTGTGGGGGTGTGGCATTCAAAGAGTATGTTACAATTTACTCAGCGTATGTCATACTTCCATATAGGCTACCTCCCAACCAGCGAACCGAGTGCTAAGAGTTTAACGATTGATAGGGTACCCATCGTTAAAACAGTACCTTGGTTCATTGATCAATCAAAGGCAAACCCGCCAAAGCTGAAGGAACGTGGTTCACTTGCGGTAAGCATTGGCAGACTTGCCTACCTGCTGGTTGAGTACGGTTGCTCCCTCTCTGGCTTCTGCTTTGCCATCTGTCACCGTGGCATACACTTATTATTCTATCTGTACATATTGTACATAGTGTACATATCTGTATATAGTGGGTGAAGGCAAAATATACATTATAGTCTATTGCTGAGTTTGTTTGCTCCAATTCCCATTACGACTAGGCCTCACAGGCCATTCATTACCTGTGTTCGTAATGCTGCACAGAATCCAACAACGTTCGTGCCTACATAGCCTTAACCAAAACGTTCCATCCATTTTATAAGATGTATCAGGCACTGAAAGTTGATGTCTTTCACGCTTGTTATATTTTAGTCAGTGAGAAGTGCTAAATCCTAAATGGGTCATATAGAACCTGTGAAATGGAAGGCATTCAAATTTCAGGAGCCCCTTCACCAACATCAAGGCAAAGTAATGCAAAATTGGTTTAAGATGGCAAATTGGCACCCACACAGGCTAAAGTTAATACAAAAATACTTCTTGTTAAGATACACCAGCATTTAGGGTTTGAAGCTGATTAGAAGAGGCATTCTGTAGTTATTACATGGAAGACAGTTTGCTTGGTAAAAATTGATAAATTGGAATTTTTACATCTCAAAGTGAGTAACAAACTGTTTTAATAAAACCAAACAACGGTAAAAGTGTGAAGCCGATCAGCCAATGCATTCTTCAGTAATTGCTTTGATTCCAACGATTCCAAGATTTTTTAACTATATCAGTAAAATTTCAACTTTTCACCATCTTGGACTAAATTATGGGTTACCAACCTTCTTATAGAATGCATCGTCATGATTTTGACACCGATCTCAATAACCATTCTTTAATTTTCGAATTAACAACCAGTGAAATTACCGTATTGGTATTTATGTCATACAATGGCAGTGTGAACTTAATGTTCAGGAAACCATATCAGTGGTGAAAATTTGAAGCCGATCAGCTGTGTCATTCTCTAGTTATTACACAAATTCCAGCGATTCCAAGATGTTGTTACTATTTTACTACGTCAACAAATTTACCTAAGGGCAAACAAAACTTAACAGGTACTATCCTAACTAAGAAGCATCAGCCATTAAAATACTGAAGCCGTTTAATAATAAACAGGACATTTAACGTGATTTAACGAGAATAAAAATGTTTACACTATTTTACACATAAAATGGTAAAATCTGCTTATTTGAACTTCACTTTCCGTCAAAGTCGAATATTTTTCATTCTTTTTGTGAAGGTCACACCCACGGGACGGGCCAGGAGTAAGCAAGAGGCTTGTGATGATGTCCTCTGTACCAAGATTCCACGATGCTGCAGTGGCTGACAAGTATATAGTTCTACAGTCTTCACATTATGTCCTTGTATTGATAAAGCCACTGGATGGCGAAACGTCTACAAATAAAAATATCCAGATGTTTCACATGTCAAATTCTTCATCTGAAGCAGACGTAGTGCCTGCTATTGCCTTAAAAAAACTATAATGAACAACTTCTACTGGTAGAGAGGTAATGGAATGTCCACGCCTGATATATTGGTTATTTCTAAAATGTTTAGGTTACAGATATTGAGGGCAGCCCATAATTCATCTCTGGAGTCATTTAACATTTTACAGAATGCCTAAACATTTTGACTTCTCATGTTTAAATCAATGTCTGGAGATACAGCAGGTGGGAAATCCTGCGCCACTATGTCCTATACTGGTTGACGATGAAGGAATCTTTGTGGACCTGTGTGTGAATTATACCTATTGGTAAATCGGGTAACCAGTACATTTTTACCATCTTAGATAAAATCAAAAGATATTTTGAGGCATTGTCTATGCGTAGTATCAACACCAAAGCAATTTTAAAGTTCCCAATTACAGTGGACCCCGGAAATCGGCCATAATTCGTTCCAGAATGTTGTTTGAGTGGCATTACCGAACGAATTTATTCCCATAAGGACAAATGTAAATTAGATTAGTTGTTTCAGACCCCCAAAAATACACTTACAAAAGCACTTACAAAAATACACTTACATAATTGTTCGAGTTGGGAGGTGGCCGATTTCCGGGGGTCCACTGTATATTATATCTCAAATGGAAATCCCACAGACTGTTCAAAGTAATCAAGATTCCAAATTTAATGCAAAAGTTGTTTGGAAGGTTTCGAGCCTTTTAAGCATCATTAATCAGTACCTTTCTGTTTATTATCACCCTCAGTAACAAGGGACACTGGAAAGATTCCATCAAACATTGAAAACCATGTGATGAGTCCTTGCCGCTGCTAATCTTTGCTATGAGAGAAACAGCTCAGGAGAACGGGATACAGTCCCTTCCATCTGATATTTGGCCATAATGTAAGAGGGCCTCTGCAAGTGCTGGGAGAATTTACAAATAAAGCTCCCTACGATCCCAAGGCAATACTATACCTAGTATGACAAATGGCATCTAAACTGCGGACATTTTGTATTGAAGATCAGGTTATGGTTCAATACCTGGACCTAGTCACTAATTTTTGTGCCTACAGACCAATGAAGAGGCTGATGCCATATAAGAAGTCACTGGGGTTCACATAAGATTGCCTAACCCAGTTTTAATTAAGAACCCACGTTTACTAATGTCTGGACTCATGGAAGTAAAAGCGATTGATCTTGCCACCCTGTTGCAGTCCTATCCCAACATATTTTTGAATATTCCAAAAGTACGCAATCTTGGCTTTCACGACGTAGATGTGGGCACAGCTAAAACCTATTAAACTGTTTTTTTAAATAACTAACTCAGCGAAGTAGAGATTACTACAAGAGGTAAATTTCCTACTGGAACATAAGTTAGGAGAAAAATCTTGAAGTCTGTTTGCCTCTGCCTGTATTCTAGTGAAGAATCTCGATAGTGAAGAAAACCACAGTGCCAGACGCTTACCCACTTCACCATATGGATTTCATGGACTTCGTAGGCAAGGCCAAATTTTTCTAAAAATTAGACCTCCTGGGCTATTACCAGGTGTCTTTAACTGACACGGCTATGGAAATATCTGCCTTTGCAATTCCAGGAGGCCATTACTAATATACTGTAACCCCCATTTGACATGCACAACTTTCCAGCCAAGTTCCAAAAACTGATTCATCTGGCTATAAAAGGCTAGTAGACACTCAGAAACTCTTGGATGACTTAATAGTAGTTTTAAACTCAGAAACTTTTATAATAGTTTTAGGCAATAAAAGTTAACCTTTAAACTTAGTCATCCTTTGGGCAACTCTTAATCACCTTTTTAGGCCACCAGGTTGGAAAGGGAAAGATAGAACCTAAGACAACTGATATTCTAAATTATCCAGCCCACAGGATAAAGAATCTCCCTGAAGATATCTAGGGATAATAGGGTCATATTGCAAGTTCTGTCACAACTCAGACATTGTAGCTCCGTTAATAGAGCACCTTTAATGTAGCTACAAACACTGAAGATGGAGCACATACTTACAAACATGCAACAGGCCAAGTGTCGTAGCGCCAAGTGCCTTTGGCAAATGAAAATTAGCCACTCTTATCAGAAGGAAAGTCCCGTTTAAATGGTTTGCAAAGTGCCAAGTGCATTTTCAGAAAACAAAGACTGTTGTGCACAGCTCTTGTATTGTTATCTCCTGATTATTGAAGTCCACTTTCCTGCAGGTGGACGCCTGCGACCAGGGAGCTGGTGAAGCTGTACTTCAAGCCTTAGCAGAGAGAGTTCTCCATCCTATCACCTCTTCCTCAGCTAAATTAAAGCAATACCAATGGACCTACTGAACAATAGAGGAGGCACTATCTTTGATCTTAGCACTGGAGCACCTCGACTGGATGTGTTATCTTCTCTGCATGAGGTTCAGGTGCTCAGCGACCATAATCTATTGACATAGCTGAGCTCTGAGCAGAATAAAAACACTCGTCTAATGTGCTGAGTCTTAAGACTCCAACCGTATAATATGTCACTCAAGAACATCTCTGGAAAAGCAAACATGATGGTGAACTCACTTTCCAGGGCTTATTAGCTTATATTATGTGCATTTATTGTATTACTGGTTTGAATTAGGATTATGGCTCCTTTTTTTCATAATCGTGGGGCTTATATACTTTAAAAGAAATATTTTGTGCAACTCACAAAAAGGTTTTTCTGGTGTTGGGACACAGTTCTGCCGTTTACAAGTGTTCTGGACCTTTGTTAGTCCTACTGTTTATTCTCTCTCCCTATGGCAGTGACTTGACCTTACGGACATTTACCATTAGAATTACTTTTATTTTTGTTGGGCATTGCTTGCTGGGTAGGACAGTATGAGAGGAATGGTGGTCCGTTAGCTAGGTGTTTCGTTTAAATTGTGCCATAATAGTAACCTATCCATTTAAGGGATGCATTTTTCCCATCTGTAATGGTGATCTGGGGGGTAGGGGAGGGACTGTGGCATGCACTGAATACATTCCAATTTATTCGACATTCATCACATACCTATTTGTGCATATCTTGTAGATCAAATTACGGAACAAGTAGGGTTTAAACCCATTACATTACCGATTATTCCGATTCACTATATGTCTCTAACACCAACTAAAAAAGTGAGAGCTTTTCCCTTGCTGAATTAATGCTATGTTTCTACACCTGGCTGTGGAAAGACGCTCACTCAGGCTGGTCGAGTACACTTACAATACTTATCTATCTTGAGGTGTAAACCCAACGGGCTGTGAGTGACCCTCCTTGCTCTCTCGCTCATTATTAGTCATAAAAAATGGATATAACTATGACCATAATTTTTAAAGGGGTGGACCGGTAAGCCAGCGGAAGGCCTCGGTCACCTAACCAAAAGCTCCAACGGAGGGTCATCATCTAAGACCCGGGTCAGGAAACACTTGTCCTGTTTCCTGACGAACCTTACCTAACCTAACTCATTATTTGGTTAATTTACTACACATTGTACATATTGGTTAAGGGAATACATGAGCACTTAAACATATATCTTTCATGTTTGCTTTTGACTTTATTTGCTTGAACTGTTCCGTAACTGGAGATTTGATTTACGGCCAGGTACAACAGGTTTTAGTCGTGTACGAGTGTTCGTAATACCCAATATCAAAGACCAGCACTACTATCACGGTCAAATACATTACCAGAGGGATGGGAAAACCAGTAGGCAGATGAGAAAAGTGGAGAGCCTCTAATAAATAAACAATGCCAAATTGGACCATCCTACTAGGAAGACTGACTACCTCCCACGTTAGTTCCCACTAATATTCCCTCACTGGGCTACCGCTGCAGCAAATTTGTTGCCTATGTCTTGCCACATCGGGGGTTATTCCAGATAGATTGAGAAAGACTTCTTGAGTGGTTCCATTTACAGTATAAGTGAGCCTTACACAGGAAGCTGCAGCCAATTGTCAATGGGCAAGACTCAGGTCTGAGGCCAAGGGTCTCTCTCACTCTTTCTCTCTTAACCTTCAGGCGAGGCACACTGACTCGTTCTGCTGCTGCTGCTGCTGCTGCTCATCGGTATCAGTCTTGATTGACCTTCAAGATCAGAAGTGATGTCATTGTTGTGGTTACACTGTATTCAGCAAGTTATACCTTGACACCAAACCAGAATTAACCTCTATTGCTCTTATCATCGACACTACGCTGGATCTTTGTTGCTGAGATTTCGCTGAGAGAGTCCGCTGCAAAACAGTGTGCAGTCCTATCCACGCACATCCCCTTTCCTGCCACCTTACTGAGTTGCAACGCGAGTGTCTGCAATTGAGGTGTTGCCTGGGTTGTTCTCCACTGTCATCATCACCTAACACTCCACCACAACACACATCCTTCACTCTTTCATCCGTCAGCCTGTACTAGCGACATGGTCCTGTCATCAACGTGCATCTTGCAACTGCATCATTGTCGTGGTGTCGGCCCAGTGATAGTGGAGGTGAAGCGAGTTATCATAGCATTGCTGGACTATCCTAGGTAAAGTGAGGCCTCGGCGACCTCCAAATATCATAGGTCAAACAGTGATCGAAAGTGTGTGGGGAAAAGCGAGAAAAGTATTTGCTTATCCGAGTCATCAGTAGTTCGTCAGATAGCAGACGACGCCTCAGCTCCTTCTCCCTCACTATCACTCATTGCTGACTCAGTGCCCATATCTGTAGTTTCATTGCTGTCACTGTATCAGTGCCATGTGCAGCAATATTATGGTGAGACAGCTGCTTGTGTTGAACATTGATAGGTGTATACAAAAGTAAATAGAGGTCAGTATATCGTTAATACACTTGTATATATTTATACCAAGTGACATCACCAGGAAGCGGCCATCTTGCTGCCATCAACCACTCAAGTAATCCGGTTCTGCCATCTTGTGTTGTGGACCGACAGTGCGCTCTGTTACATGTTTACCTGGAGAGAGATGTGCTTGAGTATAGTTTTGCACGTGTCTGCAAGTGCGCTGCAATGATAAGTGTTGTACTTAATACAGAAAGTCCACTAAAACAAAGAGTGCAGTGATCCAGGGTTTATCTTACCTGTCTGCCTGCGACTATTGCCTTACACTAGAGATGTATCGGATGTCTTATTAGGATGTCTTATTTTGTGGATGCATATGCGGATATCTGTTTACAGTAAAATGCAGATGCGGATGTAAGAAATTGTGCGGATGTTCCTCGGATGCGGATATTCGATACATCTCTACCTTAAACCAGAGAGCACTCTGCAACACCACTACACATCCTACCGCATAGGCAATGTGTTCTTTTTTGCAAAATATTTATATATTTGATCTTAAACATAATTATATTCACGTTTTTTACAACTCTTTTTTTTGCGGATTTTGCCTGTCGATTCCTTTTATGATATTCTTTGATCGAATTTCATTATTGTGGTACCATCACATTATTTGCTCAGTTAACTTTCCCAGCAGTTATTCCTATATTATACCTACTTTTGACACGTGCTATAACTTAAAGTAACTTAAAGTAACTTGGTTGTAAACTGAATTTGCTCTGGTCATAATATCCCTGATTTTTCCCACTATTCCTCAGTGATTGATGAATATTTATTCCCCTATTTGTCATTTACATATATACTTTTTATTATCTGCTACGTTGACCACTGCTGAATACGGAGAAGCTTAAAATACTATTATTATAACAAAAACCAAGCGTTAAACCCCCTACGGGAGGTTTAAAGTAAGCATTGTGTTCTTAGCATTCCTGGATCTTCCGGCATTCTCTGCTGTCCGGCATCTGACTCAACAACACTAGGAAGCCACGTAGACTTAGCCAGCCGCCTTCACAGCTCGATTTTCTTAGTGGTGATGCTGCAGTTCAAGAGATGAAGGGAACAATTGCTCGTCTGCAGTCTTGGAGATGATTCATGATGCACCAAGTGTTGCACATCCAGGTAAATGCCATTGCATCAGACAGGTGAAGGTGGAAAAATGCTGGCCATAGATGGCAAAGAAGAGCGTTAGAAGGAAACTTAAGTGGTCCTTACCAGAATATATTTTATCCTTTCACAACGGAGCAGTGGGAGAGAAGTTTTGTTGACGAATCTCTCTCTCTCTCTCTCTCTCTCTCTCTCTCTCTCTCTCTCTCTCTCTCTCTCTCTCTCTCTCTCTCTCTCTCTCTCTCAGAACGGCAATAAGTGCTTGTTTGTCATGGTCGATAACTTTACCAGATAGTATTCAGAACTTGTTCCTCTCCAAGACAAAACAGCTGAGACTGTTGCCCTTATTTCCCTCCCCCACCCCCTCTCTGTGTTATTGTTCCTACCTTTCATGGGCCCCTAACTCTCCTGCAGTGCTCCTTTATGGGCCCCTAACTCTCCTGCAGTGCTCCTTTTCCTTGATCTTTGACTCCACTCATTTATTCTCAGGATGACTCGAGTCTGGAACATGTTCGTACAGCATAACGATATCAACGAAATAAAGTCAGCTGATCAAATGAAATTGCTGGCTCACAGATGGCTAGAACTCCATCCTGTTCCATACTTGTATGTCTCATAACAATAAAAATGGGCTTTTAAATGAGCTGATGTATTAAACAGCTCTTAGCTTGTCAATAAAGTTAGGAATCCTTAACTTGTCAATACCTTGTCATTAAAGTTAGGAACCTTGTCAAACCCTGAGTAAAAAAAAGGGAGAGAGTGAATGAGTGTGAGTGTGTGTGTGTGTACTCACCTAGTTGTACTCGGCTAGTTGTGGTTGCAGGGGTCGAGTTATAGCTCCTGGCCCCGCCTCTTCATTGGCCGCTACTGGGTCACTCTCCCTGTGCCATGAGCTTTATCATACCTCTTCTTGAAGCTATGAATGGATCCTGCCTTCACTACATCATTTCCCAAGCTATTCCACTTCCTGACCACTCTGTGACTGAAAAAAATACTTCCTAAAATCCCTGTGATTCATCTGAGTCTTCAACTTCCAACTGTGTTCCCTTGTTGCTGTGTCCCATCTCTGGAACATTGTGTCTCTGTCCACCTTGTCAATTCCTCTCAGCATTTTAAATGTCGTTATCATGTCCCCCCTATCTCTCCTGTCATCCAGTGTCGTCAGGTGTGTGTGTGTGTGTACTCACCTAATTGTGGTTGCAGGGGTCGAGACTCAGCTCCTGGCTCCGTGTGTGTATGTGTGTGTGTGTGTGTGTGTGTGTGTTAGTTAGTTAGTTACCATTTTGTCCTAGGCACATGTCAATTAGACACTAGGCCTGTTGTATATATGTGTGTGTGTATGTGTATGTAAGGAAACACTTCGAAATGTTTCTGCCCCACCGGGAATTGAACCCGGCCCCTCCGTGCGTCAAGCAAGTGTGTGTGTGTGTGTGTGTGTGTACGGTCAATGCCGTGATGCGAGACCGAGAGGCCCAACTTTATGAGACAAGGGACGTCAAATATTATCCAGTACATACCATCACCAAAGTTAAACTTCCTCATGAACAAGTCAGATGGCCTCTTGCAGCTCCAATGCCACCCATGACAAGAGGTAAAACCTGCTCCAGTAATCCCAATATCAAATCTTACTGCAGTTAAAAAGAATATTATATATATGTAAAAAAAACAAGTCGCTGGTCTTCTTGTACCTGCTTGGTTGATTACAATCGAAGGAGCTGACGTCAAGTTTGCAGCGTTGTGCCAGTGATCTCTATTTCTAAGTAATAGTAACGTCAGTCTTGCTGGAAGAAAACTGCCATAGATATTGAACCCACAGTGGGATTCTTGACGGTATCGTCTTCGCTCAATACTAACTCCATCTCAACCAGAAGAAAATCTTTGACAGTGACGTAACTGCTTAAACCACAATGAAAAACCTCACAGCTCAGGCTGACACAATTCATTACCTCGTGCATTAAACCACGTGACCGGGAAACATAGATAAGAAGCGTGATAAGGTGTTTTACCCGTATGTGATAAGGGGATAGGGTTGGGGATATAAGGTAGCGGGACAGGGCTATTTGGCTCTTATAGAGTAATGTACTTTTTTTTAAGTGATGCGCTAAATTCGTAGGAGTTATCTAGGTTATCAACTGTTGAGTTCCCTCCCAACTGTGTGGTAATTTAATTTAATAATTTCTTTATTTCTACAAGTACATGTACAAGGTATACAGACCATAGCTTATGCTGAGCATTTCCCGCAAATTAAGTCAATTTTGTCCCAGGGTGCGACTCACACCAGTCGACTAACACCCAGGTACCCATTTTACTGATGGGTGAACATAGACAACCGGTGTAAAGAAACACGCCCAATGTTTCTACCCTCGCTAGAAATCGAACCCAGACCCTCGTCGTGTGAAGCGAGAGCTTTAGCCACCAGGCCACGGGCCACCGTGATGGTTTGGGAGGCCTCACTAGAGGACTCCCCCAGAACCCTCACTTCACTACACACCTACCGCTCGCTCTCTCTCTCTCTCTCTCTCTCTCTCTCTCTCTCTCTCTCTCTCTCAAACACGCGCACATAGTGGGGGAAGAGAACTAGAAGGAAAGACAGTAAACGAAATGATGGAACATGTTGCCACAAAGTGCAATGATCCTGGGGCAGAGAAGTTCACACCCCGGAGCAATAGAAACAATGGGAAGACCAGAGTGAGCCCATGGTATACCCAAAAGTGTGGAGAGGCCAAAGCCACGTGTGCTAGAGTTTGGACTCAGGAAAGCAAGGAGTTGACCCGAAGAGCCAGAAACGAATGTGCATTTTCTTTACAAAAATGCATGTGAGACTGGAGCAAAAACCTGAGGTGCAGGCAGGAACAACATTGAACGTGCTTCGGAGGATCAAAGAGAACCTCAGAGTGCAACGGACAAGTGTAGTAGTAGCAGCAGAAGCAACACACACAGCAAGAGGCATTCTTGAGCTTCTTCAGCTCTTGGGCTTAATACCCAAAGCTGGGGTGTGACTCCAAAAGGATCCTGTAGTGCTTGCTGCCTTCGCACCTCCTGACATCGTCTGCTGGTATGCAGCTGCCACGCCCTTCGAGCCCAGTGTGGGCGGGGTTTGTGGCAGCCCAAGGTGCCTAGCTTCTTCCTCCGAGCCCCGTGGGGGCGGGTAATGGGGCTAGGCCTGGGGACAGCTGGTCCCAGAAGATGAGGAGGTACTTGTACCTCCTCCCATGGCAGTCATTGGTCTGAGACACTCCCACGACAGGGAGCCAAGGCCGGGCCACCTCTAGGAAAAGGCCCGGGCCGGGCGATTATACCGGCGAATCTACAACAACAACAGAAAACCTCAGATGGATGCAAAGAGCGAGTTTCCAGTAAGAGACGTTAGAATGGGGAAGCCCAACGAGTGGGATGCCTCAAGGATCAATATTAGGGCAAGTACTGTTTATGTGAATATTATATTGTGGGTGATTCTTCCAAGGCGGACTGGGTGACTGACTGACTTTCATTTTCTCTGTAAATATTCAATTTCGTCCAGTAATTGCTTCCCCAAAAAGTCTCGCTCACTCATAACTTCCACCATTTATCCCAAACCAACACACAACTCCACCAAAAATAATGATATTAAACCACACAATTACTCAGACCCACGGTCAAAAAGGGTCACTTGGGTCACTATATCACACAGATATTTACTTTAACTTTACACAAAAAAATGGTAGCAAAAGGTAGCATAAAATAAGCATAACCGTCCACTCAAAAGGCACATGGGACTGGTTCCTACAATAAAAATAATAAGAACCATCACCGCTTAGACACCATGTCATATAGGGGGTAAACAACGAAACGAAGGGATAACTGGGGAATAAGGGAGTAAAAGGGAGGGAGAACAGCAGGAGAGGTGAGTCGATGTATGTATCCCTGTTTGCTTATGATGACGGGAACAGGGAAAGGCTGCAAATGGCTCTGGACAAACTGCAAGATAGGTCAAATAAGTGGTTGCTTGAATTCAACCCCAGCAAATGCAAGATCATTAATATCGGGGAAGGGAATAAAAGACCGAACAAGGTGTATAATCTCAGGTTTTAGAGGTTGCAGATCTCAGTAAAGGAGAAAGACGTAGAAGTGAGCATAGTGCCTAGCATTTCGCCATGGTTCATATCAATCGAATATCTTATGTTGCCAGTGATCGCCTGGTAAATTTCGGGTACTTTATAAAACATGTGTCAGGCCCCTCTTGGAGTCTGCAGCACCACTATGGAACCATACCTTAGTAAGCATAAGACACTGGACAAAGTGCAGAAGTAGGTAACAAGACTTGTTCCTGAGTTAAGAAGCAGGAGCTATGAGGAGAGGCTAGTGTAATTTAATCTAACGACTTTGGATGATAGATGATCAAGAGAAAGTATAACATAAAATACTTAGAGGAATTGAATTAATAGAGTAGACAGGAACAGGCTGTTTAAAAATCGAAAAACAGGAACTCTGGGACACAGTTGTAAGTTTAAGACACATGAACCACCGAGGTATCCGAAGTATCTCCTGAGTCTCAGGGAGGTCGGAAACTGCAATGATCTTAGTAGAACGCTCCTTACATAGTTTTAAGAACAGGTAAGATATGGCCCATGAGACAAGCGGCAAGTTAAAAAGTTGGGCCAGGAGCTAAGACTCAGCCCCTGCAGCCACATATAGGTGAATCATATATTTTTTTTTTTTTTTATTAACACATCGGCCGATTCCCACCAAGGTAGGGTGGCCCGAAAAAGAAAAACTTTCATCATCATTCACTCCATCGCTGTCTTGCCAGAGGGGTGCTTTACACTACAGTTATAAAACTGCAACATTAACACCCCTCCTTCAGAGTGCAGACACTGTACTTCCCATCTCCAGGACTCAAGTCCGGCCTGCCTGTTTCCCTGAATCCCCTCATAAATGTTACTTTGCTCACACTCCAACAGCACGTCAAGTATTAAAAACCATTTGTCTCCATTCACTCCTATCAAATACGCTCACACATGCTTGCTGGAAGTCCAAGCCCCTCGCACACAAAACCTCCTTTACCCCCTCCCTCCAACCTTTCCTAGGCCGACCCCTACCCCGCCTTCCCTCCACTACAGATTTATACACTCTCGAAGTCATTCTGTATCGTTCCATTCTCTCTACATGTCCGAACCACCTCAACAACCCCTCATCAGCCCTCTGGATAATAGTTTTGGTAATCCCGCACCTCCTCCTAATTTCACACCACACTAATTTATATTCACACCACACATTGACCTCAGACACGACATCTCCACTGCCTCCAGCCTTCTCCTCGTTGCAACATTCATCACCCATGCTTCACACCCATATAAGAGTGTTGGTATAACTATACTCTCATACATTCCCCTCTTTACTTCCATGGACAAAGTTCTTTGTCTCCACAGACTCAAGTGCTCCACTCACCCTTTTCCCCTCATCAATTCTATGATTCACCTCATCCTTCATAGAGCCATCTGCTGACATGTCCACTCCCAAATATCTGAATACATTCACCTCCTCCATACTCTCTCCCTCTAATCTGATATCCAATCTTTCGTCACCCAATCTTTTTGTTATCCTCATCACCTTACTCTATCCTATATTCACTTTCAATTTTCTTCTTTTACACACCCTACCAAATTCATCCACCAACCTCTGCAACTTCTCTTCATAATCTCCCAAAAGCACAGTGTCATCAGCAAAAAGCAACTGTGACAACTCCCACTTTGTATTTGATTCTTTATCTTTTAACCCCACACCTCTTGCCAAGACCCTCGCATTCACTTCTCTTACAACCCCAGCTATAAATATATTGAACAACCACGGTGACATCACACATCCTTGTCTAAGGCCTACTTTTACTGGGAAATAGTCCCCTTCCCTCCTACACACTCTAACCTGAGCCTCACTATCCTCATAAAAACTCTTCACTGCTTTCAGTAACCTACCTCCTATTCCATACACCTGCAACATCTGCCACATTGCCCCCCTATCCACCCTATCATACGCCTTTTCCAAATCCATAAATGCCACAAAAACCTCTTTACCCTTATCCAAATACTGTTCACCTATATGTTTCACTGTAAACACTTGGTCTACACACCCACTACCTTTCCTAAAGCCCCCTTGTTCATCTGCTATCCTGCTTTCTGTCTCACTCTTAATTCTTTCAATAATAACTCTACCATACACTTTACCAGGTACACTCAACAGACTTATTCCCCTATAATTTTTACACTCTCTTTTGTCCCCTTTGCCTTTATACAAAGGAACAATACACGCTCTCTGCCAATCCCTAGGTACCTTACCCTCTTCCATACATTTATTAAATAATAGCACTAACCACTCCAAAACTATATCCCCACCTGCTTTTAACATTTCTATCTTTATCCCATCAATTCCAGCTGCCTTACCCCCTTTCATTCTACCCACTGCCTCACGAACTTCCCCTACACCCACAACTGGCTCTTCCACACTCCTACAAGATGTTATTCCTCCTTGCCCTACACACGAATCACAGCTTCCCTGTCTTCATCAACATTTAACAACTCCTCAAAATATTCCCTCCATCTTCCCGATACCTCTAACTCTCCATTTAATAACTCTCCTCTCCTATTTTTAACTGTCAAATCCATTTGTTCTCTAGGCTTCCTCAACTTATTAATCTCACTCCAAAACTTTTTCTTATTTTCAACAAAATTTGCTGATAACATCTCACCCACTCTCTCATTTGATCTCTTTTTACATTGCTTCACCACTCTCTTAACCTTTCTTTTTCTCTCCATATACTCTTCCCTCCTTGCATCACTTCTACTTTGTAAAAACCTCTCATATGCTAACTTTTTCTCCCTTACTACTCTCTTTACATCATCATTCCACCAATCGCTCTTCTTCCCTCCCGCACCCACTCGCCTGTAACCACAAACCTCTGCTGAACACTAACACTACATTTTTAAATCTACCCCATACATCTTCGACCCCATTGCCTACACTCTCACTAGCCCATCTATCCTCCAATAGTTGTTTATATCTTACCCTAACTGCCTCCTCTTTTAGTTTATAAACCTTCACCTCTCTTACTTACTGCTTCTATTTTCCTTGTATCCCATCTACTGTAGCTATAACTAAAAAGTGATCTGATATATCTGTGGCCCCTCTATAAACATGTACATCCTGAAGTCTACTCAACAGTCTTTTATCTACCAATACATAGTCCAACAAACTACTGTCATTACGCCCTACATCATATCTTGTATACTTATTTATCCTCTTTTTCTTAAAATATGTATTACCTATAACTAAACCCCTTTCTATACAAAGTTCAATCAAAGGGCTCCCATTATCATTTACACCTGGCACCCCAAACTTACCTACTACACCCTCTCTGCATGTTTCTCCCACTTTAGCATTTAGGTCCCCTACCACAATTACTCTCTCACTTGGCTCAAAAGTTCCTATACATTCGCTTAACATCTCCCAAAATCTCTCTCTCTCCTCTACACTCCTCTCTTCTCCAGGTGCATACACGCTTATTATGACCCACTTTTTGCATCCGACCCTTATTTTGATCCACATAATCCTTGAATTTACACATTTATATTCCCTCTTCTCCTTCCATAACTGATCCTTCAACATTATTGCTACCCCTTCCTTAGCTCTAACTCTCTCAGATACTCCTGACTTAATCCCATTTATTTCTCCCCACTGAAACTCGCCTACCCCCTTCAGCTTTGTTTCGCTTAGGGCCAGGACATCCAACTTCTTTTCATTCATAACATCAGCAATCATCTCTTTCTTACCATCCGCACTACATCCACGCACATTCAGACATCCCAGTTTTATAAAGTTTCTCTTCTTCTCTTTTTTAGTAAATGTGTACAGGAGAAGGGGTTACTATCCCATTGCTCCCGGCATTTTAGTCGCCTCATACGACACGCATGGCTTACGGAGGAAAGATTCTTTTCCACTTCCCCATGGACAACAGAGAAAATAAAAAGAACAAGAGCTATTAAGAAAAAAAAGAAAAACCTAGATGTGTGTATGTATATATATGCATGTGCATGCCAGTGTAGTGTGACCTAAAGTGTAAGTAGAAGTAGCTAGATATACCTGTTATCCAGCGTGTTTATGAGACAGAAAAAAGACACCAGCAATCCTACCATCATGTAAAACAGTTTCAGGTTTGTTTCACAGTCACCTGGCAGGACGGTAGTACCTCCCTGGGTGGTTGCTGTCTACCAACCTACTACGTACTGAATCATATATATTTTCGATAAAGGTATACAGCACTAACAACTTGACGATTAAGACACATGTGCAACAGTAGGGTATTTTTCATTGTTGAAACGTTTCGCCAACACAGTAGGCTTCTTCAGTCAAAAACAGTGATGTCTAAATATGGAGAGAGCAGAAGCAGTAACGAGGTATCGATGATGTAGTCAAAGGAGACAGATAAAGCAGTGGAAGGGCCGGAGAGTTTAACCCTTTGTTCCTGGCCCAGGATAATAAAAAGGGGTTTAAAACCAGTCGCAGTCCAGACGCTGCTAACTCAAGTAAATGCCGCCCTTATGCCCTGGGTACTAATAGAGGTGTGGCATTGGTTAATGTATACAAAAAATGTTTTACCTTCCACTCTGGGTACTTGCTAAGGTGTGGTTCCCTGCTGCTGTCTCTCACGAAAATTTATTATATATATATATATATATATATATATATATATATATATATATATATATATATATATATATATATATATATATATATATAATGTCGAGACGAATAGGTAAAACTGGTCAATTAGCAAGAACCCATTTAAAATTAAATCCTTTCTAAAAGAAAATAATTTTGTACCAAAAGAACCTTAGGAAACTTACATAGCCTCATTATAACAAGCGTAATTTAATTTAACCTAATCCAACTAAATATATTTTAGATAAGTTAACAATACTTTATTAATAAACAAATAAATAGAAATATATATTTTTCATTAGGTTCAGAATGAGTTTTTGCGAAATTATTGCATACACAAATTTTCGCTTGTCTTATTTGGCAAGAAGAGCGTTGCTATTTAAGCCAAAATCGCAGGTTTTACCTATTCGGCACGACACACATATATATATATATATATATATATATATATATATATATATATATATATATATATATATATATATATATATATAAATAAGATGGTGGTAGAAGTGGAATATTCAATGGCATCAGGAAGAAATCAAATATTCTTCCTTGACCTTTATCCACTTTCCGAGCTATGATCCCACAATTTGTACCAGAGGTGGACCCCATCCTATATATATATATATATATATACACACATATATATATATAATATATATACATATATACACACATATATATATATATATATATATATATATATATATATATATATATACACATATATACACACACACATATATATATACACACATATATACACACACATATATATATATACATATATACACACACACATATATATATATACACATATATACACACACAATATATTATATATATATATATATATATTATATATATATATATATATATATATATATATATATATATATATATATATAAATGCAATTTTCACAAAACAACAATAAATATAATAAATAATATTAATAATATTATTATTATTTATTTTATAAAATAAAATAAGCGATAAAAATACTGGTTTTCCGAGGCAAGAGGTCAAATAAAACAGGGAAGATGGGTGTGGCCTGGCGGTGCCCCAGTGGTTGCCAGGGTGGTTCATCCTGGTGGGGCCACCGTGGTTGCCAGGGTGGTTCATCCTGGTGGGGCCACCTTGGTTGCCAGGGTGGTTTATCCTGGCGGGGCCACCATGGTTGCCAGGGTGATCCATCCTGGTGGAGCCACCGTGGTTGCCAGGGTGGTTCATCCTGGTGGTGCCCCAGTTGTTTCCAGGGTTGTTCATCCTGGTGGTGAACCAGTGGTTGCCAGGGTGGTTCATCCTGGTGGTGCCCCAGTGGTTGCCAGGGTGGTTCATCCTGGTGGGCCACCGTGGTTGCCAGGGTAGCTCATCCTGGTGGTGCCCCAGTGGTTGCCAGGGTGGTTTATCTTGGTGGGGCTACGTGGTTGCCAGGGTGGTTCCATTCACCTGGATGACTACACCAACACCCAACTTCCCCACCTACACCCCAACTTCCCCACCTACACCCCAACTTCCCCACCTTCACCTGCAGCTGTCACGTGAACAACTGGATACCTGTCAGCCTTGATGGTAAAGGTTCTTGATCTAGTGAACCGTAGCTACCCCTCTCCTTCCTCGGATTAAAGGTGATTACCTCTCATTCTCCGAACACTGTAGGACCCTTAAGGATTATGCGCTTTCTCTGGAAAATTATTACGAAACTTATTGCATTGAAGGGCTTAATGATCTTGAAAAGGTTCATGATTTAAGGATTTGATCCAATGTATCATCGACGTGAGACTTAGTTCGGAGAGTAAGAAGCCAAATATCGTACCCAGATGGCTGTTTTTTTTAGTCAGAGATGTGATACCCTCAACCGAATCCCTGGTGGTATTGTCGTAGACAGTCTGGTGGTGGACTCTCAGAAGCTCAGCACCGTCGACAAAAGTGTTAACTTGGACAGCAAGAGATACGCTTCCGATGACACAGTGTCCGGTCTTGTAGCATCAGACACCCAAGATGCGATACCTGTTCACGGTAGCCTTTCTTTGGTTATCCTGTATTATTGTCCACGGCAGCCTGGCCATGAATACCCAGAGATTTTGTCCATGGCAGCCTGGTCACAAATACCCAGAGGTATTGTTCATGATAGCCTGGCCACGAAAACCCAGAGATATTGTCCACGGCAGCCTGGCCATGGACACCCGGAGGTATCATCCACAGGAAACTTTTCCAACCATAGATGTAGAGCGGTCAACCGAACCATGTCTTTGAACCGTAAGAGGTGGCTGTCCGTGGCTTCACTTGACAGGACGAGCGAATCTCCTGACGTAAATGCCCTTTAAACTGGTCCAATCTCCCTCTCATAACTTACCTGAATAGGTAATGACTGGTGGGAAGTCACGATTGGACCTCCATTCACTTTTACCGTAATCATCCGTGACTCTGCGACTCCTAAATGACTGTTATTACTTAGCTTATCAGTTTAACGGAAGACTGATCACCTCTTGGCAAACCTTTCATAAGATCGGTGTAAAGAGCAAGAGGTATCATGCCCCTGGACTGAGATATGACACTCCACACTCCAGTCTTTTAACTCTGTTGCGCCTGGGCGGCTTGTTTGATGGGCTCTGCAACTCATTGTGTGAGTGGTAGCGCCAAAGAACAGGATTACAGAAGTCACAGTGAGAAACCATTCCACGGGCGGGGATAGAACCCGCTAGCGCGTCGGTCTCTGTTCGCGGGTTCTAACCCCGCCCGTGGTATGATTTGTTTGCAATCGTGTCATAACGATTTCGTGTCACAGTGAGTCTTTATCAGCCTTCAATGGGCATAATTGCAGGTATTTCCAACATTAAGATTGCTCCACTTAGCTAATCCACTCATTACCATATTAAGATAGAATCTCTGGAATATACTACCATCTTATTATCACTACAAATATTGGCTATTATTTGGTTAGTCACATTAAATAACAGTTCATTCACGCAGTCGACGCAAAGTGTTGATACAATATCATGTATTCACATAATAACAATGAAATCATTTGCCATTTCCTGAAGAGATTTGCTTGAACGTTTCTCTAAGTGGTTGGCTGTTTGGACTCTGTAATGTAATGCTCTAATGTGGGACCTTGTCTCTGTCCACACATATTTCTTGTGACTGACAACTCCATACAAAGTGTTCCGTAGGAGATATTATAACATAACCTTAGTCTAACAGGGTTAGGTTAGGTTTGTCAGAAAAGAGGACAAGTGTTTCCTGAAGCGGGTCTTAGTCATATGATGACCCGATTTTGGTCATCTGACCGAGGCTTTCCGCTGGCTTACCGGTCCTTAGTCTAACAGTGACAACTTGTATTCTACTGATCATCTTGCTTTCTCCATTATCATGTTTTACTTGACACATATCATTATGGTGGACAAATTATCTGCTAATTCCTCTGTACAGTTGTATTTTCTTGAAACTCGTTTGCTAGTTTATCCCTAACAATTTTTTTTAAACTTCTCTATGAGAGACCACAATTATCTTCGGCATTTTCTTCGATTATTTTCTCTATTTTACCCAAGTCATCGATATTATTATATTCCCGAACACCTATGTAAGAGAGAATCAACAGTTATTGAGAGCTAATTCCTTTTTTAAATAATTTGTGCATATTTGTGCCTGGTTTTATTCCCACACATGCTTATCGACTCTAGCTATAAGATCTTTTGATGTCTTAGCCCTTAGGGAATTGTATCCGCTATGTTCTAGCATTATCCGTAAGAATAACAGTATTTACAGCCATTCTTAAGTATTTTTATATTCAACAGACGACTGTCTGCAGTCTTCTATTAATTTCAAAATATTTCAACAAGTTGTAATTCAACTCAAGACCCGAATTGCTGAACATAGATAATTATCTATGTTCAACAAGATTTACCTATTAAAATAGGTAAATCTTTTAGTACAGGTCTACTGCTAGTTATTTTTAACACGCAGGTCGTCTCCCACCGAGGCTGGGTGACCTGAGAAAGAAAAAAATAAAGTTTTTCTTCTTTTTTACATTTAGTAATTTATACAGAAGCAGGGGTTACTAGCCCCTTGCTCCCAGCATTTTAGTCGCCTCTTACGACACTCATGACTTACGATGAGTAACATGCATCTTATAGGAAGGCAGCTTTAAGTCTGGTATCCTGCCTTGTGTAAAAAATGGTATAAAATACCAAAACGTTGATGGGTAAAACACAGGTGCAACAGTTGGGTATATTTAATAATGAAGCCTACAGAGTAGGCTTCTTCAGTCAAATATATAGGCAGCAGTTGTAGTAGTGATATGAAATTGCAACCAGTCCATCAACCTTAGAGAATTAGTATTTGAAGTGGTCAGTCCCCTAAGCCTGGAGAAGAGTTTCACACTGTCTTGGCGAAACGTTTCAAGAATAAAGAGGCCCATCTCACCTGATAACAGTATATAAGCCACTTCTCCGACCATTTGCTGTACTTTCTACAAGATTGATGGACTGAACACATCGACTCTAGGCCGAGGGACTGATTACCTCAAACTCCTCCTCTCCTTACACCTTTCTTCTTTGTACTGGACTGATGAAGCCACTGTGTGGCGAAACGTTTCTTCAATAAAGATTCCCATATGTTGCATAAGTGTCTCAATCTTCACCATAACGTATTCTGGTGTGTTTTGGGTATATATATTTTTACCAGGAAGAGGTCACATGTTCGTCAAGAATGGAGTCGTGTAACTCGTCATCCCAGCGTCTACGAACAGCAAGTAAGATCTGATTGTTATCATTTATTACTGCCTGCCTTGTTAAACGTTTTTCAGAGCTCTTGAGGTGAGAGACTGTTAGCTGTCTGTGGACCAGGAAAGAGGTTCTATATCTCTTTAGTATCCTTGCAGCCTGCTCTTGAGCTCTGCTGTCAAGTCAACCCAGGTAACCCAGTTTTGTGCCACTGGTTTAATCCTTTCTCTGTAAACCAGTTAAAGTTCCTATGGTACCCACTACAACCTAAGGATTTGTTTTTATTATGATGCGCCTTTGTTCTCCAAAGAGTGCTTGTGTGACTTAAGGACTGCGACCGTTATCCTCTCTCTGCCAAAGTATTTAGTAAGGATTTAGGAAAGCATTGGTTTGGTAATAGAGTTGTGGATAAGTAGAACAGACTCTTGAGTAATGTTATTGAAGCTAAAACCTTCTGTATCTTTAAAAATTGGTTAGACATGTAAACAGATGCTCAAATCACCAGCCCTACACCTCACCACCAGTCTTCTCTACCTCATAATGTCATAATAGCTGATGATATATTTCTTTAACACAGGATAAGTAGTATTGTGTTTTTCTAGGTTGTAAATTATTCAATTATTTTGTGTTGAGACTATACTACAAGGAGTCGTCCTGAACATTTGATGTCTATAGTGTTCAGCTGTGTTCACCATGCTCAGTTACACCAGTCAAGTGTCTTAGTTCCTTGTGCAGTGCCTATGTATTGTTCCCAGTGTACACTCAGTTACCTGAGGTTGTAACTGAAGATTACTATGTTTACCACATCTCTGTACACTAAGGTTTTATTTTATGTATATTTTTAACTCAGTTTACAGTTCAACTTTAACTGACTATTTTGCCAGATTACTTGGTTATTTTCTGCAAGATTTCTGCTTGACTGGAACAGTCTCTTTTTTTTTTTGTTCTCAATATGAAATCGACTATGAAATCTACTTCTATCTGCATATAACAATACTGCGAGAGTACCTAAGTTAAGGTGTAATTTTGCAATTCATTCTGTTTTTTAGGCAGGTTTAAGTCCCTTTCATTGTGTTTAAGTGTCTTGTTTTGGACTTTTTTTTTATCAAGGTTTGCCTAGATTAATATTTGTGCCTCACTTATTAACTTTATTATTTTATCTTAATTTTGTCTAATAATCCATTACTATTGCAGGCTAGTGTGTACATTTCCTGCTTCTAAGGAGGCAAGGTTTTTATGGCAGTCTTACCTGCTTCACAGAATGCAGGTTTTATTGTGTGTAATAATACAGTTATCTCTGGCATTTGTGTCATCTGGTCTATATGAACATTTTATTTTCCCCCCGTTCTTACGGATGCCATTATTTTTACTGTTAATATGAGCATCTTTACACATGCATTTTCAGTTATAGAGGTGAATTTCACTCACTGTTGTTAATTAGCTTTTCCATAGTGTATCAGACAAGAACAGTTGGGTTCATTTTTCGTGCATCATTTCTTGAATTGATTCGTGTGTACATGCAATTTTTTGTTGAGAAGAGAAAGTTGCTCTTCTAATCTGTTTTAAATTCCTGAGAGCTTGTTTTCTCCTAATTATTACTCTCAAGTTATTTATAGTGACTGAAGAGTTAGGTTCAGTTTTCTAGTGACATTTTAATCTCTTGTATATTATTTTATTTTTAATCTTATGAATCACTGCGATTTTTTTACTTTGATCCATGATTATACATTGGCATTTTTGTGTGCTGTATCATTCAGATGTGTCGTTTCTCGTGTATTTTGTTTGTTGAATTATTTAATGTGAAAGACGATTTGGTCTACCGATTTAATTATTCTTGAGATTTTATTCTCTGTGCATTTTCATGTTTGTGCAGATTTGCTGTGCTTTTAGTCAGCTTTTCTTCTCTCCTTATTCAAGTACCAAACAAGCAGAGATCTCGTGTCTTTTGGGTTAATCCTGCATTCTTTGCCATTGTGTTTCCTGCCATTAGGTCGAGAGTCAGAAACCAGCTTAATTAACCTAACCAGAGACAGTTGTACAAGGTTTCTTTCAGCTGGTTTTGCGGACATCTTTCGTTCGTACTTCATAACATCTCCTCGCACTCTAATCCGTATTTATTGTTGAGAAAACTTGATAAGTGAAAATAGCACATGTCCTGTGTTATGGCAAAATTTCTGCCTTTGTCACCATCTATTAAAAATGGTACCACCTTCAGCTTTGTCCACGTTAACATCTATACACGCTGCTACGGATATGGAATCTTTATAATAATAATAAAATAATTATTTTTATACAAGTACATCTACAACGTATACAGACCAAGCTGACATCTATGACGGACTACTATACAGAAAGCCCCTTATTAGGCAGAGAATTTAGGGCAAATTAGGTCAAATTTGTTCCCAAAATGCGAACCACACTAGCGACTAACACCCAGGTAAGTGATAAGTGAACAGGGACACCAAGGGCAATCCTTCTCTGTGTCCAGCAACATTCTGACCCATAATGCTTACTTCGCTGCCTCGGTACCTGTATTGCACGAGTATGCTCCTCTTGCACGAGTTAACACTGTTGTAGGTCACAAATGTTGCTTTATATACAAATGAAACGACAATTCTTCCTTGTCACTCTTCAGTGATTATCGTGTCTAGTAAATACTAAGACAAAAGATCGTAAAGTAATAGTGCTACAATTATGACAGAACGAGCCATATCAGTTCTAGCTTCTGTATTACCCGTAACAAAAAGACATTTGTTATAGTAAAACACCATATTGTGCCTTACATAATAAAGCAGGTTACCCCACATGGGACTGCGGTGCTCGTGCCTGGGAGTTGTGGAGAAAATTCTCCAATAAAGAGGGTATCTCAGCCCTCTGAGGAACTAGCCCTCCCGGAAGGGGCTAGTGGACTCTTCCTGCCTCGGAAACAGTTTTATGGGGAACATATGTATGTTCCATAGTGTCACGAGGCACGCATTCCTCTCCTTGCCAGAGTTCTTGATCAACTACATAGTGAGGGTTAAACGAGAGTTTAACTTTTTCCCCTTAGCAGGAAAATTAAGAGAAAACCTGCGCCCTACTTTATCAACAAGTTGGGACTATTATGAATTCTAGTCTATAGCTAAACAACAAGAAACCTGCCCTCTTGTACTGAATATTGTTGCAATGTGTAGTAACGAATATATATAAAGCTGAACTCAGCAGTTCCTTTGTGCGGACGATGAGCTGGAGGGTGATAAGGCCTTAGAGTGCTTCAAGGAATGGACGAGACATGTGTGTCATGAGGGCGTTGCCTCCTTATCATTAAAAGACAAAGGGACAGTAGTGACCAGTGCATTCTTGACTCTTGTTCATTCTGACAATCTGGGGAAACTAGGAAAGTTAGACTAGTTTCCTTATACGAGTCAGGAAATTCGTGGTAGAACTAATCACATAGTGTTGATTGCGTCTCCGTGTTCTCCCTGCTGTGAATAATTCCACAAAACTATGAACAAATGATGGCACTGAATAACGAAGTGCAACCGGTATTGCAAGTGATTGCAACGAAAATTCCCGACGTAGTGGCGAACATTAGTCCAACATTCCCCGAGACACTCAAACCTTCAATCAAGCCACCGATATCGGCCTTAATGACGCTGTCAATGAAACAAGCTCAAGTTACACGAGCAAGGTAAGGTTTAATCCCACTTGTATCACCAAAACGAACTGCAGTCCTTGGGCAGACACAAGATGATTAGAGCTGTCCTATTCGAGGTCGTAATTTGAGGGCTTTACGCCCAAACCAAGTACCACTACGCATTTCAGATATTGAAATGCTGGATATACGCTCCTTTGGGGCAAATTGTTTCTAACACACTTGTTAATCAACAGCCCCTGTGGAATTTGGAACGGCACCCCGAAGGGATGTCCAGGGAGAGGCTGCTGGACATGGTGTTGTTAACAGATAAGTACCGATTGTTATATGTTTGTTTCATGCAGAAAAGTATACTTATCTAACCAGTTATCCACAAGAGTATGGTTCGCAAGTCCTCTCGTGGCATCCAGGCAGTTGTCGGGGTAGCAATAACTGGTCAAGTGCCAACTGACAGTTATCAGAATGTCTAGAACCCATCTCGGATGATCACTTGAGAATAATACTCAATACTCCAACCCAGTCAACGAAGAATGAAACATTTGGGAATCTTTACTGAGGAAACGTTTCGCAAACCAGTGGCTTCTTCAGTAGTCTTAAGACACATTGACTACAGGCTGAGGGACTGATTACCTCATTCTCCTCATCTTCCACAGTTCTTCTCTGTCTTGGACAGCAGAAGTCACTGATTAGCGAAACGTTTCCTCAGTAAAGATTTCCAAATGTTGCACAAGTGTCTCATTCTTCAAGTTGTCGGTTTTCTAAACCATTCAAACTCCATCCCCGTCCAGAGCTTCTTCGATGCCATTAGTCTGGAGACTTGCTAGCACCTCGGCGACCAGGTAACATCTGGCGTCTTTGACAAAGAGGTTTTCGGGGAAGAAGTAGATCAACGGTAACACAGCTGTTACTTTGCACACCCATTCCAGTGCAACTATAGGGCCTGTTATCGAAGCCACTATACCTGATAAACCTGTTTGTACATTCATGGACTCGGGAGTACAAGTGAATATAATTTCATCTAGTCTCTTCAAGGATAAGCAAATTCAATAAGTGATTTTCGTAGAACCTTACCACGTTATTACCCTCAACGAAGTGGCTGGTTCTGATTCTCTTGCCTTTTTTCAAGTCAAGTTTCCTGGTGACTTCCTCAGGAGATTCGCAACAATGATTGTTCCTAAAAATCGTAAATGACCCACTTCAGTGGCAAGCCCAGATTGGTGACTTAGTTGTTCCGTTCTGGGGTTAAAAACTCCGGGCTGAGTTTGAGATATGAGTAAGAAATTTTGATAGTAAATTTACAAGTAGTCAGGGCTGGTAATACTGCATTACCTGTCTGGAGACTCGAAACTCTAGTTTCTTTTTAGTAGGAAAATGGGGAGGGGGGTTGATGTCAGAGTCCACTCAGACAAAAACTAGGCTCTGACACTTCTTTTCACACAAATTTTTTAACAGGCTAAGAGGTGTTATCCTACCTCAGCTTATTTCAAAGCCCAATCCCCATGATGTAACCCACACCAGTCGACTAACATTCTTCTGTGATGGCTGCTAGTTCAAGTAATGCCTGCTCAAGGAATATCCTGTCGGAAAGCGACTAATTCGCAAGGCTCATATCATCTCTGGTGAATGTTACAAGCAATCTGCAGAGCAACACCACAGTAACAGGTAGCGCACTAACACCAGTATCAGTTGTGCCTCGGACTGTGATCACATTATTGTTAGAGTAACTCATGTAGAATCAAGTGTGTGCCCGTAAAACTATCCTTGCATGTTGAACGAGACAATAAGAACACTATTTTTTTTTGAACACTAATAGTCAGGTGTCAGAGGTGTTACTACTGGTATCCTGCTCAGGTAGGGGTTGAGTTGGACCAGCAGGCTGGGGCTATTTCCCTGGGAAAAAGAGTCTGTCCACAAGAGTATGAAAAGGAACTGCCCCCAACTGACATCTCAGGTGAAGTCAAGTTTTTTTGCAGGTATTAAGCAAAAAACAGAAAAGCTGTAGCTTTGAAAGGGAAAAAATGGATTATTAAATTCAATATCATACTATATCCCACCTGAACATGAAACCAGACCTTCTTACAGAGTTCCACATTTGAAGATTGCTATATATAGCAAATTAACTTGTTGATAAGATGCTTGATGACAAGATCATCACTCAGAAATCCACCCAAGAATGTGGATCTAATCTTAGTTCCCATGAAATACAGTACATGGTCCCCAATGAATGTCTTCCAAAAGCTGAATGATAAAACATTTCCAGATTGTTTTGCTTATCCAGACCTTGGTGACTTATTATGAATCACAGGTGACAATAAAAGATTCCCCACAACAGATTTGTTACAAAGGTTTTGACAAGTCCTTCTACATCTCTACAGGTCATTCTCATTTTCTCAAAACGGCTTTGGGGTTGTGGTCCAGTCCAATAACATTCTCGAGACTTTTGACAAATATCTTTATAGGTACTGATCTTATGGTATACTTAGACGTGTTAATCAGGATGAAAGATGCTGAGACTCGTCTCAAGAAACTAGACTTGACCCTTGGAAAGCTTGAACAAGCTAATTTAAAAATAACGCTCTCAAAGCATCAGTTCTTAAAGTCAAAAATCAAGTTTAATTGGTGATGTAATTAATCCTAGAAAGGTTATGACTGATCAAAGTAACAAGTGTCCAAATGTTTCCAACCCAAAAACTGCTGACACAGAGGTCAAGGAACCTGGTTAAATTACCCAGATGGCGTAAAAAAAAAAAAAATATCGGTGGTAATGAAGGTTCTGATATATAAATGAAATTGCACAAAAAAATATTATTTAATAAGCGAGGCAAATTATGAAAGTTATATTTTTCAAATAAATAATTTCTACTTAATAAAATTAAAAAAAAAAAAGGTACAGAAATCAGTTGAACTTCGAAGACATTATCCAAATTGTACATGAATGGTACAATACCGACAAGATGAAAATTAGTCACATGTACAACATCTGGGTATCTTTATTGTAGACGTTTCGCCATCCAGTGGCTTTATCAATACAGATTCTAGGACATAACTTGAAGACAGTAGAACTATATACGGATGGGGTAATCAGTCCCTCAGCCTTGGAGTTGGTGTTAAGAGCACCACCGTAGTTGTAGATATATATAACTACGGTGCATGTGTCTAATTTTTATTATCCAAATTACTCTAACATCAAAAAACCCTAATTTTGATGTTGTATCAAAAATGAATCATCATTTCTCCAAAACCTTAAGTGAAAATGTTTTCAATGAAAATCTTTAGTTCCCTAATGAGATCTTTATTAAAATTGTCTGTTACTTTTTTTTTTATTTCAGACAGATTTTTATTTTATTATTTTGTTATTATATATTTTATTTTATGCTTTACGGCGTATAATACGCACTTTCAGGCTTGTATGACTGTATTTTGACTCGCTAAATCGTAATGACACGATTGGAAACTAACCATACCACGGGCGGGGATTGAACTCCTCGAGTTCAATCCCCACCCGTGGTATGGTTTGTTTACAATCGTGGCATTACAATTTCGTGAGTCATGTTGACGGCCGCGCTGGCGATATTCATCTGTAAAAACTTGAATTTGTGGTCACAGTGGTGTCTATGCTAACCTTCCTATGGTGTATAAATATACCTAGTTGGATGAATCTTATTGTAGCCAGCTGGCCCAGTGGCTAACGCGCTGGCCTGGAATTTTACGACTCACTCGCCACGAGTTCAAGCCCCACCCGTGGTATGGACTATATTCTTCATACAAACGGATTCAATAAACTATTATGAATTTGAATGCTACTTGTGTTTTCCGGATTCGCTCTACACAAATTTGTTTTGGGGTAATACCCAAAATAGTTCGCCGACTTCTGCGTATAGAAATATTTGTTGGCTTGACATGATTTTACAGAACCTTGATTGCCAATTTTTCTTCCACTGCTGAGCTAAATTAGTTGAACTGCGTTTAAAGATTGCTACTCTCTCTCTCGTGTGTGTGTACTCACCTAGTTGTGGTTGCAGGGGTCGAGTCATAGCTCCTGGCCCCGCCTCTTCACTGGCCTCTACTGGGTCACTCTCCCTGCTCTATGAGCTTTATCATACCTCTTCTTAAAGCTATGAATGGATCCTGCCTCCACTACATCACTTCCCAAACTATTCCACTTCCCGACCACTCTGTGACTGAACTCCGTCTGCGGTTTTCTTTGCCCTTCCCCAATCTTCATGACTTTGCACTTGGTGGGGTTGAACTCCAGGAGCCAATTGCTGGACCAGGCTTGCAGCCTGTCCAGATCCCTTTGTAGTTCTGCCTGGTCCTCTTCCGATTGAATTTTTCTCATCAACTTCACATCATCTGCAAACAGGGACACTTCGGAGTCTATTCCTTCCGTCATGTCGTTCACAAATACCAGAAACAGCACCAGTCCTAGGACTGACCCCTGTGGAACCCCACTAGTCACAGGCGCCCACTCTGACACCTCGCCACGTACCATGACTCGCTGCTGTCTTCCTGACAGGTATTCCCTGATCCATTGTAGTGCCTTCCCTGTTATCCCTGCCTGGTCCTCCAGCTTCTGCACTAATCTCTTGTGTGGAACTGTGTGTGTGTGTGTGTGTGTGTGTGTGTGTGTATGAGAGAGAGAGAGAGAGAGAGAGAGAGAGAGAGAGAGAGAGAGGAATGAGAGTACTAACCTATATGTGATTGCATGGGTCGAGTCTCAGCTCTTGGCCCCACTTCTTTGCTAGTCGGTACTAGATTCACTCTCTTCTGGTTTCGAGAGCCTAATCGTGCCTTTTCTTAAAGCTATGTATGCATCCTGCTTCTATCACTTCATTCGCCAGGTAGTTCCTCTTCCCAAGTATTATAAGACTGAAGAAATACTTCATAACGTCCTTGTGAATCATCTGAATTTTCAGTTTCCATTTGTGCCCTCGTGTTCTGTATCCAGGCTCTCAAACAATCTATCCCTATTCCTCTTAGCTCTGGACTAGTTTCGTTGCTAACCACTACCCTTTATCCAATATCTTGACATGCTTGACCAGGTGTGGGATCCATACTGGTGCCTCATGCTCCAGTATGGGCCTGAGGTAGACGGAATATAGTGTCATGAATGACTAATTACTTAGATATCTAAAAGCTAGTTCTAGATTTGCCAGACGTGCATTTGCAGCAGTAGTAACGTGGTTGATATACACCTAAGGAAATATGCTCGGCACAATTCTCACCCCAAGATCCTTCACCTTGAGTGACGTTTGTAACCTTTACCCCACAAGCCTGTACTCCACCTGCAGTCTTCTTTGCTATTCCCCAAACTTCATAGCTTTGCACTTGTTTGGGTAAAACTCCACTAGCTACTTGTCAAATGAGACCCTGCTACTTGTCCAGATCTATTTGTAGACTTCTCTGGTCGACTTATGCTTACATTCTCTTCATTAGCTTCACATCATTTGTGAACAGGGATACCTCTGACTATCCCTTCCGTCCTGTCATTCACATATACACGAAATAGCACTGGCGCAAGTACTGATCCTTGTGGAACCCCACTCGTCACATACACGTATTCCGACAACTTTTCATGGACAGTCACTCGTTGTTTCCTTCCTGTCAAATATACCTTGATTCATTTTTAGTGTTTTCCCTGTTATGATTACTACCCTAGTTTTAAACCAGTATTTTGCCCGGTACTGTGTTAAAAGCCTTACTGCAGTCCAAGAAAATGCAATCTACCCAGCCCTCTCTCTCCTGCTTTACTTCTCTTGCTTTGTCGTAGAACTCCAGTAGGTTTGTAATACAAGATTTACCATGTCTAGAGCTGTGTTGGTTGTCGTGTGTAACCCCACTACTTTCTATGTACTCCACCACTCTTCTCCGTAACTTTACATACTATATATGTCAGTGACACTGGATTGTTGTTTAATGCTACCTGTGTATCTTCTTTCTTAATTTTTTTTTTACTATATTTGCTGTCTTCCACACTTTAGACAGTTGCCCTTATACGATAGATTTGTTTGAAGACAGCGGCACACACAGTGCCTGTGGGCCCTCCACCTTCAAGGTATCTAGTTTACCTAGATACCTCGATGGTGGTGGGCCCAGATAACATCTGGTGTGTGTGTAGGCACGTGTGTGTATTCACATGCGTGCAAGCATGCCTGAATGCATGCATGTGTGTGCGAGAATGTGTGTGAGAGCGGACGAACATTTGTGCTGGTGTGGTACGCGTTCATGCTCCCTTGTTTGCATTCGTAGTTGAGCACAGTTTTTAGAAATATATTTTCCCTCGTAGCTCTTAAGCTGCGTGTGTGCATCTCATCATTTTACATTCAACATTCAACTAGAAACAGCCTGTTTTATGCACTATTTATACAGGTAACCCAACCTTATCTGCTGCTTACTCAAGAATAGTTAACTACGAGTATCTGCTGTCTCTTGTAGAAGTCTTGCTCTACGACTGCCCACTAAAGATGGACTACGTAGACATCAATATTAGAGCAAGGCTTTAATATTTCTAAACTTTAAGCTAGAATTAGTCTCTATTACCTATTTTTACTACCAGTTATCATCATCTTTATATATAACAATTTGCATCATCCAATAACTGTCTACGTCACGACAAAAGTCGCTCACTGAGTCTAAAATCTCACAAGCCTGGAGTAATGATTACCAATCAGAGACAATTGGGTGTCAAACAAGTTTTTTACACTACGTAACCTGACGTCTATAAATAGGCTAGTGTGCCTCCAGTCCTCTTGGCTGGATCTCTGTCTTAACTGTCATGAAAATTGAGTCTTTGCAACTGGTTTCGTCCTAATGTCCCTTTATATTAAACATTTGGTCACCTAAATTCCTGAGCACTGAAAATACCATGTACACCACCACAACATACCATGTACACCACCACAACATACCATGTACACCACAACATACCACGTACACCACTACACTACCACATCCTTTACTACGTACACCTCAATACAATACTATGTATACAAGTATCACTATAGAAAGCCAAGCACACCACCACACAATACCATATACATCACACAAAATGCACAAGATACCATACCATGTATACCGCCATACAGTACCATGCACACTACCATAGAACACTATGCACACCACAACACAATACCATGCACACCACCATAGAACACTATGCACACCACAACACAATACCATATACACCACAACACAACACCATATACACCACCACACAATACCATATACATAACCACACAATACCATATACATCACTACACAAAATGCACAACACAACACCATACCATGCACATCACCACACAGTATCATGTACACCACCACACAATGCCATGCACACCACCACCACAATACCATACACACCACCACACTATAACATTGACACCAGCACACAATACCATGCGCACCACCATACAATACCATGCATACCAACACGCAATACATGTACACCACCACACAATACATGCACACCACCACACAATACATGCACACCACCACACAATACATGCACACCACCACACAATACATGCACTCCACCACACAATACATGCACTCCACCACACAATACATGCACTCCACCACACAATACATGCACTCCACCACACAATACATGCACTCCACCACACAATACATGCACTCCACCACACAATACATGCACTCCACCACACAATACATGCACTCCACCACACAATACATGCACTCCACCACACAATACATGCACTCCACCACACAATACATGCACTCCACCACACAATACATGCACTCCACCACACAATACATGCACACCACCACACAATACATGCACACCACCACACAATACATGCACTCCACCACACAATACATGCACACCACCACACAATACATGCACACCACCACACAATACATGCACACCACCACACAATACATGCACACCACCACACAATACATGCACACCACCACACAATACATGCACACCACCACACAATACATGCACACCACCACACAATACATGCACACCACCACACAATACATGCACACCACCACACAATACATGCACACCACCACACAATACATGCACACCACCACACAATTCAACAGTTACTCACCACTAGAAATCCCTTCCAATGGTACCGTCATCAATAACCAAAATTACTCACAACTTCACTAATCTCACTTCATTAGCATATCTCGATTTTCAAGTTTTTTCCCCGTAAGGTGTTCATCGACCGTAATAAATCTTGGGCCACAACTACACTTTTTTTTGGAGCCCCGCGGGCAGTAAATAACAGCGGATATTATTCTTGGCCTTTATTTGCCTCTGTTATGTAACCCATAATCTCCTCTTCAGGCTGGAGGTATTTACAAACATAGGACGTTGAGTGGAGGACTTATTATGAAAGATTGATGTATATACTAATAATATGCTAATAATGATACAATGTAATGCATATTTTAATGTGTTGTGACCACCAGGGAAGTTATCACGTCAAGTTGACGTGATAACTTGGAGTAGTTATCACGTCAAGTTGACGTGATAACTACTTCCACGTGGTGACTCAGGTGGAAGTAGTAGAAGTTATTGTAGTGGTACTAGTAGTAGTAGTTGTTGAAGTACTAGTAGAAGTTGTAGTTGTGCTAGTAGTTTGTAGTGGTACTAGTAGTAGTTGTACTAGTAGTATTTGTAGTGGTACTAGTAGTTGTTGTAGTGGTACTAGTAGTTGTTGTAGTGGTACTAGTAGTTGTTGTAGTGGTACTAGTAGTATTTTGTAATGTGTATATACTAATATAGTTGTTGTACATGTAGTAGTATGTTGTGACTGAGTATCAGTAGTTGTGTAGTAGTATGTCAGTACGTAGTAGTTGTGGTGATAGGTGGTAGTAAGTTATTGTAGTGGTACTAGTAGTAGTAGTTGTGAGTACTAGTAGTTGTAGTGTGCTAGTAGTTGTAGTGTACTAGTAGTAGTAGGGTACTAGTAGTAATAGTTGTTGCAAAGGTAGTAGTAGTTGTTGTGGTACTATTAGTAGTTGTTGTTGTGCTAGTAGTAGTAGTTGTTGTGGTGCTAGTAGTAGTTGTTGTTGTGGTGCTAGTAGTAGTAGTAGTTGTGGTACTAGTAGTAGTAGTTGGGTTGGTACTAGTAGTAGTAGTTGGGTTGGTACTAGTAGTAGTAGTTGTAGTGGTACTAGTAGTAGTGGTACTAGTAGTAGAAGTTGTAGTGGTACTAGTAGTTGTAGTGATACTAGCAGTTGTTGTAGTGATACTAGTTGAAGTTGTAGTGATACTAGTAGTAGAAGTTGTTGTAGTGGTGCTAGTAGTTGTTGTGGTACTAGTAGTAGTTGTTGTGGTACTAGTAGTAGTTGTTGTAGTGATATAGTACAGTAGTTGTTGTAGTGGTACTAGTAGTATGAGTGGTACTAGTAGTGTAGTAGTAGTGGTACTAGTGCAGTAGTAGTTGTAGCTAGTATAGTTGAGTGGTACTAGTTAGTAGTAGTGTGTGGTACTAAGTATGTGTGTACTAGTAGTAGTAGTTGTAGTGGTACTAGTTGTAGTAATAGTTTTGGTGATAGTATTAGTAATAGTTGTAGAAGTAACAGCAGCAGCAAAAGTACTACTAGTAGAGGTAGTAGCACCAGCAGCAGCAGTGGCTGAAGCAGGAACAGCAGCAGCAGCAGCAGCACCAATAGTAATTTAACTACATAAATTAAATTACATCTGAAAGTGGCGAACTAACTAAAACCATCTCGTTCCTGTAAACTCTGACGACCCGGTGATGTCAGTGTTAGTTCTAGCAAGGTTCAACCCGGTGATGTCAGTGTTAGTTCTAGCAAGGTTCAACCCGGTGATGTCAGTGTTAGTTCTAGCAAGGTTCAACCCGGTGATGTCAGTGTTAGTTCTAGCAAGGTTCAACCCGGTGATGACAGTGTTAGTTCTAGCAAGGTTCAACCCGGTGATGTCAGTGTTAGTTCTAGCAAGGTTCAACCCGGTGATGTCAGTGTTAGTTCTAGCAAGGTTCAACCCGGTGATGTCAGTGTTAGTTCTAGCAAGGTTCAACCTGGTGATGTCAGTGTTAGTTCTAGCAAGGTTCAACCCGGTGATGTCAGTGTTAGTTCTAGCAAGGTTTAACCCGGTGATGTCAGTGTTAGTTCTAGCAAGGTTCAACCCGGTGATGTCAGTGTTAGTTCTAGCAAGGCTCAACATTACCAGAACCTTCAAGACGAAGAACAACCCAAAGTTCTGTGAAACAGTGACTGTAGTGACGATCGGTGGAGATACTTAATTCTGACTACATCGTTGATTTCTTGTTTGTTAACTTTCTTCACTTTAGGGAAGATCATCAGATGTTAGAGGCGTTGCTTGTGTTCTCTCTCACTACCCGGCTTCTAACCAGTCAAACTGTTGGTGTTTACTCTGGAAGTAGTAGTAGAGTAGCAACAATAGTACTAGTAGTTGTAGTAGCAATAGTAGTAGTTGTTGTAGTAGCAATAGTAGAAGCTGTAGTAGGTGGTAGTAGTAGTACTAGTTGTTGTAGTAATACTTGTAGCAGTAGTAGTAGGAAGATAAGTAGTAGTAATAGTAGTTATAGTAGTAGCAGCAGCAATAGTAGTAGCACTAGTAGTACCATAGGAGCAAAGTGGTTATAAGTTCCAAAAAAAGGTTCTGGAATTCTATTATTTTGCAGTGGTAAACAGCGCGGTGGTGTACCTCAGGGTAGCGTCTTGGCTCCTAACCTTCTCCCGTCACTGGTAAACAGTGCGGTGGTGTACCTCAGGGTACCGTCTTGCTCCTACCTTCTCCCGTCACTGGTAAACAGAGCGGTGGTGTACCTCAGGGTAGCGTCTTGGCTCCTAACCTTCTCCCGTCACTGGTAAACAGTGCGGTGGTGTACCTCAGGGTACCGTCTTGGCTCCTAACCTTCTCCCGTCACTGGTAAACAGTGCGGTGGTGTACCTCAGGGTAGCGTCTTGGCTCCTAACCTTCTCCCGACACTGGTAAACAGTGCGGTGGTGTACCTCAGGGTAGCGTCTTGGCTCCTGACCTTCTCCCGTCACTGGTAAACAAAGCGGTGGTGTACCTCAGGGTAGCGTCTTGGCTCCTGACCTTCTCCCGACACTGGTAAACAGTGCGGTGGTGTACCTCAGGGTAGCGTCTTGGCTCCTAACCTTCTCCCGACACTGGTAAACACAGTGCGGGTGAAGGTGGGTGTACCTCAGGGCACCGTCTTGGCTCCTAACCTTCTCCCGTCACTGGTAAACAGTGCGGTGGTGTACCTCAGGGTAGCGTCTTGGCTCCTAACCTTCTCCCGTCACTGGTAAACAGTGCGGTGGTGTACCTCAGGGTACCGTCTTGGCTCCTAACCTTCTCCCGTCACTGGTAAACAGTGCGGTGGTGTACCTCAGGGTAGCGTCTTGGCTCCTGACCTTCTCCCGTCACTGGTAAAAACTCCAGTCAGGTCACGACCAAATTATCACTTTAGTGTATATTTATGTCCAGAAGAAGACAATTAAAAGTGAGGTTTGGACCTGGGAATTAATGGATCAGCTTAACTTCTGACATTTGGCGAAGGCTAGAGGCATCCAGGCTTCATGCCTTATGTGAGACTTGTAAAAAGAGTCGAGGTGGGTGTTGTCTGGTGTTGAAATGGTTGTGTGTGTGTGTGTGTGTGTACTCACCTAGTTGTACTCACCTAGTTGTGGTTGCAGGGGTCGATACATAGCTCCTGGCCCCGCCTCTTCACTGGCCGCTACTGGGTCATTCTCCCTGCGCCATGACCTTTATCATACCTCTTCTTAAAGCTATGTATGGAACCTGCCTCCACTACATCGTTTCCCAAGCTATTCCACTTCCCGACCACTCTGTGACTGAAGAAATACTTCCTAACATCCCTGTGTGTGTGTGTGTGTGTGTGTGTGTGTGTGTGTGTGTGTGTGTGTACTCATCTACTTGTGAATGCAGGAGTCGAGTCACAGCTCCATGCCCCACCTCTTCGCAGGTTGTTACTTAGTTCACTATCTCACTACTCCAAGAGTTTTATCGTACCTCTTCTTCAAGCTATGTATGGATCCTGCCTCCACTACATCACTCTCCAGATTGTTCCACTTCTGGCAACTCTATGATTGATGAAATACTTTCTAACATCCCTGTGGCTCATCTGAGTTTTCAACTTCCAGTTGTGACCCCTTGTTGCTGTGTCCCATCTCTGAAACATTCTGTCCCTATCCACCTTGTCAATTCCACTCAGTATTTTGTATGAGGTTATCATGTTCTTCCCTATCCCTCCTGTCCTCCACTATCGTCAGGATGATTTCAATTACCCTCTTCACATTGGACACGCCCACTCTCCTTATGTCTTTATCATGTCTCCTCTAACCATCCTGTCCTCCAGTGTCGTCAGACCGATTTCCCTTAACCTTTCTTCGTAGGACAATCCCCTTAGCTCTGGAACTAGCCTTGTTGCAAACCTTTGCACTTTCTCTAATTTCTTGACGCTGCTGTGTGTGTGTGTGTGTGTGTGTGTGTGTGTGTGTGTGTGTGTGTACTCACCTAGCTGTAATAACCAATCTGTGGTTGCAGGGGTCGTGTCATACCTCCTGGCCCCGCCTCTTCACTGGCCTCTACTGGGTCACTCTCCCTGCGCTATGAGCTTTATCATACCTCTTCTTAAAGCTATGTATGGAACCGGCCTCCACTACATCGCTTCCTAAACTATTCCACTTCCCGACCACTCTGTGACTGAAGAAATACTTCCTAACATCCCTGTGATTCATCTGAGTCTTCAACTTCCAACTGTATCCCCTTGTTGCTGTGTCCCATCTCAGGAACATTCTGTCTCTGTCCACCTTGTTAATTCCTCTCTGTATTTTATATGTCGTTATCATGTCCCCCATATCTCTCCTGTCCTCCAGTGTCGTCAGGTCGATTTCAATTAACCTCTCCTCGTAGGTCATACCCCTTAGCTCCGGGACTAGTCTTGTTGCAAACCTTTGCACTTTCTCTAGTTTCTTTACGTGCTTGAATAGGTGAGGATTCCAAACTGGTGCTGCATACTCCAATATGAACGATTACTTATTAAGATGTCGGAATGCTGTTCTTAGGTTTGCTAGGCGCCCGTATGCTGCAGCAGTTATTTGGTTGATATGCACCTCAGGAGATGTGCCTGGTGTTATACTTACCCCAAGATCTTTTTCCTTGATTGAGGTTTGTAGTCTCTGGCTCCCTAGACTGTACTCCGTCTTCGGTCTTCTTTGCCCTTCCCCAATCTTCATGACTTTGCACTTGGTGGGGTTGAATTAGAGGAGCCAATTGCTGCACCAGGCTTGCAGCCTGTCCAGATCCCTTTGTAATTCTGCCTGGTCCTCGTCCGATTGAATTCTTCTCATCAACTTCACATCATCTGCAAACAAGGACACTTAGGAGATTATTCCTTCCGTCATGTCGTTCATAAATACCAGAAACAGCACCGGTTCTAGGACTGACCCCTGTAGAACCCCACTCGTCACAGGCGCCCACTCTGACACCTCGCCACGTACCATGACTCGCTGCTGTCTTCCTGACATGTATTCCCTGATCCATTGGAGTGCCTTCCCTGTTATCCCTGCCTGGTCCTCCAGCTTTTGCACTAATCTCTTGTGTGGAACTGTGTCAAACGCCTTCTTACAGTCCAAGAAAATGCAATCTACCTACCCTCTCTCTCTTGTCTTACTGCTGTCACCCTGTCATAGAACTCCAGTAAGTTTGTGACACAGGATTTCCCGTCCCTGAAACCGTGTCGGCCGTCGATGATAAGCTCATTCTTTTCTAGGTGCTCCACTACTCTTCTCCTGATAATCTTCTCCATGACTTTGCATACTAAACATGTCAGTGACACTGTGTGTGTGTGTGTGTGTGTGTGTGTGTGTGTGTGTGTGTGTGTACTCACCTAGTTGTACTCACCTAGTTGTGGTTGCAGAGGTCGATTCATAGCTCCTGGCCCCGCCTCTTCACTGGCTGCTACTGGGTCTCTCTCCCTTCGCCATGAGCCTTATCATACCTCTTCTTAAAGCTATGAATGGATCCTGCCTCCACTACATCGCTTCCCAAACTATTCCACTTCCTGACCACTCTGTGACTGAAGAAATACTTCCTAACATCCCTGGGTGTGTGTGTGTGTGTGTGTGTGTGTGTGTGTGTGTGTCTGTATGTCTGTGTACTCACGTATATGTACTCACCTATGTGTGGTTGAAAGAGTCGAGTTTCAGCTCCTGGCCCCGCCTCTTCGCGTATCGCTACTAGGTTCGCTTCTGGCTTCGAGAGCCTTATCATACCTCTTCTTAAATCAATGAATGAATCCTGCCTCTGCCATTTTGTTCATCAGGTCGTTCCACTTGCTGTTCACTCGAAAGCTGAAGACATACTGCCTAACATCCCTGTGACTTATCTATGTATTCGACTTCCGTCTGTGTCGTCGTGTTCCTGCTTCCCATCTCTCAAAAAACCCGTTCCTATACATCCTATTAATTACTCTCAGCATTTTGTGTACTATTAGCATATCACCCTAGTTCTCAGTCCCTCTTATACCATTAGTTTTAGCTCCGTTAATTTCTCCTCATAGGACTTGCTTGATCAGGTGTGGGTTACACTTTGCTGTTGTATACTCCAATATGGTCCTGACGTATTCCGAATGCTGTGTCATGATTGATGCTTTGCTGAGATAACTGAAAGCTAGTCTTAGATTCGACAGAAGTGCATTTTCTGCAGAAGTTATTCAGCTGACGTGCGCCTCAGGCGATATGCTAAGTGAAATGCTCACCCCGAGGCCCACCTTGATTGAGGTTTGCAGCATTTGAATGAGGTTTGCAGAGTTTAACCCCATCTTTCCTCCCGGGCCTGTACTCTGTCTGTGGTCTTTTTATGCCCATACCCATCTACGTAACTCTGCTCTTGGCGGGGTTGAATTCTATCAGCCACATGTCATACCAGACCTACAACCTGTCCAGGTCCATCTGATTTTTTTTTCTGATCCTCACCTGTTTGTATCCTCCTCAATAGTTTCACTACTTATTCTTGTGGAACCCCATTCGTCACCTGTACCCATTCTGACACCTCTTCCCGGACAATTACTCATTGTTTCGTTTTTGTTAGGTGTTCCTTGATCCATTGCAGTACCTTTTTTTTTTCAGCCTACTCCTTTAGGTTTCGTCTCAGTCTCTCATGCCTTTTTATAGTCTAAAAATATGCAAATCTACCCATCCTCTCTTCCCCAGTAGGATTGTGACACAAGATTTACCATCTCTAAAGCAGTGTTGGTTATCGTTTATGATCCTATTCCTTTTCAGATGTTCAACTACTTTTCTCTTGATTAACGTCTCCATAAACTTGTATACTAGAGTATGAACGTCAGTGACTCTGGCCTGTACTTAACACTACCTCTGTCCCCTTTCTTACAGTAAATACTGGCACTACATTTGCTCTTTTCCTCACTTGTGGTAGTTGACTCGTTGAAGAGTCTGGCAAGTGGCTCACACAATGATTTCTCTCTCTCTCTCTCTCTCTCTCTCTCTCTGAAATATTATCTGGTTTCATTCCCTTCTACGTCTCTCTGGTATCACCCAGTTTACTTTGTGATTAACTTCCTAAAATTTCTTGCTAAACTCCTCACAGACTTCCTGGTCGTTCTTAGTGAGCTCTTCTTCCTTCTTCAGTCTGATTACCTATATCTCAGGTCTGAATTTGGCTTTCGATGTTATGTCATTCTCAAATTGTCGCTGAGTCTCTCTTTCTTAGCCCTACATATTCGTTTCTGGATTTTCTACTCATTTTTTTTTTCCTGTGTTCTTTGCTTTCTCCATTTCTTTCATGTTCTAGCATTTATAGCCTTTGTTTCTCTTCACCCTGAAAGAATCATGGGTTCATTCTGTCCTTCCAATTGCTTTTTTGATTCCTAGGTATGGATTTCTCCTCCGCCTTCCATTAGTATTATTATAATCAAAAGAAGCGCTAAACCACAAGGGTTATACAGCCTCTGCCTCCCAGCACTTGCCAGGTAGATATTCCATCATCTCATTCGCTGTCTTCCCTTTCAATTTCTTTTGTCACTGCACCTCATCCAAGAATTGCCTTATGACTGTGCAGTCACCTCTTTCGAAGCCTGGTTTCTCTCGTCTTTTTTCATGTCTCTTTTTCAAGCATACTTCCACAAGATATTCAAAACAACCCTGATGGAGCTCTCATATTCAATATCCCGTATATCTAAGTCTCTCAGGGTGAATACAAGGCCTAGCCTTGCTGGTTCATCCCCTCCACTATATAGTTGTTTTCCCTGACTTGTTGGTGAAGGAATTCTTTCATTACTACCTCTAGCATCTTAGCTTCAGGATCGCCCAGTCGTTGCTCATTGTTCTTCTGGTCACCTCTGCCATCGTATCCACCATCGCTCTATTGATGTTGTTGATGTTATTGTTGTTGATGTTATTGTTGTTGATGTTATTGTTGTTGATGTTATTGTTGTTGATGTTATTGTTGTTGATGTTATTGTTGTTGATGTTATTGTTGTTGATGTTATTGTTGTTGATGTTATTGTTGTTGATGTTACTGTTGTTGATGTTAATGTTGTTGATGTTATTGTTGTTGATGTTACTGTTGTTGTTATTGTTGTTATTGTTGATATTTGTGTGTGTGTGTGTGTGTGTGTTTCATTGTATATATTCCACTTGGGGTAAATACACTGAAAAACATTTATCTCAAAACGTATTTTCACCGAAAGGTGTATATCTCAGTGTGCATACAGCGAAAGTTCCGTATCTCTCAGTGGTATATGTTACGAGCGTTATATACCAACCACTGTGTATTTTTCAGTGTATATTCACCGAGGAGCGTATATCTCTTAATGCGCTTGACTGATGGTGTACAGGTGACATGCAGCGTTAATGACCCTGTGTAATTGTTAAACTTTAAGCCTAATTAACCAGACCTCTGGCAAGATTGAGTACATGAGGTGTAGAAAGTCTTGGTAGAAACTGCTAAGGAATTCATTCTCCACACCATTACATAATGGGTGTAACAGAATGACTCAAGGTCTACCAGTGCAAATAAGAAACTCATATCTCTCATCTTTACTCACGAAGCTGCTTCATAAGTGAGACATTTGAGGCAGTTTCTCTTCTCCAGATCCACGCCCTGTATGCTATTAGACCTGCTGGAGTCTCCTTCCTTAGTGAGACACTCGTGGCAGTTAGTCTTATCCAGATCAACGCCACGTATACTTCCAGACCTGCTGAAACTCCTTCCATACCTGGACTCTCCATCCAGAACTGCTGGAATTTCCTTTCTTAGTGAGACACTTGCTTCAGTTTCTACTCTCCAGATCCAAACTCTTTCCGCTTCCAGAACTGCTGAAGACTCTGTCTAGAGCTGCTAAAATATCTTGCCTAAGTGAGATACTTGTGTCAATTTCGTCTAGCCAAGTCCACGCCTTTTCTGCTTTCAGATTTGCTGAAGTCTTCTTGCAGACCTGCTGAAGTCTTCTTGCAGACCTGCTGGAATCTCCTTTCAGATTAAGTAATTACAAACATGCATATATTGTAGTTATACTAAAGTGGAGGAATACCAGGTTTACCTGGCAAATGTTGCAGAGAAATACCAGGGTTACCTGGCAAATGTTGCAGAGAAATACCAGGTTTACCTGGCAAATGTTGCAGAGAAATACCAGGTTTACCTGGCAAATGTTGCAGAGAAATACCAGGGTTACCTGGCAAATGTTGCAGAGAAATACCAGGTTTACCTGGCAAATGTTGCAGAGAAATACCAGGTTACCTGGCAAATGTTGCAGAGAAATACCAGGTTTACCTGGCAAATGTTGCAGAGAAATACCAGGTTTACCTGGCAAATGTTGCAGAGAAATACCAGGTTTACCTGGCAAATGTTGCAGAGAAATACCAGGTTTACCTGGCAAATGTTGCAGAGAAATACCAGGTTTACCTGGCAAATGTTGAGAGAAATACCAGGTTTACCTGGCAAATGTTGCAGAGAAATACCAGGTTTACCTGGCAAATGTTGCAGAGAAATACCAGGTTTACCTGGCAAATGTTGCAGAGAAATACCAGGTTTACCTGGCAAATGTTGCAGAGAAATACCAGGTTTACCTGCAAATGTTACTGAGAAATATAACAGAGACACAGATTGTAGAACAAGATTTTACTGTGATAATATTTTATCAATACATGATAAAACTCTGCACATAAAACATTGTTAGATTAAAGACTTAATTTATAAAAAAGGTATCTCCTCATTACGCATCCAAACTGTACAGTCATTAAGCACGAAAACATCATTACTTTGTGTTGCATAATGGGTCTTGTGTTAGATAGCATTGTCTTCTCTCTCTCTCTCTCTGTAACAATCACAACACACACAACCAATGTGGAAATGCCAGTAAATAGTAAAACAAAATCTGTGATTATTGTTAGAGCAAAATGCAAGTCTCATACTGCCCTGAAATGCAGCGTTATACCTGAGGCGCTCTACAGAGCCTGTGCAATGGAAATGGTTGCTGCCCTACACAGGATAATCCTAAATCTACTGAATTATGCCGTATTTACCGATTTTCTCATTAATACTGGCATCATTCTCTTGAGAAAGTAAATTTCCGACTTAAACTTTCTTCCGTTATGCAATAGAAATTTTCCCAGTAATTTATTGTTTTGTTTCCAGTTGTTATTGTTCTTGCTTCTTCTGCCTCGTTGGTTGTCGCAGTGGTCGAAATTGTCTTGTTTTTCTTTTGATCGTTCTAATGTCTTCTCTCATTTCTTTGGGATACACGTTCTTGACAGTCGTGTTTTTCTGGAGGAGAACGTTGAACATCTGTTGTTGCTCATGCAGGTGTTTAACTGTTGTACTTATTATTACACAATACCGACAAGATAAAGAATTAGACACCTGTGCAACATCTGGATATCTTCATTTTGATGGCGAAACGTCTACAAATAGACCCAGATATTGCACATGTTTCTAATTCTTCATATTGTACCTATGCAACATCTCGTCCCTACTTCAGGCTTCGGTCTGGGGCTCCTAATTATGTCTTTCACTCTTGTTTGCTTGAGTACTTCCACTCGTGGGTTTAGTCAGCGCGGAAGCTGACTGCTTCCGAGTGTCGCCGGTTCAATTTTTTGAGTTTCACGAGACACTGAACCTCGTCTCCAGACATCACGACTTGATTCTCCTTTGTGAGCTCCAGCTTTTATATTAATTTAGCAAAACAATGGAGTTGATTATTAGATATTTCCTCAGTAATGTTGTTTATATCATGCAATTCAATTTCCCGTCAGCCTCACGGCGAAGAAATAATACTTCGATCGCGCATGAAATCTGATAATAGCGTGAAATTCTTCCTCATGTAAACCATTGTAAACCATTAATATATGATATGTGTTTTGTTTTTGTTAAGGAGGACCTGCATATTAAAGCATCCGGGATAGTATACCAAGGTATATTTAGCGTATCATAACGAGGAAACAGTGTTGAGAGTGATGGTGCTAAGTTCTCAGTCTCCTGGATCTCCATGAAGAGCCTTGCAATTGCAATACTCAGGGAGGCTGTTCATTGCAATCACAAAACTCTGTAACAATTATATGCCTTGTGAAGTTAAAGTTGACATAGAGATCTTTAATATCTTTTAATTCTTTTCAACAAGTTGGAGTAAATGTTGGAGTGCAGTATCTTCTTTGAATAAATGCTTGAAGTGTGTGGGTATCATGCCCACCATCTTGGTCACGAAGCAGTCAGCACCCACACCACAGGTTGATAAGTTTCCTGATAATCTCCTCAGCATCTCTACAGCTGATCTTGTTATCTACAACACCAGCACTCATTACACTTATGATGCTCAGCTCTGTGTTGATATAATTTGCCAGCAATTTGGTCGTTATCTCTGTTTACCAAGGCGTGCACGCCGCCCTAATGACATAGCAGCAGGAGTTTAACATCATTTATAACAGGAGAGAATTACATACAAGGAAAGTGCTTTTAAACACACACACACACACACACACACACTTCCCATTAAACTATGACAAGACTAGAATTAAATGCTAAAAATAATGAGAAAATAATCTCTTTTTAACTTCAAAATGAGTCGACTAAAACAAGAAGTCGTGATATTCTGTAATTACGATCAACTGGTCAACTCTGCGCTGGCTTACGAGATGCTGGATAATAGCCCATTGATTACCATGGCAACCTCTCCTTGTGACAGTGGTTATAAGATGATGTTTCCTGCCCATTGATTACCATGGCAACCTCTCTTTACTACAGTAGTTATAAGATGCTCTTCCCTCCATTACAAAATCAGACGCTTTATGACCCATATGAGTTTAGCGCTTCCCCGTGAATATAGTAATTATGGCGTACTAAAACATTTATTTTCGCTTAAAAATTTGGGAATTGTGTGATCCACTTTGCTGTTCTTACACGCACTTCCTCCTATGCTAAAATGTGGGGAAACTAACACATACCACAAAACCCACATGTTAATGTTACCCACAAAATCGTACCCACTCAGACTCACACTTTTGGGTATTATCAGAATAATTAGTCTCAAGAGGGCTGGCTGGCTTAGGATCATCTCTGAGGGTTAATAACCCAGGATAATCTAAGACAGCCAAGCATAGGGGCTTATTTAAATTGTGGTCCATAGAGCTGCCTCCATATGGTGACCCGTAGCTTGGTTGCTAGCGCACTCAGCTCCCACATTGAGGTCCGTGGTTCGATCCCCGGTACGAGTAGAAACATTAGGGACGTGTTTCCTTAAGATACTTGCTGTCCCTGTTCACCCATCAGTAAAATAGGTACCTGGGTGTTAGTCGACTGGTGTGGGTCGCATCCTGGAGTATACCTGGAGAGGTTTTCGGGGGTCAACGCCCCTGCGGCCCGGTATGTAGCCAGATCTCATGGTGGATCAGGCCCTGATCAACCAGGCTGTTACTGTTGGCCGCACGCAACCTGACGTACGAATCACAGCCCGGCTGGTCAGGTACTGACTTTAGGTACCTGTCCAGTGCCTTCTTGAAGACAGCCAGGGGTCTATTGGTAATCTCCCTTATGTATGCTGGGAGGCAGTTGAACAGTCTTGGGTCCCTGGCACTTATTGTGTTGTCTCTTATCGTGCTAGTGGCACCCTTGCTTTTCATTGGGGAAATGTTACATCGCCTGCCGAGTCTTTTGCTTTCATAGGGATTGATTTTCGTGTGCAAGTTTGGTACCAATCTCTCTAGGATTTTCCAAGTGTATATAATCATGTATCTCTCCCTCCTGCGTTCTAGGGAGTACAGGTTGAGGAACTTCAAGCGTTCCCAGCAATTGAGGTGTTTTATCGCAGTTGTGCGTGCCGTGAAGGTTCTCTGTACATTTTCTAGGTCAGAAATTTCACCTGCCATGAAGGGTGCTGTTAGCGTGCAGCAATATTCCAGCCTAGATAGAACAAGCGACCTGAAGTTTGTCATCATGGGCTTGGCATCCCTAGTTTTCAAGGTTCTCAATATCCATCCTGTCATTTTCCTAGCAGATGCGATTGATACAATTTTGTGGTCTTTGAAAGTGAGATCCTCTGACATTATCACTCCCAGGTCTTTTACATTAGTTTATCGCTCTGTTGTGTGGTTGGAATTTGTTTTATACTTTGATATACAAAACTGACCTAATTTGCCCGAAATGCTCAGCATAACAAGGGGGCTTTCTACATAGTAGTATGTCATTGATGTCAGCTATGGTCTGTATACCTTGTACATGTACTTGTAGAAATAAAGATATATTATATTAGTTTCGAAATCGTATGGCAATATTATACATTATTCATTATTCTTGATGCTGGTTAGGGGGCTCTTGATCCAAAGAACTAGACTTAATATCCCCTACCTTGAATACCTTCCATTCCATGGGCGTTGTATAACACGGGTTCAGCGTATGACACGGGTTCAGCGTATGACACGGGTTCAGCGCATGACACGGGTTCAGCGCATGACACGGGTTCAGCGCATGACACGGGTTCAGCGCGTGACACGGGTTCAGCGTATGACACGGGTTCAGCGTATGACACGGGTTCAGCGCATGACACGGGTTCAGCGCATGACACGGGTTCAGCGTATGACACGGGGTCAGCGCATGACACGGGTTCAGCGTATGACACGGGGTCAGCGCATGACATGGGTTCAGCGTATGACACGGGGTCAGCGAATGACACGGGTTCAGCGTATGACACGGGTTCAGCGCATGACACGGGTTCAGCGCGTGACACGGGTTCAGCGCGTGACACGGGCTCAGCGCGTGACACTGGTTCAGCGCGTGACACGGGTTCAGTGCGTGACACGGGTTCAGCGCGTGACACGGGTTCAGCGCGTGACACGGGTTCAGCGCGTGACACGGGTTCAGCGCGTGACACGGGTTCAGTGCGTGACACGGGTTCAGCGCGTGACACGGGTTCAGTGCGTGACACGGGTTCAGCGCGTGACACGGGTTCAGTGCGTGACACGGGTTCAGCGCGTGACACGGGTTCAGTGCGTGACACGGGTTTAGCGCGTGACACGGGTTCAGCGCGTGACACGGGTTCAGTGCGTGACACGGGTTCAGCGCGTGACACGGGTTCAGCGCGTGACACGGGTTCAGCGCACGACACGGGTTCAGCGCACGACACGGGTTCAGCGCATGACACGGGTTCAGCGCGTGACACGGGTTCAGCGCGTGACACGGGTTCAGCGCGTGACACGGGTTCAGCGTATGACGCGGGTTCAGCGCATGACACGGGTTCAGCGTATGACACGGGTTCACTGCGTGACACGGGTTCAGCGCATGACACGGGTTCAGCGCGTGACACGGGTTCAGTGCATGACACGGGTTCAGCGCATGACACGGGTTCAGCGCATGACACGGGTTCAGCGTATGACACGGGGTCAGCGCATGACACGGGTTCAGCGTATGACACGGGGTCAGCGCATGACACGGGTTCAGCGTATGACACGGGTTCAGCGTATGACACGGGTTCAGCGCGTGACACGGGTTCAGCGCGTGACACGGGTTCAGTGCGTGACACGGGTTCAGCGCGTGACACGGGTTCAGTGCGTGACACGGTTTCAGCGCATGACACGGGTTCAGTGCGTGACACGGGTTCAGCGCTGACACGGGTTCAGTGCGTGACACGGGTTCAGCGCGTGACACGGGTTCAGTGCGTGACACGGGTTCAGCGCGTGACACGGGTTCAGCGCGTGACACGGGTTCAGCGCGTGACACGGGTTCAGCGCACGACACGGGTTCAGCACGTGACACAGGTTCAGTCGCGTGACACGGGTTCAGCGCGTGACACGGGTTCAGCGCGTGACACGGGTTCAGCGCGTGACACGGGTTCAGCGCATGACACGGTTTCAGCGCGTGACACGGGTTCAGCGCGTGACACGGGTTCAGCGCATGACACGGGTTCAGCGCGTGACACGGGTTCAGCGCATGACACGGGTTCAGCGCATGACACGGGTTCAGCGCATGACACGGGTTCAGCGCATGACACGGGTTCAGCGCATGACACGGGTTCAGCGCATTCCCCCCGATTTAAATATAACAATTGTGAATGGCATTTATCTTCAGTGGCTTAAGCATCGAATGAAATAGCTGGAACATTTCATGGGTTTAGGCTGTGTAGGCACAAATTTTAATGGTGTCTCTGCAGTAGCTAGAAAATGCATCTTCTGGTCGGCTTTAAACTCTTAGTGTTGATGTGTTGTCTACAAGGGAACAATCTCTCGATATTGTTTTGTAAGTTATGTGTCAATTTATTAATGATTTTGATTTTTTTGAAGCAATTAGAGAATATATATTCTGATCAAGTCACAGTGTTTGACTATTTCATTATCCTAGGTTAAATTAACATAATGTACTTTTAAGTACTTATAACATCTATTTGTACTAACTTGCACTAACTTTAATTAAAAGTTGGTCAGTCTTACTTAAAGTTTGGATTGATTTTAGCCTCAATAAGTCCCTAAATGCTTTCGTTGAAGAAATTGAAACAATTGACATTTTACTCTCTTGATATTGATACTTCTGAGCTGTTTCAGGTCTAAGGTATTTATGTTTTTACCATAGTGGTCTTTTGTATCATTCAATGTTTTCAATATGATCTTTGTATGTCTTAATTAACTATTTCATTGAAGAAATTTGGATATTAGTTTCCATATGTCTTGTGACTATCTCTTCTGAATCCTTTCAGATCTTCAGAGTTAATATTTAACTGCATTATCAACTTATGCCGCACTCTGCACTATTCCAATCACGTGCATTGAGGCACATGGGACAGGAGTTATTGAACACGAGGATACTTTTCTCTGTATTCTTCAAAATCTCAGAGCTAGTCCTTCTCCTCCTTTGTTTTCCCTTTTTCTTACCATTCAGCATACCTTTGGGAACATCGCATGTGCTATTATATCTGGAGTTTCGTTTCATTAATAGCTACATTATCAGAACAAACTGTTTTCTTAGTTCTCTGTGTGGGTGTGTTAGCTAACATTTGTCGAAGGCACTTGTCGCTAAGACACATGGTTTGTTGTGCGTGTGTGTGTGTGTGTTAGTGTGTACTCACCTAATTGTGGATGCAGGGATCGAGACTCAGCTCCTGGCCCCGCCTCTTCACTGATCGCTACTGGGTTCCCTCTCTCCCTGCTCCATGAGCTTCATCATACCTCGTCTTAAAGCTATGTATAGTTCCTGCCTCCACTACATCACTGCTAGACTATTCTACTTCCTAACTACTCTATGGCTGAAGAAATACTTCCTAACATCCTTTTGACTCATCTGAGTCTTCAACTTCCAATTGTGACCCCTTGTTTCTGTGTCCCCTCTCGGGAACATCCTGTCTCTATCCACCTTGTCTATTCCACGCAGTATTTTGTATGTAGTTATCATGTCTCCCCTAACCCTCCTGTCCTCCAGTGTTGTAAGGCCGATTTTCCTTAACCTTTCTTCATAGGACATTTCCCTTAGCTCTGGAACTAACCTTGTCGCAAACCTTTGCACTTTCTCTAATTTCTTGACGTGCTTGACCAGGTATGGGTTCCAAACTGGTGCTGCATACTTTAGTATGGGCCTGACGTACACGGTGTACAGTGTCTTGAACGATTCCTTACTAAGGTATCGGAACGCTATTCTCAGGTTTGCCAGTCGCCCATATGCTGCAGCAGTTATCTGGTTGATGTGTGCTTCCGGAGACGTGCTCGGTGTTATACTCACCCAAGATCTTTCTCCTTGAGCGAGGTTTGCAGTCTTTGGCCACCTAGCCTATACTCTTCTGCGGTCTTCTTTGTCCTTCCCCAATCTTCATGACTTTGCATTTGGTGGGGTTAAATCGAGAATCCAGTTGCTGGACCAGGTGTCCAGCCTGTCCAGGTCTCTTTGTAGTCCTACCTGATCCTCATCTGATTTAATTCTCCTCATTAACTTAACATCATGTGTGTGTGTTTTAGTGTGTGTACTCACCTAATTGTGGTTGCAGGGGTTGAGATTCAGCTCCTGGCCCTGCCTCTTCACTTTGTGTGTGTGTGTGTGTGTGTGTGTGTGTGTGTGTACTCACCTAATTGTGATTACAGGGGTTGAGACTCAGCTCCTGGCCCCGCCTCTTTACTGTGTGTGTGTGTACTCGCCTGACAATATTTACGATGGGTTAGTTTCAGCTCCTGAACTACAGTTCTATGCATTACTGGTTCCAATATGTGTGTATAGCTTGTACATTTGTACATAATTCAGAATTAGACACTAGTGTAAAAAGTTGGTATCTTTATTACGTAGGCGTTTCTCCAACCAAGGACAGATACAGAATACTGAAGAGGTAGATAGAAGGTGAGGTAATCAGTCCCTCAGTCTATGAGCTTGTGTTAAGTACCTTAGTCTGATGAATCTGAAGCACTGGCAGGAAATAAAAGTGGACTTGTATACTGGTCAGAGGAGTTGCAGCAGATGAAGACAGCGACACAGCTAGATAGGATATCCCAGTGGAAGTAGGTCATGCCTAAGTAGTTGTGGAGATATACTCAATACCAATATTCCCTCCTAGTCGGAGTCACTGATTACCCCATCTTTAAACATCAGTCGTCTGTTTTTGTCTTTGTATTGATAAAGCCATTGGTTGGTGAAACGTCTACATAATAAAAATACCAAAGCACCAGACGAGCCTGGCCCATGGCCGGGCTCGTCAAAGGTAAGTGTTGCACCAGTGTCTAATTGTTGATATCATATACCACTGATGTTATGATTCGTATGTACATGTATGCATTTGCGTGTGTATGAACACGACTGGGTTGAACACCAGAAGGTGATAGTGGGGGTAGCAGTGACCCAGGGTGACCTAGTCTGCCTTCACTCTCACCCAGACACACCCAGCCGACATTCGAAACCTGTGATCATTTTATCATCCAACGGGGCTGTACCCAGACGCCAAATTGGCTGAAGAAAAGACAGGTTGCAGAATATGTTTATACTGATATAACTTCTCTCTCAGTGTACGCCATTTGGGTCCAGCCAACCGACTGCCTGCTGGCTGTTAGCTGGCTGCCAGCTGGTTGCCTGCTGGCTGTCAGCTGGCTGCCAGCTGGTTGCTTGCTGGTTGCCTGCTGGCTTTCAGCTGGCTGCCAGCTGGCTACCTGTAGTATTATAATATTTATAGGGTAAAACGCTAAACTCGAACGAGTCCTACAGGTCCTGGGGAATGGGAAATAATTATTACTACTTTCTAATAATAAAATTAATAGTAATAATAATTACAATAAAACCACTAATAATAATAATTACGAAAATAATAACAACTTGATGTATTTCGGTCGCTGAGCGAAATACGTCTATAAAATAAGCAACGTGATGTCCCAAGAGGTAAGAGTGACAGTGATTAATAATCCACCACCAAACAATTTGGGCCAAAGGAGAAATATGTTTAGAATAACGTGGCAAAGAATAACATATTGAAAACAAGAAGAATCAAAGCTAAGAGATTTCAACCAAAGGAGATTGACTGGGAAATCTGTGACCCCTGACAGTGGTCCAGAAACTTGGAGTGCAAAACACAGGGAAGCTGTGGAGAAGAAGGTTCTTAGAATACATGTGAAGGAAACATGAATGAGGAGAGGAGATGACCCAGTAAGATTCCACCAGTATGATTTCCATAGCTGAAATTACTTAAGAGGGAGTCCCCAGGCGCAAGCAGTCATGTAATACTGAGTGTAGAGAACCTCTTGGAACTGGGAACAGAGAAACAAATGAAGGAAGTGAGTAAAAGGAAACGGGTCTACATTAGGAAGGGCTGTCATGACACGAGAACTTTTCTGACAGATGTTCACCGGGAAAGGAAACTGGAGGACAAAGGTGAACAAGAAAGAATGGATGTAATAGTGTGTCAAAGAGAGAAAAAAAACATTCTTACTAAACACAAAGAGGAGAAACGAGAAAAACAGGAATTCTATAGTTCACTCAGGAATACAGAGAAAGAATGGAGAGGTGCAAGAAAATTTGCAAGAAATATTGAGCAAAGCAAATCAAAGAAAATCGTTAAGTAAAAGGACACAAGTGCAAGTAATACGACATTTTATTGTGGCTACGTTTCGCTCTCCAGGAGGTTTGTCAAGATCTAGAAACCAATTCGAAAGAATTGGTTTTAGCTGAAGTTTAGTTTAAAAATGATTGAGCATCAAATATTAAAACTAGACCAAAATTAATCCTCTGCCGCATATAAAAAAAGGGAATGTGAAGAAGCAGTGATAAGGATGTAGATGGAGGTATGGAAGCTGATAGAGAAATAAGTGAAGAGATTAACTAAAGATTTAAAGAAATCTTCGCAGAAGAAAGTGGATTCCTACTGAAAGGCACTGAAGTCAGACTGATCAACGGGTTCAAGATAACATCAGCACAACAAAAGCAGTGCTGGAGCCTGATATAACAAAAGCAATGGAACTAGATAACATGTCTTCGTGGCCAATGAGAGAAAGAGAAGAGCCACTATGTCAGGGTGTCCCGTAACTCGATCGTTAGCTCACTCAGTTCACATACTGAAGACCAGGGAACGAAACCCCGGTACGGCTGGAAAACATTAGGACGTGTTTCCATAGGACACCTGCTGTCCATGTTCTCCCATCCGTAAAATGGGTACCTGGGTGTTAGTCGACTGGTGAGGGTCGCATCCTGGGTCAAAATTGACCTAATTTTCCCGAAATGCTCTGGATAACAAGGGGCTTTCTATATAGTATTGATGTCAGCTATGGTCTGTATACCTTGTACATGTACTTGTAGAAATAAAGATTAATTATTATTATTATTATTGTTATTATGTGAACCAATTACGAAGGTGTTCATCCAGGTTCTCCACTCAGGAAAACTGCCAGAAAATTGGAAAAGGCAAATAATGTCTCCATATAATAAATGAGAAAAGACAAGAGCCACTGATTTATAGGCAGGTATTTTTAACAAAACATTCTGTCAAAAGTTTGGGAGATAATTGTAAGGAAAAAGACACTAGAGCACCTAGATGGAAGATGATACTAGAATCATTTGGAAAAGATTACCAGCTTGAGATCTTAGTAATGAACTGTACGTAACTGCATACAAATTCCTACAGAAAATCAGCGCAGATTTAAGGATGGAATATCTAGTTCAAGAATTTTGCTGAAGTTCTATAACAGAGTCACAGAGATAAAACAAAATAAACAAGGTTAGTTGTTGCGAGGGGAAAATTATAGCTTACGCTATTGATGCGTATCTTTGCAGGGTGTATTATAGCAGATTTGCTTTGTTTTGTTTGTCATTTTCATTGACAGCTTTCTGCGTCCTCCGGCGTCATCTGTGTACCAGTGTGTAATACCCACTTTGTGTCATTCGCTTTTCTCCTCTCGATTTCATTCTATATTTCTTGGCCAGAGTGAGTGAGGTTTAACATCTCAAGGTAGGTGGTTTGGTTGCCAATATGACGTTTTTCAGAGCATAGTTCTAGCTGCCCAGACAACTTATGTTCCAAGTAGGGAAATTAGATCAACCAAATATGATCAGATATGGATAAACAATCGCCCCCCGCCCTACCACTCTTACCTTATCTAACTACACACATTCTCCTGTCACCCTGTTTGTGTATTTCTCCCTCGAGATGAAAATTCGCTGCAGAACAGTAATTATCTCTGATACTTGGATTTATGAAGGCAGAAGTAAGAGGGTGAGAGTATGGGATGAGAACTAGGTCTCAACTTTTCCTAAGTAAATGGTCTACTAGAGGTGATTTAGTCCTATGTCTCTGTGGATGATGTAAAACTAATGAAAAGAACAGGAGAGAATGGTGATAATATCCAGGAAGACTTCAATAAACTAGATATGGTCAAACAAGTGTCTTCACATAAATACAATGGCATCCAATTTGAAGATAATGAGAGCGAATCGAGTAGTCGTAAATATGAGAGAATGGTCTGGGGGTTGCCAAAAATGCAAATAATCTTCGTAACGTCAGCGGCTTATGCAAGATTAGCAAACTTCAAAACAGCATTCAGAAACGTGAACAATGAATCCATCAAAAATTTATATACGAGCTGTATTAGGCCAGTCAGTGAGACGCAGCTCATACATGCATCCAACACAAAGGTTTGCAATCACAACATTACCAGAAATGAGAGGAATGCACCAAGAGGAGAGACTGAAGGAACTGTACTTGATGACCTTGACTGAGTGAAGGACAATGATGATCGGATCACGACATTCAAAATCTTAAGAAAATTGATGGTGCGGATAGATACAAACTTTTTTCTTGAACTATGAGGAAAAAAGTTCTTGAGGACGCAAGTGGAAGTTTAAGGTACGGGCAAGTCTTAGTGATGAAGGTACGGGCAAGTCTTAGTGATGAAGGTACGGGCAAGTCTTAGTGATGAAGGTACGGCAAGTCTTAGTGATGAAGGTACGGCAAGTCTTATGATGAAGTACGGGCAAGTCTTAGTGATGAAGGTACGGGCAAGTCTTAGTGATGAAGGTACGGGCAAGTCTTAGTGATGAAGGTACGGGCAAGTCTTAGTGATGAAGGACGGGCAAGTCTTAGTGTTGAAGGTATTGGGCAAGTCTTAGTGATGAAGGTACGGGCAAGTCTTAGTGATGAAGGTACGGGCAAGTCTTAGTGATGAAGGTACGGGGCAAGTCTTAGTGATGAAGGTACGGGCAAGTCTTAGTGATGAAGGTACGGGCAAGTCTTAGTGATGAAGGTACGGGCAAGTCTTAGTGATGAAGGCACGGGCAAGTCTTAGTGATGAAGGTAAGGGCAAGTCTTAGTGATGAAGGTACGGGCAAGTCTTAGTGATGAAGGCACGGGCAAGTCTTAGTGATGAAGGTAGGGCAAGTCTTAGTGATGAAGGTAGGGCAAGTCTTAGTGATGAAGGCACGGGGCAAGTCTTAGTGATGAAGTACGGGCAAGTCTTAGTGATGAAGGTACGGGCAAGTCTTAGTGATGAAGGTACGGGCAAGTCTTAGTGATGAAGGTACGGCAAGTCTTAGTGATGAAGGTACGGGCAAGTCTTAGTGATGAAGGTACGGGCAAGTCTTAGTGATGAAGGTACGGGCAAGTCTTAGTGATGAAGGTACGGGCAAGTCTTAGTGATGAAGGACGGGCAAGTCTTAGTGATGAAGGTACGGGCAAGTCTTAGTGATGAAGGTACGGGCAAGTCTTAGTGATGAAGGTACGGGCAAGTCTTAGTGATGAAGGTACGGGCAAGTCTTAGTGATGAAGGTACGGGCAAGTCTTAGTGATGAAGGTACGGGCAAGTCTTAGTGATGAAGGTACGGGCAAGTCTTAGTGATGAAGGTACGGGGCAAGTCTTAGTGATGAAGGTACGGGCAAGTCTTAGTGATGAAGGTACGGGCAAGTCTTAGTGATGAAGGTACGGGCAAGTCTTAGTGATGAAGGTACGGGCAAGTCTTAGTGATGAAGGTACGGGGCAAGTCTTAGTGATGAAGGCACAGGCAAGTATTAGTGATGAAGGCACAGGCAAGTCTTAGTGATGAAGGACGGGCAAGTCTTAGTGATGAAGGTACGGGCAAGTCTTAGTGATGAAGGTACGGGCAAGTCTTAGTGATGAAGGCACGGCAAGTCTTAGTGATGAAGGTACGGCAAGTCTTAGTGATGAAGGTACGGGCAAGTCTTAGTGATGAAGGTACGGGCAAGTCTTAGTGATGAAGGACGGGCAAGTCTTAGTGATGAAGGCACGGGCAAGTCTTAGTGATGAAGGTACGGCAAGTCTTAGTGATGAAGGTACGGGCAAGTCTTAGTGATGAAGGTGAGTCTAGATGAGGCAAGTCTTAGTGATGAAGGTATACGGCAAGTCTTAGTGATGTAGAGTGGGACAGTGATGTCTAGCAGTCTTAGTGATGAAGGTATGGGCAAGTCTTAGTGATGAAGGTATGGGCAAGTCTTAGTGATGAAGGTATGGGCAAGTCTTAGTGATGAAGGTATGGGCAAGTCTTAGTGATGAAGGTAGGGCAAGTCTGATGAAGTGATATGAGTTCACAGAGTGCAAGTGCTTAGTGATGAAGGTATGGGCAAGTATAGTATGAAGGTACGGGCAAGTTTCCAGTGATGTTTCACATGGTAGTACCTGTGTTGCAATGTTTAGTGATAAGGTATGGCCCACTGATGTTTCCTAGCTGATGATGGTCAGGAGCAAGTATTCACTGATTTAAGGAGTATTTATTGAGTCCAGAGTGATAAATACCCACTGATGTTTCCAGCAGTGGTAGAAATACCCACTGATGTTTCCAACAGTGGTAGAAATACCCACTGATGTTTCCAGCAGTGGTAGAAATACCCACTGATGTTTCCAGCAGTGGTAGATGACCCACTCATGGTGAGAGTGGGTTAGGGTGGGTAGCGTGGGCTGGTGTAGTGGGTGTGTACCTGGGCACGTGGGCAGTCAGATGGTATTCACCTTGCCTTACCTGGCTTCATGTATGCCCAGTTTTTTTTTTTTTTTTGCTCATAAAATTCACTGTCGCCCAGAGTTGTATTTTCTCTTAAGTTATAATTTCAAAATATACTAATAATTATATTGGTTTTTTTTTCAAAGGAAAGCTCTAAACCCATAGAGGTCATGCAGCGTCTGGTGGGTGTGGGTGTTTGGTTGTGGGTGTGGGTGTTTGGGTGTGGGTGTGGGTGTTTGTGTTAATATAGAAAGTCTCCACTAGAAAGCTCACAGTTGTTTATGTCTTAGGTTGCTACTGTAACATTATGTTGAGAGTGCAATGTAAGGTGCAGCTGCGGCAGGTGGTATATGACGCAGCTGCGGTTAATTGTAGCAGCTGGGACCTTATCTGTAATCTCCTTCCTTGAATTCAACCGTGCAACAAATGATGCCGTTGACTAACATTCCCACCAAGACTACGAGTTGTTTGTAACTCTCGTAGAAGCTACGAGTTGTTTGTAACTCTCGTAGAAGCTACGAGTTGTTTGTAACTCTCGTAGAAGCTACGAGTGGTTTGTAACTCTCGTAGAAGCTACGAGTTGTATGTAACTCTCGTAGAAGCTACGAGTTGTTTGTAACTCTCGTAGAAGCTACGAGTTGTTTGTAGCTCTCGTAGAAGCTACGAGTTGTTTGTAGCTCTCGTAGAAGCTACGAGTTGTTTGTAACTCTCGTAGAAGCTACGAGTTGTTTGTAACTCTCGTAGAAGCTACGAGTTGTTTGTAACTCTCGTAGAAGCTACGAGTTGTTTGTAACTCTCGTAGAAGCTACGAGTTGTTTGTAACTCTCGTAGAAGCTACGAGTTGTTTGTAACTCTCGTAGAAGCTACGAGTTGTTTGTAACTTTCGTAGAAGCTACGAGTTGTTTGTAACTCTCGTAGAAGCTACGAGTTGTTTGTAACTTTCGTAGAAGCTTCCCAAGGAGGACTCGTGTTGTTAGTATCCCACGAAGTAGCTTAAGGGAAAGCTGATAAAACTGTTTTCTTCAGGGCAGGTATCAAAGAAATGCTTTGAACTGTGTCCTTTGTAGCAGCTTTCAAAGAACTCCAGCTGTCTGTATCTCTTGAAGTTGACGTTGTACATGTAGAAATAAAGATTATTATTATTAATTATTATTAATTATTATCATCATAAGTAGGTTGACAGAAGCCGAAAACTATCATTTCTTTCTAAGAAGTTTCACAAGAAAAATTCGAACTGTCTATTTTTCTCAAAATATATTTCAAACAGAGGTATCTAATTCCCCTCGCAGTAACATTCCATAAAAGGATTGAGATATCTGTTTCTCTCGTTATAACTTCCCAAGAAACACCTGGAGACGTCTTTTATTTTCGTTACAGAGTCTCAAGAAACCCTATAGACGTTTGTGATTCTCGTTATAGTTTCCCAAGAAATCATAGAGGAGGATATTATTCTGGTTACAGCTTCCCAAGACTCCCTGGAAAGTTTGTTTTTCTCGTGATTCCTTATCAAACTCTCTATCTCAAACATGACTCACGAAATCGTAATGACACGATTGCAAACAAACCATACCACGGGTGGGGTTCGAACCCGCGTTCAGAGAGTCAAAACTCCTGGAGTTTTGAGACACTCTGATCGCGAGTTCGAACCCTACCCGTGGTATGGTTTCTCTATCTCAAAGTCAATAGTAGGAGCAACATTGCTGTGTCAAAGGCCAATAAATGTGGTCTAGGACCAGGCCACTGGGGCTATGACCACTGAAGCCATCAATTTGTAAACAAGGGCAAATATCCACCTTCTTATAAGAGGTGTAAAACGCAGAGAAAGTATTTTTGTGTGCAATAAACTGATGGGTGTGGCTGTGTGGGCGGTGGGTGTGACACTTTGGGTGGTGAGTGAGGACCTGATTACTGCCTTTCACCAACACGGGGCACTGAGGACCTAATTTTTCTGTTAGGTACCTCAACTTATTTTACTCCAAAATGCCAAAAAAGAACAAAAAAAAAATTAATACCGTGTTCCAAGTCGGACGGAAACGCCTAATGAAAAATGACGAAAAATGAATGAAAATGATGAATAAAATGATGAAAATGCCTCATTACCCTTGAAACAAGTAGCCTCGTTACTGGTACAGTGCTCTTGATCCAAGTAAATGATGACGAATCATGGACGTGGAAAAACAGATTAGCAAGTCTCCTAGCACCTGCTGCTTCAGTTTACCCACCAGGAAACAGATACCAGCTGGCCCCGTTCACCTAGCAGTAATTAGGTGCCACCTCAGACATGCGTGCCCATGGTGTCATGTTGGGCCTAGTGTTTTCTTGTAGGATAAGTTAGTTTTTTTACCATGAAACATAGATTACACACATTAATTCAAAGTGCCAAAATTTTGAGATCCTTTGATTATAATTCCTTGGTTACTCGTTTTTGACATCGTAAACACAATACATAATGACCTTGTGCTTCTCTCTACATATTCTCCAACCATGAAAAATGCACAGATTTCACACGTCTATCTCACTCCTCCCAATTCTTCTATCAGTTCTTCAATATATTGTTCTACATTCTTCGTGTTCTCCTCCAAGTGTCTCCTCAAGGTTGCCTTTTCTTCCATAAGTTCCTTGTGGTCATTCATTATTAGTATTGCCTCCCTCCTTACTCTCTGAGTATGTCTGCTGGTGTGTTGTCTTGTTTCATGCACTCTCCTCTCTCTAATTTATCTCCATCTTATGCATTTGTTGGCTTTACCATTTTTCTCTCTAAGCTTCTTTACTTCATATTCAAAATTCCTTTTCTCTTTTCACAGCATCCTCCATGTTGCCTTGAAGCCTCTCTTTTCACAGCATCCTCCATGTTGCCTTGAAGCCTCTCTTTTCACAGCATCCTCCATGTTGCTTTGAAGCCTCTCTTTTCACAGCATCCTCCATGTTGCCTTGAAGCCTCTCTTTTCACAGCATCCTCCATGTTTACTTGAAGCTTCTCTTTTCACTACTACTTCCTGTAGCGCATGTAGTCAGGTCACAAAGGCACATTTATCTTTGGTATCACCAGTTTCCTCTTGATTTCATTAACCCAACGACACATGATCGTAATTTATGTACCCTTTTCCTTCACTATAGCTTCGCCCCCAGCTGAGGACGAGTACGTAATACTCTCTACTCCATGATAAAAGAAGTATGGTATGTGGGTTGAAGTGGTTAGTGTGTCTGTGCTCACCTAATTGTGGTTGCAGGGGTCGATTCATAGCTCCTGACCCCGCCTCTTCACTGGTCACTACTAGGTCACTCACTCCCCGCTTCTTAAAGCTATATATGGATCCTGCCTCCACTTTCTGACAACTCTGTGACTGAAGAAATACTTCCTAACATCTCTGTGGCTCATCCGAGTCTTCAACTTCCAATTGTGACCCCTTGTCGCTGTGTCCCATCTCTGGAACATATCTCAGTCCACCTTGTCGATTCCTCTTAGTATTTTATATATTATGTCCCTCCTGTCCTCCTGTCCTCCAGTGTCGTCAGGTCAATTTCCCTTAACCTCTCCTCGTAGGACATGCCCCTTAGCTCCGTGACTAGTCTCGTTGCAAACCTTTGCACTTTCTCTAGTTAAATGACGTGCTTGCCCAGGTGTGGGTTCCAAACTGGTGCTGCATACTCCAATATAAGCCTGATGTACACGGTGTAAAGACCTGAACGACACTTACCGACATATCGGAATGCTATTCTTAGGTTTGCTGGTCACCCACATGCCGTAGCAGTTATTTGGTTGATGTGCACCTCAGGAGATATGTTTGGTATTATACTCACGCCAATATCCTTTTCCTTGAGTGAGGTTTGTAGTCTTTGGCCCCCTAGGCTGTATTCTATATGCGGTCTTTTTTGCCCTTCCCCGATCTTCATGACTTTGCACTTGGTGGGGTTGAACTCCAGGAGCCAGTTGCTAGACCAGGCCTGTAGTCTGTGTATTACAGGGGTCGAGTCACAGCTCCTGGCTGGGTGCTCTTTTGTGTGTGTGTGTGTACTCGCGTATTTGTACTCACTTATTTGTGGTTGCTGGGGTCGATTCAAAGCTCCTGGCCCCGCCTCTTCATTGATCGCTACTAGGTCCTCTCTCTCCCTGCTCCATGACTTTATTAAACCTTGTCCTTTAAACTATGAATGGTTCCTATGTATTGTTCCTTAAAACTATGTATTGTTCCTTAAAACTATGTATTGTTCCTTAAAACTATGCATTGTTCCTTAAAACTATGTATTGTTCCTTAAAACTATGTATGGTTCCTTAAAACTATGTATGGTTCCTTAAAACTATGTATGATTCCTCCTACAGTGTGTGTGTGTGTTTTCTTTTATGTGCATGTGTATTAATATGCGCGTGTATGTTTGCGTGTGCGCATGCCTGTTGCCTGTGTGTTTTTGTTGGTGGGTATGGCGTGGTTGGGGCAGGGCGAGGATGGACTCTGCCTTCACTGACAGTACTGGACTCACTGGGAAACAGACCCGGTTTTGGGGCTTCTCCCTCCTCTCTCTCCCCCTTCCATTACCTCCTCCCCTCAACTGGCTGCCCTCTGACCTTCTTTCTCTCTCACTCTCCTCTCTTCACTCTCTCTCTCTCTCTCTCTCTCTCTCTCTCTCTCTCTCTCTCTCTCTCTCTCTCTCTCTCTCTCTCTCTCTCTCTCTCTCTCTTCAAATGTCTTTCCAATGTGTCAAAGTTTATTTCCTTCATTACCACTGTTCCTACACAGATCTTCTGAATGTGTTAGTGAGTTTCATGAAAGCTTTCAGATGTACCTGTTCTGTACATTTGTGGTCACCAGTGTTGGAAGTGTAGTCCTGATCTGTGTAGTGTAAGAATGTCTAGCGAACACTCGATAAAAGTAAACAAAGTATCCTTTCTGGAGTAGCTTTTACCTTCCGGTGTAGAGCTACAGGAAGCTAAGGATGTAGCGATCTTGAGGAATTCTAGAGATCTTAACTATTCGAGGAGACGCCGATGTGTTAATAAATAAATAACCCAAGTATTGCACATGTGTCTTGCTCATCAACGTGTTGGTACTTTATGCCATTTATGTGCTGAATTTTTTACCGTAATTTCCTGCTGGTTTTCCCACAAGAAAAACATACGAAATCCCAATAATTATTATAGTGGACCTCAGAAAATAAACTAAGTAATTTTAAAGTCACTAAGAACATGGTTATTATACAGGTGGACTAAATAAAGCAAAACAAGTCCCCGGGAAACGGCAAACTTTTCTCAAGGGTTTTTAAAGACTGTAAAAGAGAATTTAGTGAGCTGCTAACTAGTCTTTTCAATATATAACTACAATGGGTATCATAATGTGATTCTTTTCCACAAACTGGGAGATAAGTCTCTAACCTCAAATTAACGACCAATCAGCCTGACGTCAGTGCAGGAAAAATTGTTGGAACCCATAAAGCAGATATAATTAAGAGCCAACTTGAGGTACATAGTTTGATTAACGAGTCCCAACATAGATGAACAAGATGCCCATCATGCCAAACAAATACATATTTGAGATAGTGGACAATGATTTCAATTTGGTATGTGACTAATGCCTTATTGAAATCATGAGAGCAACGTGGTATAGAAGGGCATAATCTGTCTAGGATACAGGCAAAGCTGACTAATAGGAAGCATAGTGCGCGTGTGTACATGTTGAATTTGAGAAGCGCTGTCTAACCCGACCTCTTCTGTCCTCCTCCATAATTACGCCAATCGTATACAGTACAGAGGTGCTGATTAGATATATATGAAATACATACCTTATTTTGCAATCGTCTAGTTTACAAGTGGCTTTTACAATTCAATTCGGAGATTATATACGGAAGACAGTGAGGTCAAGTGGACTCCCCAACTCCAGCCTCCAGTTATGTTCTCCTGTATTCGACCAGAGAAGTATATTGTGCAGGCAAAACGTTTCGACAATAAAAATACCCAAATGGTGCACATGTGTCTTATTGAAAAAAACTAATGTTAATATACTAAAAGTGGCTGATGCAGTTCAATGAATGAAAATAACCCTCGTACTTATAAACTAGGCAGTGTTCAGCTTGGTCATAGAGGATGTGACGAAAACTCGAGAGTCATGGTGAGTGGATGTCTGAGGCTGAGGCACCAGTGACCGAACGTGTGTAAGAGGGTTAACAGAGAATGTAAACAAACCGGGTGGGAGGGGGCGATGACCGTATTAGAAAGACAGGGGGAGCCGTATAGAGAGTTTTGGTTATAATTTGAAATGTCCGTATTAGCAGAACACCGTAAAACGAAACGCCGTAAAGCGGGGGCCCTATTGTATACTTGGATTTATATCAAGCCACAGAAGTTCATTTTTTTCCTCCAGCTCTATATATACATTGGTAGAGCCTCACTTAGATTATACAACCCATTTCTGGTAGCCATGATACAAGATGGATATAAATGCATTGAAGAACATGTAGAGAAGGATGACGAAGTACATCTTCCATTATCAATCTTTCACTCCAAGATAATGAGCCATTAATGCCACCATTAAAAGTCGTAGGATTAAAGGGACAGGGGTATTATTAAAGTATACTAGCGAAAACAAGAATCAAATATAGGATACTTTAAACAAATCTATCAAAAGGATTCAGGAAATAATAAGTTTGGCAGTAGAGTTGTAGATGAGTGGAACAGTCTGCCAAGTAGAACCACTGAGGCTAAAAGCTTAGGTAGCTTTAAAAATCGGTCAGAGAAATATATGAGTGATAAATATTGGATTTGAGGACCTTCCATGAAAAGTTGCTGCAGTGCTCCACCGTTCTTGTCTTTTTATATTTGTTACCCTTAAAAAGAAGCGAAATGAAATTTGTTTATGTACGGGGAGTCTGAGAAGAAAACACATGAAGGGGACAATGCGAATGAGATGGTTTTCTGTAGATATTAAAAAAATAGGAATTTTTCTAATACGTCTTCACAGGGAAAAGTTAGAGTCCCATACTATTTAATGTCTTAGTTAATGCTCTTCTATATGTTCCACCTACCTCACTTAAACATAGAGGTATATGCTATGTTGATGGTATCATGATCCATACAACAGGGTAAAATAAATGAGTTACATTCTTTTGAGTTCGTCTGGAGTGATTTCGGTGTGGAAGTTTGGGACACGTCAGTACAGGATTTTCGGGAGTATATAATGATGTACAGGTCTCATCTCGTCATATCTTTCTCTAAAGCTAAGATATTGACGAGTAAATGACATATCCCGCCTGTTAACAGGTTGAAAACATCAACATCGTTAAATCTTGCAGGTTATCACAACTAAATGCTAAATGCTCTCTATTGTTGCTGACTGCAACTCCATCTATGGTGCTAATGGAAAACTAGTGAGACTGATGTACACAGTCTATATTAGGTCCTTAACTGATTATGCTGCTCCCATCTTAATATTAAATAACAAAAAAGGGCACAATACCGTGACTGGAACAATACACACACAACCCGCACATGTTAGTGTGACTTTGTAAATGGTCCAAGTGGGACCGAAACGTCGTCGTAAGCTCCTCTCTTTTTTATATGTGCGGGTTGTGTGTGTATATTAATGTTAATTAGAGAGAATTTTCTCCAGCCTTAAAAACTAATACACAAAGAAACCCTCAGCTCACAGTCCTGGTGGGACTTGAACCCATGGCAAGCAAGTATTAAAACCCACAGGACATGGGCTCGAGCCCTTTCCCCCAACACTCTCTCTGATTTGTCATCAAGCTCACATAATTAATTTTGGCTATGCTAAACCTATCATAGTTCTCAGTGTCAGTGATAGGATAATTGAGATTAACTGTGTGTTTGGTATTTTACGGTTAAGAAATGAACCAGACATTGTCACTACAAGTCTTTTATCTCTGTTGACAGCAAGAGTATTTCACCCCACCATGGAAGTTGTATTCATAATCATATATCTTAAAGCCCCTCCCAAGAATCTAATCACTTGTAATCTTTTCAAGATTGATGGACTGATTACATCGACTCAAGGCTGAGGGACTGATTACCTCAAACTTCTGTTCACCATTCTCCTTTGTATAGACTGATGAAGCCACTGTGTGGCGAAACGTTTCCTCATAAATTACTTCCAAGGGCATCTGCTCACCAAGAAATTTCTCAGTTAATTGTCAGAATAACTCATCACAATTTATGTATATATTCATTGATGAATCTACGATGGAGTCTACAGTTGACACCATCATGGTGGGTGTGGTACAGTTGACACCATCATGGTGGGTGTGTACAGTTGACACCATCATGGTGGGTGTGGTACAGTTGACACCATCATGGTGGGTGTGGTACAGTTGACACCATCATGGTGGGTGTGGTACAGTTGACACCATCATGGTGGGTGTGGTACAGTTGACACCATCATGGTGGGTGTGGTACAGTTGACACCATCATGGTGGGTGTGGTACAGTTGACACCATCATGGTGGGTGTGGTACAGTTGACACCATCATGGTGGGTGTGGTACAGTTGACACCATGATGGTGGGTGTGGTACAGTTGACACCATCATGGTGGGTGTGGTACAGTTGACACCATCATGGTGGGTGTGGTACAGTTGACACCATCATGGTGGGTGTGGTACAGTTGACACCATCATAGTGGGTGTGGTACAGTTGACACCATCATGGTGGGTGTGGTACAGTTGACATCTCTGCAAAATCTTCATCCACATTGCAGTATCTCCCCCTTGATGTCTCAACTCACACTGAGTTTACAGTAATTGCAGCATTTAAGTAGTCAACTATTAGGACGTGAATTGTCCAAACTGTTCAGGTTCCAGTAGATGGCACGGTGACCATGAAGACTTCAGAGAGATCATGAGAAGTCTTGCTACAACCCAATGCCCGGTCGACAGAGAATCGCATTCTCTACTATTCAACACTTTGGATAGGTCTGCAAGCCGCCCTGATGGGATCACGTTAAATCTCTGGAAGAATCGCAACCTGTTGGTATCGGACAATACTTATGCTTCTACCCTATCCAACATCTACATCCCGCTCAGTAATGTGGTGTTGCGGACCGCAGGAAGGATAACAAGCACATCAAGAATAGGGACTTGGCCTCTAGTACCACTTCGTCCCAAACGGATCAAAGACCCTTTGCATCTGGGAAAAGCATGCTATAGGTTTCCTGCAAGAGCTGGACTCCAGGTTACCTAAAACCACCGGAAACACATAGGTTACCGGCCTCTTCTTCCAGCGTCTTAGTCTTGTGATCCAGAGAGGGAATGTCTGCTGCATATTGTATATACTATATACAACATATATGTCGTACCGAATAGGTAAAACTTACGATTTTTATTTTAACAGCAATGCTCTTTTTGCCGAATAAGGTAAGCGAAAATTTATGTATGCAATAATTTCGCAAAAAACATTCAGAATCTAACGAAAAAAATATATTTCATTGTGTTTATCATTAAATTATTGTAAACTTATGTAAAATATATTTAGTTGGATTAGGCTAAATTAAATTGCGCTTGTTATAATAAGGTTAGGTAAGTTTTCTAAGGTTCTTTTGGTACAAAATTATTAATTTTTACATTAGTATAAATGAAAAAAATATATCTTGAAGCGTATAAGAGAATATTTTAGAAAGGACTTAATTTTAAATGATTTCTTTCTAATTGACCAATTTTACCTATTCGGCATGACATTATATATATATATATATATATATATATATATATATATATATATATATATATATATATTTTTTTTTTATAACACATCAGCCGATTCCCACCAAGGCAGGGTGGCCCGAAAAAGAAAAACTTTCATCATCATTCACTCCATCACTGTCTTGCCAGAAGGGTGCTTTACACTACAGTTATAAAACTGCAACATTAACACCCCTCCTTCAGAGTGCCGGCACTGTACTTCCCATCTCCAGAACTCAAGTCCGGCCTGCCGGTTTCCCTGAATCCCTTCATAAATGTTACTTTGCTCACACTCCAACAGCACGTCATATATGTATATATATGTATATATATACATATATATATATATATATATATATATATATATATATATATATATATATATATATATATATATATATGATATATATATATATATATATATAGGATTCACTCTGTACAAATTGTGGACCCATAGCCTCGGAGAAGTGGATAAAAAGGCTTCAAGGAAGAATATTTGGATTTCTTCCTGATGCCATTTGAATATTTCACTTCTCCTACACCAGCCATCTTTTAATTTTTTTTACCAATAGGTATGTTTTATACATAATATGGTATATATATATATATATAAATATGCAAAACAACCACATGGGGAGAAGAATGATAGTTCTAGGACTTTCGTGTCGCAATCAACACAGCATCAGCAGCTTGCAGAATGAGGAGGAGGTCCCAGTAGATTCATTCGGTGGAACGTTTTTTTGCCAAGAATGAGGCAGGTAAGCAGGAGACGCTTAGTACCCCAGGCATAACAGTGCCAGGTGCCAGCAAGATTGAGTATTATAAGAATAGAAGATAGTCCACAAGCACAGGTAATGGATTGATTACCTAGTGAACTTGACATTAACAACATGACAGTTATTAAAAAAAAAATTGGTCAAACTTCAGGACGATATAGAAGACTTTACTTTCTGAATATATATGTATCTGGAATTTGTCTTAGGAATTTTCCATGAAAATTAGGAAAACGGATCTATGGCAGACTCCCTTAAAACTAGAGAGAGACATCAATAGTTTACCAAAGTGTAAATATTCATAGTTTACCTATCCTACCAGACTCTTTGGGCAGATGCTGGTCTAACCCAAGATGACAGTGAGACAGACGCTAATTCCTTTGAGTGGAATCATGACACTTAAGAAAATCCAGAGCATTCATATATGCATCAGGTTGTAGGTTAAGCATGACAGCCTTAATTATACACAAATTGAGCTTGAATAATCCGTAACTACCATTGTATAATGAATGTTTGTCATGTTTTATAATGGCTGATTCTAAAATATTTCTTCCATCGATGAAACGCATGGAATTACGACTGACTTCTGACCAATTAGCAGGATCGTTGCAAACTCGTGTGGGGTTGAATATCACATTTGTTTCTTGAGCTGCTCTTACTGAATATTGATGTTGTGTTGTTCTAACATCTAGAGGTTTGCCAGTCTGTCTCACCTACGATAGGTTGCAGCCATGGCACACAATCCTGTAAACACCACAACACAGTGTTGCGGGTAATTCTTTCTCAACATCCTCTTAATATTCCATGAATTCTTAAAGACAACTTGTATACTGAATATCTTTAGGGCATTTGGTAGGACTGATAAATTCTCATTGTATGGTAGGACAAGCACATTCTTGGTCTGAGAAGTTATTCTAGGTTCAGTCCTATGATAATGAACGAATCTGCTGGGATGACCTACTCATTTCTTAAACTCTGCAAGCTTCTGATGCGTTGATTGCAACACGAAAGGCCTAGAACTATCATTCATCTCCCCCATGGTTGTTTTGCATCCTGTATTGCTTGTTCGCTATTTTTGTGAATAAGCAATCTCGAAAAAGAAATACAGAATGTAAAACAACCATGGGGGAGTTGAATGATAGCTTTATGTCTTTCATGTTGCAATCAACACATTAGGAGCTTGCAATGTTACAGAAATTATTAAGAAGTTCAGGAAGATCTGTCCGGGGAATGACTAGCTAGAATGAAATATTAAACAGGGCATAATGCCAGGTGCCAGGAAGATGAAGGCAAGCTATTAAAACAATAGTAGTAGAGACAAAGAAACCCATCGACATTAAATATTTAGTAATGACTTTGTGAAAACAACATAAGTACTGTGATGACAGTCTCCACATCGTCAGGCTTTATATCGTATATACTTATCATTAAATTCTCATCTCAAAGTATCTGGCATCTATCAGTGTGGAAACTTATTGGGAGACCAAATAACGTCCACAGGGAAACAATAAATAATCATTACAAGAACTTAACATTCCTCACACACACTTAGTTGGCGTAGCCTTTAATATAGGCGAATATTAGCTGGAGACTCACGAAATCGTAATGACACGATTGCAAACAAACCATACTACGGGTTGGGTTAGAACCCGCGATCAGAGAGTAGTTAGCCCAGTGGCTAACGAGTCGGTCTGGAGTTTTGAGACTCTCTGATCGCGGGTTCTAACCCCTCCCGTGGTATGGTTTGATTAGCTAGAGAACTAGCAACCCAAAATTCAAACAAAGTCGGGAGTCAAAGAGACGCCAGCTCTCTTCTGGGAGTACAGACACCATCGTGTAGATGAATGGTTCAGAGAACCGACAAGTTATAAATTATACACATATGCAACACTTGGGTATCTTTATTGAGGAAACGTTTCGCCACACAGTGGCTTCATCAGTCCAATAAAAAGTAGAAAGGTGTAAGGAGAGGAGGAGTTTGAGGTAATCAGTCCCTCGGCCTGGAGTCGATGTGTTCAGTCCATCAATCTTGTAGAAAGTACAGCACATGTCCGTAGAGGTGGCTTATATCTACATCCTGTCTGACACAGCAACATCTTGGGTTCTTGATACAAACAAATTCTTCAACACTTGTCCAACCTTTGGACGAAGACCTACTTCGACTAGTGGATGATACCACTATGACTCCGCCTCCTGCTGCTTCGCCTCACCTGACAACAGTATATAAGCCACCTCTACGGACATGTGCTGTACTTTCTACAAGATTGATGGACTAAATACATCGACTCCAGGCCGAGGGACTGATTACCTCAAGCTCCTCCTCTCCTTACACCTTTCTACTTTGTATTGGACTGATGAAGCCACTGTGTGGCGAAACGTTTCCCCAATAAAGATACCCAAGTGTTGCATATGTGTCTAATTTACACCATCGTGACAAGATGTGACGTGTCAAACAGCCTGGAGAACAGGCGTTAATACACTTGGCCTGGAGACAACAAAATCATAAGAGGCTTCCCGAAGTACTTCGGATATTCGTCTGTATCCAGGCACATCCGCAGTAAGACAAGACCTTTGATTTTCTCTCAGCATAGTTGGCCAACATTTCTGGGGAAACGTAGGTTGTAGTCGATCTGTGGGGTTAAAGAACACAGACACTCGAACACCAGATAAGTCCGTCACTGCAAGAGGTACTGAGGGTGAGGGAACAGAGTACTCCATACCACCAAGTGAGTTAATCCTTCATTCGTGTATAGTTAGGAATCTCTTACAAGAACAGTAGTAACTGGAAATATGTTGTAAGAGCCACTTGTGAGCCTGGGAAGACTATCTCAGGGTGTCTGTGTCAACAGCAAGTGCCAAGGTGAGCAGCTCACAAGGGGACAGTTCGCACAAAAATTTTCAGAATCAGTAAGGGAATTTTCCATCGCATAAAGAAAATGGGAGATAAATTTAATTATACATTCGACCGAGTTGAATGGATTAATTGAATGTTTTTATAAAGTTTAGGATAGATACGAAATTCATCAGTTAATCATCCAAAGATATAATCTACAACTAGTAATAGTAATGGTTCAGCAAATTCTCTGAGGTTGATGCAGAAGGTGACTGCCTTTGTTGTAAGTGATGAGATTAGTGTCCAACCTCCGTCATATACTTAACACTCTGAATTCTTAGTTTTTACATGTAACTTATCAGCTTCTTGTTGAAATTCTTTAGTAGTTAATTAATCTTTTGTTTTAGATGCTGACACGAAGCTCTTTGTGTCCACTACTGCGGCTAATGTGTGCGTCTGTCTCCGACACCGTTGAAGGTTAATATGTTCCTGCACGCTATGTTAAGCCTTTTTTAGTCTGGGGTGTGTACACCTTCTTCATGTCATCCTTCTGCTTCTTGGTGTCAAGAGAACACACTCCTGCTCACTGAACTGCTTGTTATCCCATGTCTTCTTAGTCTGAGAGAGTACACGCCTCTTGTTGGAAAGACTTTCTGTCTTCTTAGTCTGAGAGAGTACACGCCTCTTGTTGGAAAGACTTTATGTCTTCTTAGTCTGAGAGAGTACACGCCTCTTGTTGGAAAGACTTTCTGTCTTCTTAGTCTGAGAGAGTACACGCCTCTTCTTGGAAAGACTTTCTCCCAAATAGCAACACTCTTATTGCCGTATAATGCAAGCGAAAATTTGTGTGTGCAATAATTTCGCAAAAAATCTCTTCTGAACCAGTAGTTCAAGAACAGTATTTCGTTTCCTAGGAAAAGGTTGGCTGGTGAACTAGGTTTCAAGCCTATAGACTACACGAGGGTTGGTTCATTGGAGTTCATCTACTACCTGAGGGTCGTTGACGCTGCATGTCACATGTACTCCACCAAAAAGTCTGTAAAAGCTTAAATAGTTAATGTAAACTCTCAGTGTATACAAAACGAGAGAAACATAGCAGTCAGTGTATATAAACACAGAGGTACACACCTTTCAGGGTATATACAGTGGTGTACATAAGTCTTAGTGAAGATACACTGTGAAGATACAGCGCACCAATCTGTGTAGATACAGAGATATCAACATCCCTGATCAGAAGAAACATTCACCATTTAACAGAAACCAGTTTGATTAATATAACTGGCATGTAACTTACACACTTAGCATCAAGACTCTGCTTCCCTTAAGAACAAAACATTAGCATTTTCCACTCATTACACAGAATTCGACTAGGTTGGGTCATTGGCTTAAGCCGGGAAGAGATTTGGACCTGCCTCGCATGGGCTAGTAGGCCTGCTGCAGTGTTTCTTCTTTATGTTCATAGAACTAAACAACACTTGTGCCTACGTAGCGTTAACCAATTAAAACGCTCCATTAGTTTCTTAACTATGTACCGAACATTGATACCGTTCAGAAATGCTTAGGTGTTTTCTGAAGCGGGTCTTTGATGATGACCCGCCGTTGGAGCTTTTGGTCATCTGACCGAGGCCTTCCGCTGGCTTGCCGGTCCACCCCTTTAAAAAAAAAACTTACGGTCAGCTATAACCATTTAGTTATAAAATGCTGTATTTTAATCGGAAGAAAGCGCTAAACCCGTAGGGGGTCACATAGCGGATGTGCCACGGAGGGTATTCAAATTCAATTCACGCAAGGGAAAGATGACTCCGGTTCTTTGGATCAAGAGCCTCTCACACCAGCATCAAGGGGAAAAATAATGCAATAATGTAAAATAATGCTACACTGTTTCGAGGTTAAAACTGACAAAAAGGTCGATCAAAGGAACTTTTCTAAAGTAATCAAAAAGGTCGATTAAAGGAACTTTTCTAAAGTAATCAAAAAGGTCGATCAAAGGAACTTTTCTAAAGTAATAAAAAAAGTCGATCAAAGGAACTTTTCTAAAGTAATCAAAAAGGTCAATTAAAGGAACTTTTCTAAAGTAATCAAAAAGGTAAATTAAAGGAACTTTTCTAAAGTAATCAAAAAGGTCAATTAAAGGAACTTTTCTAAAGTAATCAAAAAGGTCAATTAAAGGAACTTTTCTAAAGTAATCAAAAAGGTCAATTAAAGGAACTTTTCTAAAGTAATCAAAAAGGTCAATTAAAGGAACTTTTCTAAAGTAATCAAAAAGGTCAATTAAAGGAACTTTTCTAAAGTAATCAAAAGGTCAATTAAAGGAACTTTTCTAAAGTAATCAAAAAGGTCAATTAAAGGAACTTTTCTAAAGTAATCAAAAAGGTCAATTAAAGGAACTTTTCTAAAGTAATCAAAAAGGTCGATTAAAGGAACTTTTCTAAAGTAATAAAAAAGGTCGATTAAAGGAACTTTTCTAAAGTAATAAAAAAAGTCGATCAAAGAAATTTTTCTAAAGTAATCAAAAAAGTCAATTAAAGGAACTTTTCTAAAGTAATCAAAAAGGTCAATTAAAGGAACTTTTCTAAAGTAATCAAAAAGGTCAATTAAAGGAACTTTTCTAAAGTAATCAAAATGGTCGAACAAAGGAACTTTTCTCCAATAATAAAAAAGGTCGATCAAAGGAACTTTTCTCCAATAATAAAAAAGGTCGATCAAAGGAACTTTTCTCCAGTAAAATATGGGATTAGAAAAGAACAAAAAGGCTCAATACCGTGACTGGAACAATACCGTGACTGGAACAATACCGTGACTGGAACAATACCGTGACTGGAACAATACCGTGACTGGAACAATACCACTGCTCATGTTGTATTGTGCACAGGTCGCCCACGCATGCAAATTGTACCATGAACCTTGCCCAAAGATCCATTATTCAAACTTTAAAAGTTTGAAACCGATCGAATAAGGTGTCCTCGGGTAATGAACCAAAAAAAATTGCTATAAAGCAATCGAAAGTATTGCTGAAAATAATCGGAATAAATTAGAAAAGTCTTCCCACTTTAAACTTAAAAATGCCATAAACCCGAGATTTTTTTCCCGGTGTGCTTTTCACATTTACATTCAATTTAAAATGATCCACTATCCTGTAAATTCAAATTCAAGTTAAAAAAATCAAAATCTTTATTTCAGGATGATACAATGTATGTACAGAGATGGGTGACATTCAGGTGTACAAATTTTGATTTTTTTTTTTTTGGGGAAAAAAAAAAAAAGTTTGATCAAATTTACGGCACCCAGTGGAAGTATGAACCTTGTGTTCATTAAACCACAGTGTCAGGGGCCCAAGACTGTTCAACAGTTTTCCCATCATACGTAAATAATAAATAATAGACTCCTGGTTGTCTTCAAAAGGGAACTGGACAGATAGGTAAAGTCAGTGGCCGATCAGCCGGGCTGTGATTTGTACCCTGGATTGCGTGCGGCCAGCAGTAACAACCTGGTTAATCAGGCCATGATCCACCAGGAGGCCTGGTCGAGAACCGGGTCGCGGGGGTTTTGACCCCCGGAACACCCTCCAGGTATATTCCAGGTAGTCACATGTGTTACTACCACACAGACTGAGCAAGAAACATATGTGCTGTCTCTATGCAAACACTGCAAGACACAGATGTGATGCAACTTTGAAATCACGGAAGCAAACATGTGCTGCCAACACACAGTCACAGCAACATATGTGCTACCTCTGTGCAATCACAGCATGACTCATGTGTTGTCGCTCCTTGAATTCTAAGCAAAAAACATGTGTTACCTAAACCCTGCAACAGCAGGAAACAACAACATCTGTTCTAAATATTTTACCTTAAATGTTTAGAACATTGTTAATGTTATATCATTTTAAATACCACTGTGTTTAATATGTTACAAAACTGTATTTAATTAAATTCTTTACTTATGGAAAATTAAAATTTGTACGACATTTGGGAATCTTTATTATGGAGAACTTGGTCAGCTTCTGGCTAACTCTTAGTCCAATAGAGAAGAATGGTGGAAGGTTAGAAGGAGTTACGGTAATCTGTTACCCCTGAGTCCATGTGTCCTTCCATTAATTGTGATAACTTACGAGTTTCTACCTTCATAAGTAACATACTTGTACTTAAATATAATTAATTATAATCTACCATCTGTGTTTCATAAGGGTCTACCATCTGTTTACCTTACTAAAGAGTTATTGGTACCTTCATGTCTTTTTATTCAAATAAATTCTCCACTCTGTGACCTTCACTAAGTCTACATTGTGCCCTTCATGAGTTTACCACTCTGGTATTACTGAGAGTGTACCACTGTGTGTACCTTCACTGAGAGTCTACCACTGTGTGTACCTTCACTGAGAGTCTACCACTGTGTGTACCTTCACTGAGAGTCTACCACTGTGTGTACCTTCACTGAGAGTCTACCACTGTGTGTACCTTCACTGAGAGTCTACCACTTGTGTACCTTCACTGAGAGTCTACCACTTGTGTACCTTCACTGAGAGTCTACCACTTGTGTACCTTCACTGAGAGTCTACCACTCTGTGTACCTTCACTGAGAGTCTACCACTCTGTGTACCTTCACTGAGAGTCTACCACTCTGTGTACCTTCACTGAGAGTCTACCACTCTGTGTACCTTCACTGAGAGTCTACCACTCTGTGTACCTTCACTGAGAGTCTACCACTCTGTGTACCTTCACTGAGAGTCTACCACTCTGTGTACCTTCACTGAGAGTCTACCACTCTGTGTACCTTCACTGAGAGTCTACCACTCTGTGTACCTTCACTGAGAGTCTACCACTCTGTGTACCTTCACTGAGAGTCTACCACTCTGTGTACCTTCACTGAGAGTCTACCACTCTGTGTACCTTCACTGAGAGTCTACCACTCTGTGTACCTTCACTGAGAGTCTACCACTCTGTGTACCTTCACTGAGAGTCTACCACTCTGTGTACCTTCACTGAGAGTCTACCACTCTGTGTACCTTCACTGAGAGTCTACCACTCTGTGTACCTTCACTGAGAGTCTACCACTCTGTGTACCTTCACTGAGAGTCTACCACTCTGTGTACCTTCACTGAGAGAAGTGTAGGTATCCGTGTATTATTAATCGAACTGATTTCATTTAGTAATCCCAAATAATTCCACTTAATCCCAGATAAATCTACTTAATCCCAGAAAAATCCACCCAATCCCAGAAAAATCCACTTAATGTTCATTTTGTGTCTAAAATATGTGTTCCCTCAAGACAATTCTTAAACATTTGCATAAAATTTGTATAAAACTTAGAGAAATTTGGATTTATTTCAGCCTAAGTAGGCCCAAATTCGCTTTTCTGGAAGACATTAGAAAATTTTAAATACCGCTTTTCATGCGATAATTTCTGAGTGCCGCATCTGATTAGTGACGTCTGAGTGGCTTCAAGCTTAATGTGCTTATGTATTTTAGGATAATGGTCTCATTGCATTTTTTTAATTAGTCTTGGACAATATATCCTTATTTTCAATTTGTATTGCGGAAATTTGAATATTAGTTTTTATTATGGTGACTTATGAATGCAACTGATTTCCTCAAAATCTTTAACACTAATATTTAACTGCATTAGCAACTTAAGCCGCACTCTGCACTATTCCTTCCTCGAATCGCGCAACGGCTGAAATAAACTTAGTTTTTTTATTGATTTATTTTCGTTTTGCCCATCTAACTGGAGATATTAGGTAGGGCAGCAGGTGTCTCGTTTCTCTCTCACGACTCCTACCATTCCATTTAATTTGTAATTATTTCCGTAAACTAAACCACGAACTGGGCATCATTATCAAAAATCACAACTTCAGAGAGAGCGAGTGCCAGAAAAGGTCTATACAACCAGAATCTAACCAGTGATTCTCAACCAGGGGTAAATTTGCCCCTTGGGGGTAAAAAATTACATGGCAAGGGGTAAAAATTTGTGTTCTATTTTTGTGCAAAACCTGAATTTTTTTTTCTGACCTTGTTTTTCTGTCTCTTTATGATGGCGATAATTTTTTTGTATGGAATTGAGGGGTAAATGGAGAAATACATCAAGCTGAGGGGGTTAATGGAGGGAAAGTTGAGAATCCCTGATCATTTTTACCAAACCATCGTCCCACGACACTACATAGCTGCACTCATGAACCAAGCTGTTAGTGCCAACATTCTTGTAACCACAGCTGTTGCTTAATTACCTTCGTAATGTAAAATATAACAAAAGCATCTTGAATTATTTCTTCTTTTCATTGTGATTATATAGTACACTTACACCTGCACACCTCTCAGTGTATGGTCTATACACTGACAGCTGCACGCCTTTCAGTGTATGGTCTATACACTGACAGCTGCACACCTCTCAGTGTATGGTCTATACACTGAGACATATACAACTTCCTTAAAAAATGAGAACTATTTAACGTAATTTCATTCCCATCAAATTTTAAGATATATTAACACATTGCATTTTGCAAGTTGCACCTAACTACTTTCTAAGCAAGTGACAAGTGAAATTATTTATTGAATCTCAAAAAAAAGGCCTGATCTTTTAACTTCATATTTTTATAATTAAAAATCGTGATCTACTTTCACATTACATTTTTCTCAAATATAATATGCCAATGTTTATATTAGAATGGAAGTGAAGTTTGACTGTATAAGCTTCAGAGGTAGCACTTAATTTTTTAATGTAATATTAATCTCTGACTGTAAAAGGTTGCTATTGTTCTTTTAATGCAAGTTGAAGGAGAGACTGGTTGTTGCAAGTGCATTAATGATGATTCACACACTGATGTATACGTACATGCAAACACACATGCAAACACACACACATGCAAACACACACACACACACACACATGCAAACACACAAGCCACCACAGCATCACATCCGTGACAAAACACACAAAAAAAAAAAAAAACACACAGCTACTAGACATGGCAGACAACAACCAGTCTGGGGAGCACAAGATAGTCATTGCAGTGATGTATAACCCACCACAGAACTGCAGGAGGCCAGGAGAGGAATATGACGAGAACAACAGAGCAATGGTGGACACCCTGGCGGAGGTGGCAAGAAAATCGCACATGAGCAGAGCGAAGTTACTGGTCATGGGCGATTTCAACCACAGGGAGATCGACTGGGAGAACCAAGAACCACGTGGGGGTCCAGAAACTTGGAGAGCCAAGATGATGGACGTGGTACTGGAAAACCTGATGCACCAACATGTCAGGGACACGACCAGAGATCGAGAAGAGGACGAACCAGCAAGGCTGGACCTTGTATTCACACTGAATAACTCAGATATCGAGAACATAACACACGAGAGCCCCCTGGGAGCCAGCGACCATATGGTGCTGAGCTTTGAGTACATTGTAGATCTACAGGTGGAGAGGGAAAACGGTGCTGAAAGAGACATACCAGACTTTAAAAGAGGGAACTACACGGGGATGAGGAATTTCCTGAAGGAGGTTCTGTGGGAAAGGGAAATGGAAGGACAGTCAGTAAATGAAATGATGGAATACTTAGCGACAAAGTGCAAGGAGGCAGAGGAACGGTTTATACCCAAAGGAAAAAGATTAAATGGGAAGACCAGAAAGAGCCCCTGGTTTACCCAAAGGTGCAGGGAGGCGAAGACTCGGAGAGTCAGAGAATGGAAAAGGTACAGAAGGCAAAGAACCCAGGTAAACAAGGAGATTAGTCGAAGAGCTAGAAACGAGTATGCACAGGTACGGAGGGAGGCCCAGAAACAGTACGAAAATGACATAGCATCGAAAGTCAAGTCTGACCCAAAACTGATGTACAGTCACATCAGAAGGAAGACAACAGTCAAGGACCAGGTGATAAGGCTGAGGAGAGAAGATGGGGAACTCACAAGTAATGATCAAGAAGTATGTGAGGAGCTCAACTCAAGGTTTAGGGAAGTATTCACAGTGGAGGCAGGAAGGCAGCTGGGTAGACAGGACGAGGGGGGGGGTGTCACCAACAAGGAATGTATCAAGTGCTGGAGGGCATACACACAACTGAGGGGGAGGTGAAGCAGTTACTCAGTGACCTTGATACCTCAAAGGCGATGGGCCCGGACAATATCTCCCCGTGGGTCCTTCGGGAAGGAGGTAAGGTTCTGAGTGTGCCACTTACCATAATATTCAACACATCCCTTGAAACTGGGCAGCTACCTGAGATATGGAAAAAGGCCAACGTAGTCCCCATCTTTAAAAAAAGGAGACAGAAAGGAGGCACTAAACTATAGACCGGTGTCACTTACGTGTATAGTGTGCAAAGTCTTGGAAAAAATAATCAGGAAAAGAATGGTGGAGCATCTGGAGCAGAACAGGATAATCAACGCCAGACAGCACGGATTCAGGGAAGGCAAATCCTGTGTAACAAACCTCCTGGAGTTCTATGATAAAGTAACAGAGGTAAGGCAAGAGAGAGAAGGGTGGGTTGATTGCATTTTCCTGGACTGCAGGAAGGCCTTCGACACAGTTTCTCATATGAGATTAGTAAAGAAGTTGGAAGACCAAGCGTGTATAACAGGAAGGGCACTGGAATGGATCAGGGAATATCTCACAGGGAGGCAACAACGGGTCATGGTGCGCGAGGAGGTATCACAATGGGCGCCTGTGACGAGCGGTGTACCGCAGGGCTCAGTCCTAGGATCAGTGCTATTCTTGGTATATGTGAATGACATGACGGACGGGATAGACTCAGAAGTGTCTCTGTTCGCAGATGATTTGAAATTAATGAGGAGAATCACATCGGATAAAGACCAAGCAGGACTTCAAAGAGACCTGGACAAGCTTGACATCTGGTCTAGCAATTGGCTTCTCGAATTTAACCCCACCAAATGCAAAGTCATGAAGATCGGAGAAGGGCAAAGAAGACCGCTGACAGAGTACAGGATAGGTGGACAAAGGCTACAAATCTCACCAAAGGAGAAAGACCTTGGGGTGAGTATAACGCCAAGCACGTCTCCGGAAACACACATCAACCAGATAACCGCGGCAGCATATGGGCGACTGGCAAACCTAAGATTAGCCTTCCGTTACCTTAACAAGGAATCGTTCAAGACACTGTACACCGTGTACGTCAGGCCCATACTACAGTATGCAGCACCAGTCTGGAACCCACACCTGGTTAAGCATGTCAAGAAATTAGAGAAAGTGCAAAGGTTTGCGACAAGGCTAGTTCCACAACTCCACTGCCCTATGAAGAAAGGTTGAGGGAAATAGGACTAACAACACTGGAAGACAGAAGGGTTAGAGGAGACATGATAACGACATACAAAATACTGCGGAGAATTGACAAGGTAGATAGTGACAGGATGTTCCAGAGAGGGAACACGGACACAAGGGGACACAACTGGAAGCTGAAGACTCAGATGAGTCAAAGGGATGTTAGGAAGCACTTCTTCAGCCATAGAGTAGTTAGGAAGTGGAATAGTCAAGAGAACGATATAGTGGAGGCGGGAACCATACATAGTTTTAAGACAAGGTATGATAAAGCTCATGGAGAAGGGAGAGCAGAGACCCAGTAGCGGACAGCGAAGAGGCGGGACCAGGAGCTGTGTCTCGACCCCTGCAACCACAATTAGGTGAGTACAATTAGGGAGTACACACACACAGATGAATCACAGGGATGTTAGGAAGTATTTTTTCAGTCACAGTTGTCGGGAAGTGGAATAGTCTGGGAAGTGATGTAGTAGAGGCAGGATCAATACACAGCTTTAAGAAGAGGTATGATAAAGCTCATGGAGCAGGAAGAGTGACGTGAAGAGGTGGGGCCAGGAGCGGTGACTCGATCCTTGTAACTACAACTAGGTGAGTACTACAAGGTGAGTACACACACATTAAAATTATATATATATATATATATATATATATATATATATATATATATATATATATATATATATATATATATATCAACACACTTCTTGCTGAATAGGGCAAGGGAAAATTTGTGTATGCAATAGTTCCGCAAAAATCATTCTGTGCCTAACGAAAAAAAAATATTTCATTGTGTTTGTTTGTGTAAACTTGTATAAAATGTATTTAGTTGGATTAGGCTAAATTAAATTGTCCTTGTTATAATAAGGTTTGGTAAGTTTCCTAAAGTTTTTTTGGTACAAAATCATCAAATATTTTCCTAATTTCTTCATAGAGGAAACTCTGGGCTGCACACTTGGAAAGCTCTCAGAAAAATAGTGAGAGAAACACTCCATTTTAATCTTGTCTCATGGGTTGGAATAGTATGAATGTATGAGCACACATTAGTGCCTTCCTCTACACTCTAAACTTAAACTTTCTATCAACCCGGTGTGTCAACAAATAAATAACAAAAAGGCACAATACCGTGACTGGAACAATACATATATAACCCACACGTAGGAGAGGCGCTTACCACGACGTTTCGGTCCAACTTGGACTATTTACAAAGTC